>JAAEAF010000042.1:0-445914 GCA_011037195.1 Triatoma infestans
ATAGTTGATTATACAATTCTATCATCCAAACAAAATTAATTAGAAATAAATGGATGGCCAAAATTCAGAGTTTCAAGGAAATTAATTAACCGGAAGTGCGCTTTTACTAAACGGTTTATTCAGTTTTCGTCGTATCTGAATTAATTTGGTACACAATCTATAAAATTTGTCAATTATAATTTTGATAACTGGTTTAATATTATGTTCACACACACACACACATACACAAAACCCATTCACCATAAACCCACACACTCGGTTTCGTACTGAGGAGACCTTAAAACATGTGTTTCCGATAAAACTGAAGTTCAGAAATTTTATGCGGTCGCCATACTTCCACGTAAGAGAAAATAAAAAAGATATACAAACTGATAAGACATCTATGGTAACCTCTAAGAGAATATTGTTCATTAAAAAGTGAATGATTACTTTCAGAAAGGTTGTAGAACAGTAGGTTAAAATTACGCGGAATTATATTACGTTTTCGGATATTTAATTTTTTGTGTAATTTTAAAATATGATGGTAACACTGTATTGTCTTTTAAACTCTAAAGATTTAAAAACACTTATTCTTTCTAAAGATAAAAAGTACAATTTCAACATTGATTTTAGTAGAATAATAGTCACATTATTCAGTTGTTGTATATAAAAAGTTTTTAGCGAATTTGTGTTTTTGTGAAAATATGAAACGACCTTACTGAATTTGATTTTATAGGGGTTCTCGGGCACGCAAGGTCATGCTTCCCACCAAAGTGTCGTTTTGTTGTAAACCATTGACTCTCCCAATGTTATAAAATTAAAGCCAATTAAATATTAATTAAAAATTCCAAGTTTGAAGAACATTTGCTACTTATACTTATGAAAATTGCCGAAAGAGAACCACATATCGTGTTCTGCACTCAGGTATTTTAATTAATATGGGGGTTCATCCTTCGCTTGTACAATCTAATTGTTTGTTTATGATTGAAACAGGTACTGCATAATGGGCGAAGAATTCAGCACGGAAGATGATCCTAAATACGAACCAATCGCGCTCACCTCTGTCTATGAGAATGTACCATTCAGGCGGACTAATCCTAAAAGGAAGTTACGGCGACTTCAAACGGAACGAGGTCATGATGGTTTAGTAGATCCTTCTATAATCCTTTCACGCGGACATCTTCCCTTTAAGAGGGTAGAAACGGAATTATTACAACCAAAAGATGTAAGTAATTCAATTTGATAAGCGTAACCTTTTTCCATATCAATCAATTAATTTTATATTGAATTTGTTTTCTCAGTTGGAAAGAAGAGTGAACGGAGAACGTGAATCTAGACAGTGCCCGCTCAGTCCAACAAATTACCAACAACCTCCCACTCCGGACCATCCACCTCCTTCAGCAAGTCAAGCTGAAATGAGCATTCACGAAAGAATTAGGCCTTTAAGTCAGGTACTTTTACTATTTATCAACTTATCGAAATGAAAGAAGAAGAAAAATCATTTTTTTAGGGCAAAGTATGTCTAACATCATAAATATCGATTTTTTATTTTTTCAAAAATTGTTTTCAATGCTAGCAATTTAACTGAAGCAATCGTTTATAATTTTAAATTACAAAAGCTACTATTTATTTTTGATAAAGTAATGGTAATGGTATGGTTTGTTGGTTAAAAAGTGTGAGTAACTCACGAGCTAAGATAAAAAATATAATCGTTAGATTTTGTACAAACACTGTATCAAGACTTTTCAGAAGGCGATAACACGATAAATTTACGATATAGGCTTGCCAGTCTTGTTGATATTTTTTTAATATAACGATAGTACGATTCGTAGGACTAGAGAACACTAGGATAGGGCTACAGAACAGCTCTTTCCTTGTTTGTTAAGGATGGCGTCTGGATTACTCTTGTAGAGGTAAGTTGCCACGGCCAGCTGGGGTGAGCTGTCAGTTATTAGCACGGACAGTTGAGTGTGTATCATTTGCCGGTTATCATGACATTGTATAACGACTAAGTTTTGTCACCACAATAGCTGATATACGGAAGGATAGGTACTTCTAAAATTCTAGGATACTTAATCGCTTTTTCTCCGAAGCCCTTGGCAAATTTGGACAATAGCCTTCAGTAGCATACAACCTGAGCGCATACCTACCATACAAGAAAGAGCAAAATCTGATCAATCAATAACCAACGAAAATCCCATAATGATATCAATCTGCAAAATATCTCATAAGCATTTTACTCGGTTATAATAGAATAGTAAATCACGAATAAGCCTTCAAGTCCAACAACTGCGACCTCAGAGCTCTCATAAACGAAAGTTTCTTCTTCCCTAATAGTGCGAATCTCAGTGCAGCCAAGCCCTCACAATGGCTCCAAGTCTTGCCCCGGTGTCTGCACAGGATCATGGCAGTATCCAAAGCGGCCATCATCAATCAGACCCATAAAATTCAGATGCGAACCGAGCTGAGAGTGACCTGCTCTAGCAGAACACACTCTATTTACTCTTTATATACTCTGGAGTGTATAGACTGTATAAACTGAGTTTGCTCTGTGCAAGTCTGTGTTATCGCACTGTTTCATTAAATCATTCTGATGATGGGCGAATGCCCGAAACCGGTCGCTGACCTCAAAATGAAGCAGGCTATCACGGAAAATATCTGTGATGTACAGTTATAAAATTGTAAGTTAGTCAGTTGTTTCAAGAAAAAGACTCGCGCATAGTTGCTGAAAAATTTAGATGGTTCTATCACAGGACAGTAAGCTGTAGAGTGTCGGAGAAAGAGAAAAATTAAGGGCAGCACTGCCTGGATTCGAATCAGGGACTACCTCTGCATGCGAGTCTAGCCTGCTATAACTGAGCTAACTCCTCCCCTAAATAAATATAAAATTATTTCATAACCGAAAAATAATTACAAAAAGCTTCATCAGATGCTCTGAACAAGCCAGACTTGAATCTATCTGTTCTTGGATTCGCAGACAGTAATAGCCGCGACACACAGTTACGAGTCTCTATGTTTATAGCTGTTAATGAGCCATGGGACCATTGCCGTTCAACAATGTGTCCGTAGACATTTGGAAACATCCCTCATTTTCGAGAAAATAGAGGTAGTTAGAGTTGCTGGAGTGAGCTCCCAGATACTCAAGATGCTCCCGTCACGAGGACTTATTAGACAGTTCATTAAGGTAACACTTTTATAAGAGTTGAACGGAAATTACTTTCGTTTGAAAAAGTATAAAAAACCGGCCAACGGATGTCTCTCCAAAGATCGCCCGTGAGCGAAACTTACCTACAGAAACATCTCCCATTAAATGGATATTGTGGGACACCTTTCCAGACAAGAAATGGCAGCAATTCACCCTGACACTTGCCCAGCATAAGAATTTTTTTTTTATTCAGAAAAGCTGGAGGACGCTCATGAATATATAGTTGTCATCGTTCCGGCGGAGGGAAAAAATGAATTCACTAAATATGAAATAAGAAAAAATAAAAAATCCCAATGTCCATAATTCTTGCTTATTCTGAATTTTGGCCTCCGCTACAGATTCTTTTTACTTTCTTTGAAATCAGATTTTTGGAATACTTGTTTCGGAGGTCCCTTGAGAATGAAAAAAAAGTTTTTAGCGAATATGCGTGAGTGTGTGCGCGCGCGAAAAATTGCAGGAAGCTCAAACTTGGTATTCAGCTTAGGTGCTACCGCTGCATCTGTCACCAAGGTTTCAGGACAAAAACCATCAACTGGAACTGCGATTAACTGAATAGTTTTTTTTTTCAGTTTTTCGCGTTTTTCTCGAACAGCTCCATCTATTTTCTTTAAACTTTGTATACTGTCAACATACATAAATATAGATCACGGAAAATTGATTTTTTGGGGGGAGGGGTGGGGTGAAAAGAGCCGTGCTCCAACATCTTATATATATAATAATTTGACGAGAGGCAATGTAAAAATAATTTTTCTTAAGAGGGATGCATAGATAAAAGATTGAGAACCCTTTTCTAAAGTGACACTATAGAAGCTAAGATGGGGTTAATTTACATAAAGCGATATTTATTGTATTATTAAAAAAACTTCTTTCAACGTGAACTATTCATATCTGGTTTTGAGTACATATAGAACTGGAGCTTGTCAGGTATCATTGTTCACTTGTCAAGATAAGAGTTCTAAATTAACACCTCTCGCATTTTAAACAAAAGCATTCAATAAGTATAATTCATTTTTTATCTGAACAGTAACCGATTTTTTTTTTAGTTTTTGACCATTAATTCGAAAATGGTCTTAACGATATTCTTTAAATTTTAATTTCGTACACTAAATGCAGGTTTAATGGCCGAATCTCTTTGAATTCGAAACATTGGAACTGCGGCGTGCTCAAATCGCCGTCTGGCAAGCCCTTGGTGGGCTGTTGCGCCTTAGGGTAGGGTAAATATAATTAAATAAAATAATAAAATTTAATTAAGAAATAAAATAAAAAATTTAAAAAAATGGCCTATGTTGTTGTGGTAGTTGTTATGATTATGGTGGTTGTTATTGTTGTTATGGCTTTCTTTTTTTTTCAAATTTTGTCGATGATATAAAAAAGTCTGCATTTAGACTATTTTAGATTTGCTATGTATAGGCATGTAAAGAACCCCATATTTAGTTACACATGCGTGAGTGGATGGTGTGTGTGAATTGTGAAGGGTGAAACGCGAAGTACTTTTAGTGTCATCAACAAACCTGCTTGTATATATTGTTTGATTGTTTATTTATTTTGATCATTTTAGTTTAAAAAAAAAATTATTTATTTATCTATTATCTTACGATCTATCCTTTCTTGTCAATGACTATTCCACAGCAGCACACGGATGACGCAATGTTATTTCACGCTGTTATAAATAAATAAATAACCAAAACAATAAGATAGTATTGATAGTTAATTACAAAATGAATCTCTCTCCTACAATGGAGTCTAAGATTAGACTCCCAGTGTTGGATGTTTCCATTTTAAGAAAAATATGCCCCCTTTAATAACCCAAACACGTGTTCCTTTTTCCACACAGGAAACCCTATTAACCACCTTAGCCCTATTGACCTAGTTTAAGAGTTTAGTTTTTAAATACATTTAAAAGACTAGTCAGTGTGTAAACTGAATTTGCTCTTTGCAAGTCATGTTATCTCACTATGTGACAAACGCATCCTGAAAATGGGCGGACGCCCGAAACCGGTCGATGATCACAAAAAGAAGCAGGCTACACGGAAAATGTCTCTAATGGCCTATATGTTTGGGGTACACAGTAAAATAAAAAGGAAACATTTTCCGTTTACTTATAAACAGGGGAGGTATACCAGGAAGGTATAGTTCTGTTACAATTTTTATTTATATTTCCTAAATACTTGAAAAAGGTGAGTTTTAACTAAATGTCACTTTCTCTCGCGCTGCCCTGAACGGAAATACCCTTGCTGTTACATCATTACAAACCAGTTTTAGAAAATTTAAAATCATTTTTAGTAACGATGGTAATAGTTTGTAAACATGTCTAAATTATTTATCTTCTAAATTACTGAAATTAGTGCAGAAAAAATTTAACATGAATGAAGTTCTCCCCCCCCTCCCAGCTTCCGAGAGGGGCTGGAACGGTGTAGGTGGTCAGGGGGTTCATATAAAAATTTATATATTCTGCCAGATTTACTGTTAAAACTTGACTTTTAAATTGATTTATTTTATTTATTTTAATAAACCAAATAGACAAGAGTTCTTTTGCATAGGGCGCATTAAAAGGTCAAACAATGGAGCTGTTCTGCACTTATACCGACCTTTAAATGTCACCGCGAGGGCACAAGTTGGTTTCCCTTGTGTCGCAAGTAGTCAGTTTCCGTAGTGCCGTCAAATCTTCTAGAGTGTCGCGCAACATTTATGGGATTCTATTCATTTTCAATGTAATTTTGTTTTTACATATATATGAATTTTGAGCTTCATCATCGCTCAAATCCGCTGGTACTAAATTGTCTCCTACCTTTCTTTATTTTGGTATAAGTACTTCTGAATTTTTTTTTTTTTTTACAGCGTAAAAAAACTAGTGTGAAACACACGACTTTCTCTTGCTGAAATTACTAAAATTTTTACAGTTTTTCTTCAAATATGGAATTCTTACTTAATCTTAGCATTACATACAAACAAAGGTAGTAGGAATTTTAATTTTTTGTTTTTAGGACTACCTACATGTTATTTATTTATAAACGCCTTCGTCGGCCGCCGGAAATTTTTTTTCCAAATAAAACTGATGGTTATAAATGTTTTTGCAATTAGCATTCCATGATTAGAGAAAATCATTGTAGTTTTTTCGAGAACTGAAAATTAATAATTTTACTCTAAAACTTAATAAAAAATAAATAAATAAAGCTATATTGAAACAAAAATTAAAATTATTGTTGAATCAATGTGTACGATTTCAGCTAATCCTTCTTTGCTGGTTAGCCAACTAATTTCATTAGCATTGATAATTCAATAAACGACATATAAATGTAAACAGCAAACCTTACAATTCTTTTATTTAACTTTGATCCAAACGGAATTAGTTTATAAGAAAAATAACATCAAGTAACGAGAGTCCGTTTTTACTTTTTTTTTTAATCGAGTGTATTTTACAAGATAATTATTATTTTCATTTCTCCTTTTCTAATGATGTTAGATAAGATGATGAAGTACAAAATTTGATTAGAAATTTCTTTAGCAAAAGAAGATGGAAGGTTGCGGTGAAATGGTGCAGAAATTAGTATGTTTGGGAAGTGATAGGGCAGATTCACCACAACCATGGCTTAAAATAGAAGCACCTTGGCAGCAGGCGCTTGCACACCTTGCAACGCCTTCCATCGATTCTGACGTATGTACTGCATTCTCAATTATCCAGTAAAAGTGTTCCCTTAGCCGTTGAATTTATTATTTTTACTGTAACGGTAGAGTTTATACAAAATTCCTTAAATTTAATTAATTCCTTCATTTATCACAAATATGAAAAACCTATTGTTTGCAATAGTTCTCTTTGTCTGCAGTTTTATTATTAATTTTTATTATGTTTTTCCTACTTAGAGTTATATAAATAATCTCTTCTGGTAACCAAAGTTGATTGTTGAATGTTTATTAGGATACGTCATTTTATTTTTTATTAGTTACTTTCTTTAGTTGCCCAGACATGTTCCATTCATGAGGAAACTTCAGAAGTAAGATTGTTAGATGAATAACTATAGTTTCACAGCACTATGTAATCCTATCCTTAGCAAGCCCACCATTAAAATACTAAGTTCATCTCATCAGTTCAAAAATGGTATGGAAATGCCACGGCTAATTCAATGACCAAAATAAAGCTACCCTATTTTGGTGCCAGGGCATGTTGGCGTGGAAGGTAATGAGATGGCCGACACCCTTACAAGAAAAGACGTTGTAACGCTCCTCATGGGCAGGAACCCTTCTGTGAGATTCAGTGGCCAATCTCTCCGAGAAGAGCTCAGAAATGAAGAGGAAGTCGGCACTGTGTGAATCCTCCTCCCAGATCTGGACAATTACGACCGGTATAGATCTGAAGCGTATATCAGTTTTAGTAAAAATAGGCTGCTCATCCTGATGGGTTTCCACACGGACATTGTAGGCTCTGAGGATACTTGAAGAAGCTGGGTCTAGAAAGCGATTCTACTTGCAGAAGATGGAGGAGACTCAAATACACCTTCTAACTGACTGCGACGCTATTATCCAGAGAAAGTTTTGAAGCCTGGATACATACTAGGAACTAAAGTATATACCCTCCACAAAACCGTTTAAGGTCATGAAATTTCTAGAAAAAGTAAGACCTGGAAGTATGCTGCACGTAGAGCATATTCTCAGCTTGGCACCAGCTGAGTGACACAGTAGATATCCAAGGTCGCAATGTAGTATATTCCCCGAAAAAAATTTGGAAAGGAACTCCTGCCGTTGTAGGACGGAACAATGTCTTCGAAAATATATAAACCTGTTAACAACAAAATAAAATTGTTTTTTTCATTAGCTCTTATTAGCTGGCTCAATATTCTCGTCTGCAGTTATCCTAACTGAATACGTAATTGTTTTCTTTTAAATTACATATATTATTTTATAAAAAAAGAACAAAAAAGAATTCTGTTGTAGATTTAGTAATTCATGTTCAATATAATAGTGCATTCTAAAATTCCTTTTAAAACAACATATGAAATCTCTTAAATTTTCCCTTTTTGATTGAAAATGTAGTTGTGTTTTGTTTTCTAATAAGACTTTGATGTTTATGGTAGAATTGGATTCCTAGGTATCAATAATCAACTTAATTTTATTTAACATAACTCAACTTATTTTGAACAAAATATGCATCTGAAATGAGTTTTTTGAAGTATTTTCGCTCTAGTTTATGATCGTGCTAGTATTTTTTTATTTTATTCGCGGCTTACACCTTAAATTGGTGGCTGAAAGTGGCGATTTCCTTTTGACCCGCAATTTTTACTACTGCATTGAAAACTATTAAAAAAATGAAGAAAAATATTGTTAATTTCACTTCAATATTTCAAACCGTTGCCGAGATATTCAATCATAAAGATTAAATTTTCGTCGTTTGTTTTCCTATTTTTTTGTTTCATAAACTAAAATTAAAAGCGGATTTTCTTATTAATTTCTAATAAATAAGAGAGTTCAAATGCTGACAAAACTTCAAACCTATTTTAGAACCATAAAGGACTTAAAAATCAGGTAGATTAGATTTAGATTTTCCAGCATCGGGTAGGCTATACCCCGGCACCGCAGCCAGTCTTATCAAAGCCATCCGCTTATCGTGTCATACCCTATTTTTTCTAGTAGGTGACCTCCACAGGAGATTAAGGGCTTTCACCTCTAGATTAAAAAAAAAAAAAAAAATCAGGTAAAACATTATTAAAACAAAACAAAATTCCAGTTTATTTACAAAAATCGATTAAAAAATATTTCCTATTTATTCAGAATGACTTCCTCGGCTTAAACGGCACAAGCACACTCGGTACCCAACGGATAAAGTTGCTAATCGTATCATGTCTGCCGGAATTGCTAAGCAGGTTTGGATTAAATTTTTTCTAAATGCTTCTGGAGTGGTTGGTTCCTTGGCATATTTTTTTTTTTTTTTGAGATATCCCAAAAGAAAAAATCGAGGCGTTAAATCTGGCGAACCGGTCCCTCTCTCCCGATTCAGCGGTTAATGAACCGCTGTGATGTGTGTATATAGAGTAGATTTTATATATAAGGGTAGATTAAATATTTTTATTATTTCCTAGTTTTAGCAGGGGACAGCGGCGCATCTTGTACTCTCCTTGACTACACCCTTTTGCATACCCCGAATATTTTTCCTAAATACGAAAATCATATCTAGTTCTTTGTTTTGATTTTTAATTAAGATCCGTAATATCTCGTTATAAACAACACTGTCCATTACCGGACACCGAGCTGCAGAGGCTCCTACGACGAGAAAATGTAAGGTCTGCACTGCTGGACTTGAACCCTGAACCTTCGCATTATTAGTCAAGTGGGCTACCACTGAGATAATCCCGCCCCTCTTTTTTGTTTTATTAATAACTTCCTTAACCAATGCAGTAAAATTAAAAGGGCAAATACGAGCGGAAAATCAGACACAGTGTTTAGAGGTAGAAAGGGTATTTATTGTTCAATACTTAAATTATTTATGAAATTATTTATGTATTGCTTCCATTCTTGAGATTACATAAAAAAATTATTGCTTCAGATTTTTGCTAGCATTCACTAATTAAAAGTATTTAATAAAACAAGCAGCTGAGTTCTGCCACAGTAGACAAATATCTTTAAAAGGCTGTTGTCCTAAACAAAAGACAAACAAAACAAAACAAAAACATTTTTTATTGGCAGGAATATTGTAATTTAATGAAGCGAAGATCTCGGGATATGGAGACAGAAACAGAAGAGGAACTTTTACTCTTAGTTTACCCGTATCCTGGAGGCGGTGTACCACAGCCAAGCCTGGTGAATGCTACATCTTCCAGCCCTGCAGATCACGCTGTCGAAGAATATGTTAGCGATGTCCCTTTTGCAGGTTAGATACATAATTTATACATATATTTATTTTTTTTACGCTAATGTGTTTATCATAGTTCAAGAAAACTTCAAATTGTTTACTCATTATAGTGCTTTATTTGTTCAAAAATTTGTTGGTATCATCGTCGATACATGCCCATTTTAGGTTAGGTGTGCCATTATAAAATACATAAGCACTTTTTACTTTTTTTTTGTTTTTGAGAAGAGGCCCACCGCACTACGACCTTCACGGTCTATTGTGCCATGCTCCTTGGATACCGCTGGCTAGCCAGCTGCACGCCCTCAGGTGCTGCGGGCGAGCATCTCGCCTACAGATTAAGGCTCCTTAAGAACCTCAATGCTCTGGAGGGCTCTGGAAGAAGATATTATTGTCCTCATCTTCTTGGTAACTATCCACGCTCCTAAATCTTCTCTAGGTGACAGCCTCACAGTCCGTGAGGAGATGTATCGGCGT
This sequence comes from Triatoma infestans, assembly GCA_011037195.1. Taxonomy (NCBI): domain Eukaryota; kingdom Metazoa; phylum Arthropoda; class Insecta; order Hemiptera; family Reduviidae; genus Triatoma; species Triatoma infestans. Next base: position 10,500 of record JAAEAF010000042.1, read on the forward strand.
TTCCTCCGCCCCCCCCCGCAGAAAGCACGTGCTATCACTCTTGAAGCCCAGCTTCGTCAGGTGTTTTCTGAGTCTACAGTACCCCGTGAGAAAGCCCGAAAGAATACAGAGCTTGTTCTTACTGAGACCAATGCATGCCTTCCGATCTTTTTGGGTTCCCAAGCAGATCTTTGTCTGCCTCAGTCCCGGGAAAGAGCTTCAGAGTGCGTCCTCCTCCTCTCTTTCTCCTCCTCTTACTTTCTCTTACTCCTGGAATTAATGCGATCCTGCCAAATTTTGCGGAATTGAGTTTTCACCACTTGAAATGCATGTTTTGAGGTCTCCTGAGTACGAAAAAAAATTGTTTAGCGAATGGTCTGTATGTTTGGGTCTGAGTATGGTGTGGTGTGTATGTGTGAGTGTAAACAAAATATCTCAAAAATGAAAAGTCGTAGGAAGTGATAAAGTAAAGCTTTCGTCTGAAGTATTACTTCTATTCAATTATATATAACTAATCCCAATTATATTACATTCATATACATGAGAGCATTGCTAGAATTCCAAATTTGAAGTTCTAATCGGAAGTGCGACTTTACAGAAAAAGTTTTTGAGTTTTTTTGAAATTATGCACTTCCGGTTGATCGATTTTGACTGAAACCTTCATTGTTAAAATCATGCGGTGGTGGTACTTAAGCGGAATACCAATTTTGAGCATCCTCCGATTTTTCGTTTTTGAGATATATTATTTTCCACACACACACAACTTATAAAACTATTAAATTTAATTATACCAGATCTTATAATGTATTTAAAATTTCTTACTTCAGTAATTTACTATAAATTCAAAATCTATATTATGCTATGGGACGTAGCCTGGGGATTTAAATTTTATAATTTTATAGAATTATTTCTTAGATATTTTATTAAAAAATATTAAATATTCCGATTTACTCCCAAAATTATGCTCTGTATTTAGAAACAAATCTCCATCCGCTCTCTAATCATACTTTGAAATAAGATATTAAATATATTCACAGATGCCTAAAACTTCCACCTTACTGATATACTTACATAAGAAATAATTAATACTTAATAATATTGATTCAAAGATTGGGATTTTTTATGTTCTGAGTAGGATATTACTTTTGCAAACTTAATAAACAAATAACTAAAAATAGAAGATATTATCAATAGAATAAAAGATAAGTTATCAATTTGATACCAATTCCAATCATTAGCCACTCAGCACCATATCTAGCATAAACAATTGCACTTAAATAATGATTACATATATAGTGAACTGGACTCAACTTCAATTAGGTGGACATATAAGAGCAGAGCTGAGCTTTTAAATTTAAATAAATATACTTTTTCAGAAACTAATAAAATTATGATTATTGGTTATAGAAACGAGGAAGGAGATAATTTTTGTGTCTGTCTGTCCGATTCTAACTGAGTTTAGATTCAAGTATTTAAAGAGAAAAACTGGTGTGAAACACTCTCACACAACTTTCTCTTACACTAGTTTCAAAATTGTAATCGACAAATTTTATAGTTAGTGTATACCAAATTTAATCAAATTCGTCGAAACTGAAAAATTGTTCAGTAAAAGCGCACTTCCGGTTAATAATTTTCTTGAAATTCGGAATTTTGGCCATCTATTTATTTCTAATTAATTTTGTTTTTGGATTGTTGAATTGTATAATCAACTATAATAGTACTTAAGAGAAGAACATAACCCCACCCTTCCCTCAAAAGCCCCCTTAAATGATATTACAAAGAGAAATGTTTCAAATAAAAGCTGTAGCTCTTTATATGTGTAGTTCATATGCCTAGTTTAAAGAAAATCGTACGAGCAGTATTCGAGAAAATACTAGAAAACTGAAAATTACATTTTAGTAAAAACGCACGTCCTGTCATCCGATTTTTTTTCAAACTCGGAATTTCAACAACACATTTAATTCTAATTAATATTATTTAGATGACAGCATTGTATAATAAACTGAAATAGCACTTTAGAGGAAAACATTACCCCGCACCACTCCGAAAAGTGCCCTTAAATGAATTTTCCCAGAGAAATATTTCAAATAACAGTTTTAGAATTTTGTATGTGTAATTGATATGGGAAAGTTTGAAGAAAATCGTCGAAGCCATTTTTGAGAAAATCGCAAAAAAGTGAAAAAAAAAATTTAGTAAAGTGATTCTTTCGGTTGAGGAATTTTTACAGATGACCTACTGTCAGAAGATCCCATCGTGAATATCAAGCTTGAACATTCTACGATTTTTCGTTTTCGAGCTGCTGTTCACACACACAAACATAATTTTCTAACAACCATTTTGGACTCAGGGGACCTCAAAAAGGATATTTCCGGTGAAAACGGATATTGAAAATTTAGCACGATTACAATACTTTCTCTTACATAAGAGAAAGTAAAAATGATAACTCCATAAGATTGTGTAGATTTATAATTTGAACAGTTAGATTATTTATTGCAGAAAGGCTTGGGGCAGTACATTTCTGTGTTAATGATTTATTTAATTTAATTTTGATTCCCAAACTTATTCTTTAAAAATCACACTTTCGATTAACCATTTTTTTTTTAAATTTGGAATTCTATCAATGTTTCTCATGTGCATTAATACTATATACTAAAATAAAATAAATTGGTGGTACAAACCATATATTACTGAACTGATAATTTAACGTAAAATATACCGCTAGAGTTCCCCCACGGCCTCCCAAAAAAACAATTTTAGCGGGAAAATGTTACCATTAAAAGTGATAGGTATTTATATGAGTAGATAGTATACGAAATTTCAAAGTAAATCGTTGGAGCCGTTTTCGAGAAAAATCACGAAAAACTGTAAAAATCATTCGGTAAAATTCGGCACTTCCGGTTCATGTCTGATGCGATAGTAGTGCTTCAACGGAATACCTACCAAACTTAAGGAAAAAGACGAACTCTCTAATGGTTTGGAAAAATTATGGGAATGGTCTATGGCAGGCATGTGCAACATACGGCCCGCGGGCCGGATCCGGCCCTTGTAACGATTTTCAAATCTTACTAAACATGGCCCTCAGAAACTTAAAGATATTTTAACTTGTATTCAATATAAATTTAAATATATATATATATATATTGTTAATTATTATAGTATAATATATATAATGGAAATTAATTATAAAGGTTTGTTTTTTATTTAGTCAATTTGGAATGGAATTTATTCTGTGATTTGAATAAAAAGTAAATTTTCAGTCAGTGTACTTCTTATAATAGCGTGGAGCGTTCAGTTTCAGTTCAGTGTATGCATGCAACGAGCTATTAATGACCCCACTACTCTGGTACCTATAAATGTGAGCAGCTATTTTCAAGAATGAAATTTGTTAAATCCAAAACGCGCACTGGAATTACCGACTTACACTTGGAAAACACATTACATTTGGGAACTTCGGATGTTTTTCCAAACATCGATTATCTTGTTAGTAATATAAAAGCGTAGGGTTCGCATTAAATATTTTTTGGACTTACATACATTACATTATTAATATATATTTACTAAAATCATATTATAACTTTTAGTATATAAAATAAATTTTAAACTTAAACAATTTTTTTTATTAGGTACTTATATTCCAATGTAGTTTAGTTATTACACAAAGATTAATAAAATTTTTCTTTAAATAATATAATTTATTACTTATTTATAATATATGTTATATATATATGTATGTATATGCACATGCCTGGTCTATCGTATTCAAAACTGTGAACATGATTTGTAAATACGAACTATTATTATTATCATTAATTAGTTATAATTAAATACATCATTTTAAGAAGTTTATTTGTTTAGTCATTGTAAACGTAGATTATACACTTGATTTGGAGTTCGGTATGTTACTTGCTACTGTTCACATCGCGCTTGTTAAATCTGGTTTATTTCGTTATTTACTGTGGAAAAAGTTGCAGACACTTACACTAGTAATAGTGATTAGTTATTTAAAATTTAATCGTATACAAATTTCAAACATTCTCAACATTCAATATTAAAAACTGTGTTATTTAATGGCAGACAATATTAATTCTGGTAACAATTTTTATTCATATACTCGTACATAAGTAATATACAATAAATATATAATTTACTAGTTTTATTGCTATTGCATGGGAGGATAAGTGCCAACCTACCAACCCATGCAGATAGACAAGTGATGACATTGTAGTCTAGAAGAGCGCGCAAATAACATATTCCCCAAAATTATCAAATTTTACTTTTTCTTAGTCCTAGTAAGAGGAAGTATTGCAATAACGTCAAATTTTCGATACTGAATTTTTATCGGAAATAAACGTTTAGAGGTCCCCACAGTCCAAAATGTTGTTTTTAGAAAATAGTCTATTTGTCTGTGTGTGCGTTGTGTGTTTGAACAGCATAGTTCAAAAACGAAAAATCGCAGAAAGTTCAAACTTGATAAAATAGTTTAGGTAACACCAATGGGATCCGACAGTAAGTTATCTGTACAAAATTCCTTAACCGGAAGTACCACTTTACTGAATAGTTGATTCACTTTTTTGCGATTTTATCAAAAATGGTAGCAACAATTTTTTTTCCTTTAACTTGGAATATCAACTACACATACAATGAGCTACAACTTTTATTTCAAACATTTCTCTGGGTAAAGTCATTTAAGGGGCCTTTTAGGGGGACAGGTGGGGTTATATTTTCCACTAAAGTGCTATCTTAGTTAATTTACAATTCTACCATCTAAACAAAATTAATTAGAAATAAATAGAATGTCAAAATTCTAAGTTTCAAGAAAATTAGTTAACCGGAAGTGCTTTTTAGAGTGGATCTGCCATTGAGACCACAAGGAGCAGAAAATCTATGTATTATTATTATCATTATTATATTATACTTGAAAAACCCTCGAGATTCCAGGTTGAGACCGCGTCAGTGGTTTGCTAAAAAACGCCGTTTCGCCCATATTGCAATGATCTTGTTCAGGATCGTTTTTTACCTTGAAAAGCTAATGGAGCAATGAACTTTGGTAGAAAAAGGGGGCTCGTTGCTCCATCAGTTTTCAAGTTGAAACGACGTCTGAAGAATAATATTATTGCAATATGGGCAAAACGTCGGCCTTTTAGCAAACCACTGACGCGATCTCAACCCGGAAACTCAAGTGTGTTTCATGAAAATGGCCGCGGAAACCTAAACGATCAAGTTCTATATTAGTAAATTATATAGTATAATTTATAGTTTACATAGCTTTGATTCATTGATTTATTTATACTGTGTTAATCAATTAAAAATTATACGTATGTCTGAAAATATACATATATTCTTCCGAAATAATAAGTGGGCAAACAAGTTGTAATTCTGGTGAACCGATTTTCTGCAAACGCGGAATTTTGATAACACACAAAATAATATTATATTAATTATAGCATAGTACACTTCAGAAGAAAACCTAACGTCACCTTTTCCCCAGAATCCCCTTAATAGAATTTTCTCGGAAAATTGTGTCAAATAAAAGATGTAACCCAAATATCGAACGATTTCTTTTTTTAAACTTCAGAGGATTTTTCAGAGGGTTTTGGGCGAGTAGCAACTTTAAGCTTCCTTCTAAAGTATCATTTCAGTAAAATTTATGGTTCTACCTTTTTCACGATACACTAGAAGCATTGCTAGAATCCAAAATTTGTTAAAAGAAAAAAAAATCAGTTAAACGGAAGTGCAGTTGGTTTTTGAGTTTTCCGGGAAACTGGCCGAACACCCACCCACCCACACACAGTAGATCTGGCACTTTTATATTTGCGACAGTTTTCCGGTTAAATCTTAACCTTGCACAATGGCATTATCGTAACCAATAACAATGTTCTGGAGGTGTGATTATTCCTCCTAGCTGAAAAGTTTTTATTTCAGTTTATAGTGATGCATTCATTTGTAAAGCCGCGCTTAACGCCACTGTTAGGATGTACATTAATTAAAAGTAAAGACATTAGTGTAGTGGAAACAATGCAGTTAAAATAATTTCTACAAGGTGTGCAAGGAAGGGAGGCCAAGTTAATCTGTAATAATTACTTCAGAACACAATGAAGTTCCGGTTGCACCTGTCACTACTAACCATACATACATACTGCTTTGTGGGATTGGCCAACCTGCACTATTCATATCTACTAGAATATAAACATAGAAATTAAGCGCATTTAGAATCATTTATACAGTTTTACACATTTAATTTTTTTACTTTCTCTTGACTTCTAGTAAGACGCAGTATCAAATTTTCAATATTGAGTTTTCAGCGGAAATATCCGTTTTGAGGTCTCCTAGACCAAAAAAATGGTTTTTAGAAAATGTTTTGTCTGTATGTGAACAGCATAGCTCAAAAACGAAAAATCGCAAAAAGTTCAAACTTGATATTCCATTTAAGCATCACCGTGGGATCCGACAGTACGTTACTTGTCAAAATTCCTCAACCGGAAGTACCACTTTACTGAATGGTTTATTCACTTTTTTGCGATTTTCTTGAAAATGGTTCTAACGATTTTCTTTTAACTTAACATATCAACTACACATACAAAGATCTGCAATTTTTATTTGAAAAATTTCACCGGGAAAATGCATTTAAAGGCACTTTTGATGGAGATGTGGGGTTAGAAGTTTCATGAAAATTAGTAAACCGGAAGTGCCTTTTTTTACTGAATAGTTTTTCCAGTTTTCATGATTTTCTCATAATAACACTGAAGAATTTTATTCAATTTGATATACTAACTATAAAATTTGTCAATTACAATTCTGAAAACTGGAGTAAGAGAAAGTTTTGTGAGTGTTTCACACCAAATTTTTTTTTTTTTATATATAAAGATACGCGTCCAGATTTCTTTACGCAGCGATAGATCCTATTATTATTTTTTGTTTGTTTAATTAAGGGGAGTCAGTTTCTGTGTACTTTAGCGCTCTGAGCTTTCTCAATGCGCTTAGAAAATGTGTTATATTTTGTATTCTATTGTACTAGAGAAACACTTGAGATTCCGGCTTGAGACCGCGTCAGTGGTTTGCTGGGAACCGTCGTTTCGCTCATATTGCAAAGAGCCTCTTCAGGTCGTTACACCTAGAAAGCTGATAAGGCGAGTCCGGCCGATATTAACCGAAAACTTTAAAGTGTCTTTCATTAAAAGGCCGCGCACATCTAAAAGATCAAAAGATCAATCAATTGTCCATAGTTTTGAGGTCCCGCCGCGCATACGAAAAGTCTGATATGAAACTTTCTCTCGTAGCAAATAATACAGTTCCAATATTGACATATTTTCTATAAACTTGGATATTCTCCATTCACGTGGATTTTCCGTTCAAGTGGTATTTTTTTTAGGCGGATACAAATTATAGTCTGCTTTCCTGCCAGAAACATGAAATTCCTTTTTATCTGATGGTAAAAATTGCTTTTTACTTTCTCTTTTTCAAATTTTCGAATTTTCCACTAGGAATACATGTTTGAAGGTACCTCTGCCCTCCGTAAACAAGTTTTAGCTAATGGTATGTATGTGTGAGGTTGCTTTGTGTGTGTGTGTGTGTGTGTGTGTGTGTGTGTGAACTAAATATCTCAAAAATGAAAAGTCGCAGGAAGCTCAAACTTGGTGTTCCGTTTAGGTACTCCCACCGTAGCAATTAAATTTAATTAAACTGATTGAAAGAACATTAAATTTTCCATAAGATAATGCTATTTTATTTTTATTTTTTTTGCCAATTATTAAATGAGATGGCATCATTTAGAGCCTAAAATTAATAAAATTTAATAGTTTTTTTACAATTTTAAGTAACTTCATCTTTTACTGCCTCTGTTCTTTTTTAAGTGGAAAATTTGAACAGCTTGTCATAGGAAAATACGTTATGCCTCAAGTGAAATGTTGAGTGACTTAGCTGTATGCAGAGTCGGGCGGATTGCTAAATGATTTTTTTTGGCTGCAAGCGAGACACACTGCCGGAGTAAGAGACGGAACACACAAACATAGAGAAACCATTTTAAAAATAAGTAATTTTTTTTTTACTTTCGCTTACTGCTGAAAGTTTTGAGGTCCTTTGAGTACGAGAAAAATGTTTTTAACGAATGATTTATATATATATATACATGCAAAGATTAGCTAAATTCCGTGACCATTCATGTCACTTTTCTATACCCTGTTCGTATCGGAATCGCTTGTGTGTTTCTTCAGTGCTTTTCTAAATTTTTTTCCCAGATTTGTTAAAAGTAAGCCCCTTGAGTACGCAAAACCGCCATGTTACGCTGCTATAATGATTACATAAATGTGGTTTGGTGTGTCTATGTCTGGAATAATAAAAAAAACAAAAAAAAACCTATAGCCTTTATGAAGGGGCCAAGGCGGCCAGACGGCGATTTGAAAAGGGTGCCGTTTAGTTCCGGCCTTCGCTACCTAGGGCGCTAACTAACTGTAGTTCCCATTTTTTATCACATGCTGGGTCAACACTGACCTGGCCCTCGCGGGAATCGAACCTTGAATTCTCGCACGAAAGGCGACTGCGCTAGCCAGTAGACCAACGCTAAGGACGATGTTTGGAGTAAACAGCTTAAAATAAAACGCATGAGGCCCGAACTTGATTTTCCGTTATATTACTTTCTCTTACTCCTAGTAAGAGGAAGTATTGTAATCGTGTCAAATTTTCGATATCAAGTTTTCACCGGAAATATCCGTTTTGAGGTCCTCTGAGTCCAAAAAGTGGTTTTTAGCAAAATGGTGTGTGTGTGGTGGTGTGTGTGTGTGTGTGTGTGTGTGTGTATGTGAACAGCATAGCTCAAAAACGAAAAACCGTAGAAAGTTGAAACTTGATATTCCGTCTAGGTATCAGCAAGGCATCTGACAGTGGGTCATCTGTCAAAATTCCTCAACCGGAAGTACCACTTTACTAGTTGGTTTTTTACTTTTTTGCGTTTTCTCAAAAATGGCTCCGACGATTTTCTTCAAACTTAGTATATCAACTACACATACAAAGAGCTACAACTTTTATTTGAAACATTTCTCTGGGAAAATCATTTAAGGGCAGTTATGGGGGAGGGGTGGGGTTAGGTTTTCATCTAAAATGCTATTTCAGTTTATTAAACAATTCTATAATATAAATAATGTTAATTAGAATTAAATATGTTGTTGAAATTCCGAGTTTGATAAAAATCGGATGACCGGAAGTGCGTTTACTTTGCCACTTTACTAAATGATTTTTTCACGATTTTCTCAAAAATGGATCCGACGATTTTGTTCAAAATTGATATATTAACTACTCATACAAAGAGCTACAACTTTTATTTAAAACATTTCTCTAGGAAAATTCATTTAATGGCACTTTTAGGGGAGGGGTGGGGTTATGTTTTTCTCTTAAGTGCGATCATAGTTGATTATACAATTCTATCATCCAAACAAAATTAATTAGAAATAAATGGATGACCAAAATTCCGAGTTTCAAGGAAATTAGAGAAACCGGAAGTGCGCTTTTACTGAACGGTTTTTTCAGTTTTCGTCGTATTTGAATTAATTTGGTACATAAACTAAAATTTGTCAATTATACTTTTGATAACTGGAGTAAGAGAAAGTTGTGTGAATGTTCACACCAGATTTTATTTTTTGCTTAGGTTGGGGTTTTGTTAGAAACTCCCATATTGCCAGGTCAGGTTATATTGATATTAATATTAATAATAATTTGCTAAATCTCTAACAATAATAACAATTATATAATATAGTTAATAAATACTTTATGGTTCTTTAACAATTACAAAAATAATAAATATCTAACAATAACAAAATAGAAGGTGTAACATAATAACATTATTATCTTATCTTTATATTCATATTTTCCGTTATGTTATAAAGAGGAGATCTAACAAGAAGGTTTAATTCTTTTCCGTTAGTCCATATTCCAAACTGTTTTCAACAATTTAAAACACATTTATGGTAACAGTTTATAAGCATGCTTATTGATCTGGTATTTTATCCGTCGTAGCATGCATATTCCAGGTTTCGGATTTTCATCCATTGTCAGAGCAAATTCACCAAGTTCGTGGAGATATAACCTCCCGCACATACGAGGGTCATTCAATAAGTAACGAGACAAATCGCTGGAGCTCAGAAACGGTTTGTTTAATCAGTACAATAGTTTCAGTGCGTCAAGTTGGCATCCTTGTACTTAGTTTCTCATTAGCTGTTCGAGAGTATTGGGTAAGCATAACCTCAAATATATTCAGTTAACAATGGTGAGCCCGCTCGAGATTGCACCTCGGAAGAACAACGCTCATGATTAGGTTTGTAATTGCAGAGGGTATCAAAGGTAGTGAAATCCACGAAAGAATGTTGAAAATGTACGGGAATAATTGTTTGAACCGTTGTTCGAACGTTTACAAATGGGTAGAACAGTTTAAAAGTGGCCGTGTAAGTGTCTGTGATGAGCAACAAAGTGGACGACCGGTTGAAGTTGCAACTTCCTCCCTGGAATCTCGCATTGACGCGTTAATTCAGGACAACAGGCGTACTACTGTTGAACTGATAGCTGAAGAAGTGCATGCGAGTGTTGGAACTGTCATAACATTATTCAGAATAAGCTGTAGTACAAGAAAACTTGTGCGAGATAGGTTCCAAGACAACTTACGGACGCTCACAAGAAAGTGATCCTTCCACAACCTCCCTACAGCCCCGACCTTGCCCCATCGGACTTCCATTTGTTTGGACCCCTTAAAGAGGCTCTACGTGGGAAACATTTTTAATCCAATGAAGAAGTTAAAATCAGTTGCAAAAGTGGCTTCGAGATCAGCCCAAATAATTTTATGCCAGAGGCATACACAAATTAGAAGAACGATGGAACAAATGTATAAATGTTGCTGGGGACTATGTTGAAAAGTAGCCAAAGTTTTGTATTGATTAAATAAAACGTTTTTGAACTACAGCGATTTGTCTCGTTACTTACTGAATGACCATCGTATATACAATAAACAAACCAACAAGTGTGAACGTAACAGAAAAATTACGTTGAAGTGAAATCTCTACACGAACTGGGTGAATTTGCTCTGACAATGGATGAAAATCCGAAACCGGTCAAGAACAAAAGGAATATGCAAGCTACGACGGATAAAATACCAGATGTTATTCAGTACTGCGGACTCATCCTAATATTCAAGCCTACTGATCTAAATTACTGAAACGATTGCAGAAAAAAAATGTGGCCGCTTCCTGGGGAGTTGGACCCGCTCCCCTAGTATTTATATGTATACATATACTCTGTGTGTGTGTGTGTGTGTATATATGTATAAAATATCTCAAAAACGAGATATCGCAGGAAACACAAACTTGGTATTCTGTATTCTATTTTACACCGCATCTGATACTAAGGTTTCTGTCAAAATCCATCAACCGACGTTAGTGAAATTTTTTTCCCAGTTTTTCGCGATTTTCTCGAAAACGGCTCTTAAGATTTTCTTTAAACCTCGTATAATGTCTACCCAGGAATATTTTTTCTGACAAATTAGCTTTCTGGATGGTTCTGTCAGACGTGTCAGTTAGATTTAAATTTAAACTGCTGCTACAAGGCTTTGTTTGGTTGATACAGAAGACGTTGGCGCACACAAGTCTGTTCATGTATATATGTCTAGGCGCCATAAAATGGCAATTTTAATGAAAATTTGTCAATTGAATGTATTAATTGCAGTAAGAGAAAGTCTTGTGAGAGTGTAAATACTTTCATGCCATTTTCAGTGCAATTTCAGTCACGAAAGTCCAGACGAATGTCATATTTTCCCTTACAACATTAAGGAGTATTTATTACAGACATAAAACCTACTTTGCAGTAAGTGCATTATTCTAAATTTAACTAGTGTTCTATCTTCCTTACAGCACAAGTATATTTCTTTGATATTTTTGTATCGCAATTTTTAATGAATCATTTATTGATACATATTTAAAAAAACAAACGTGTGCTTAGCTTGTAAACGTAACGGATAACTACAAAATGCAAATATTGTCCCATAGAATACAATCAACTGATCGAATTATTATTATTCAAGTTTTAATTTTAATTTCTTAATTAAAATTCAATACGGATGAATAGCGTGCTTTGTGGGGTTGCCTGTTCATATCATTCTCTGCAATCCTCGCTGGAGAACTACTGTTCAAAGAATTTTATTAGATATTCTTAATGTCAGGATTTGCGACGTTGACTTTTCACTGTTGTTACAGTGAATCTGGAGTGAAAAACACACCATTTTCTCTTATATCAATTAATACTAGAAAATTCCAAAAAATTCAAAAAAGTATTCTGTAAAATCGCTCTTCCGGTTAACCGATTATCTTTAAATTTTGGAATTCTATCAATGCTGCTAATTTGTACTGAAGAGTACATTCTGCTGAAGAGGTACTTTAAAGGAAATCGCAACGCTACTGTTCCCCAAGACTCCCGCAAAAATCGATTTTCCCATGTGCTAGGTAAATTATATATGTAAATAGTATACGAAGTTTAAAGAAAATCGTTGGTGTCGTTTTCGAGAATATCATAAAAACTAAATAAACAATTCTGTAAAGTCACACTTTCGTTTAATGGATTTTGTCAAAATTCTTCATGACCGCATCATCGGTGGTAGTATCTAAATGGAATGAACATGTTTGTGCTATTTCCCATTTTGAGATATTCTGTTAAAATATATATAAACCATTCGTTAAAAAACATTTTTTTCGTTTTCAAGAGACCCCCTAAAATATGGTATTTCCGGTGAAAACTCAATTTCGAAAATCTGGCATAATCGCAATACTTCCTCTTACTATAGGAGTAGGAGTATGGGGGGGCTGTGACCCACCCCTGTTCGGTAACTCGATATGGTATACAGATGGATCCAAAACTCCGACTGGGGTCGGAGCCGGGGTCTATGGGGGCAGGCCTAAAGTTAAGATCAAGGCCAGCCTAGGGAAGTACGCCACGGTCTTTCAGGCTGAAGTCGTGGGTTACAACTCTGCGCTAGGGAGATTATAAGGCAAGGCATTGCGGGTAGAAGAGTGGCCATATATTCCGACAGTCAGGCAGCCCTGAAGGCACTTTCCTCACCCCAAATAATCCAAGAATGGCCTACTTGCCCTCACCGAGGTATCGGAATAAACTGACACTCGGAGTGCCGGACGCTACTCCCTCACGAGTGGGTACTCGGAATAAAACTGACACTCGCCTGGGTGCCGGGACTACGGGGTTTCTGGGCAATGAGAGGGCGGATGCCCTAGCGATTGGAGGCTCGCAGGATACTTTTATAGGCCCCGAACCCTTCTGCGGCTTGTCCAGAGCCTCATTCAAACTTCTATCAGGGGTTGGATAGAAGATCTCGTCTGCGTTGGTGGGAGGGAACACCAGGGACAGAGGCAGGCAAAGCTCTTCATTAAAAGATCATTTGCCTAAATTTACCAAAGACCTACTGAGCCAGACCCGAAGGGATATAAGGTTAATTGTGGGTCTACTAACAGGGCATTGTAGGCTGAATAGACACATGCACCACCTACAACTTGCGGATAGTGCGGTATGCCGATCTGCAAGGTAGAGGAGGAGACCCGGCGCACATCCTTGTGAGTGCGCCGGCTGGCGAGGATTAGGTTTCTTCTTCAATTGGGGACGGCAATCCCGAAGCTGAAAGCTTCATAACGGATCCGCCGCTCTCAGCTTTGCTAGGATTGATTAGGAGGGCAAAGCTGGGGACTGTTCTGTAACTTAAGGGGATCCACAATAGACCTCGACTGTAGGTCGCAGTGGAATGAGGCTCCCCCCCCACCCGCTTCTATTCTATTCTATAGGAGTAGGAGAAAGTAAAATGTAGTTTCAGTCAGAATTTTTCAACCGGATATGTAACCTTATAAAATTGTTTTTTCTTACTCTGTTTGACTCCTAGTGAGAGGAAGTATTGCGATCATGTCAGATTTTCAAAATTTAGTTTTCACCGTTATTATTATTATTTGTCTGTGGGGAGGGAAAGCCTACGCTATCCAAAGCCTCACTGGGCCCATATAGCTACCCCAAGAAAAACAACAACAAGCCGGGTCTATAACAAAAATCCAGACCCGGATCTAATCCATCTAAGGTTCACCGCAGTCCGAATAAATCGGACAATAACCTTAAGCGGAAATAGCCTAAGCTCTTTCACAGACATCCTATTCCGACCTACGGTCCTGAACCTAATTTCCTCACAACCCAAGCAATCAGTCATAAGATGGATGGGTGTTTCCTCCTCTGTCTCACAGTCTCTACAAAATGGATCCGGCATAAGCCCTATTATGTAGAGATGTCTCCTTAAACCACGATCTCCAGTAAGAGATCCAACAAGATGCCTGAGAGCGCTCCGTGAAAAACACAGCAACGTCTCACGAGTTTTCACCGTAAATTGTAGCTAATGCAAAAATATAATAATAATAAAAAAAAACATGTTTTCAGGCTTCTCATCGTACTCAGGGGAACTCAAATACATATACATGTGTGTTTGTGTGTGAATAACATATCTCAGAAACAAAAAGTCGCAAGAACCTCAAACTTGATATACTGTGTACGACTACATCTACCACCACATCTGACACGAATGTGTCGAGCAAAACCCCCATCAACCTGAAGTGACGGAATTTTTTTTTTTTTTTTCACTTGTTCGCGCAATTTCTCGAAAACGATTACAACGATTTCCTATAAACATTAAATGCTAACTACACAGATATAAACCTATCGCTTTTATTTGAAACATCCAAAAAAATAAAAATAAGAACAAGTTAAAACATTAAACAGAACTAAAATGATTTTTGGAATCATTTAGGTAAATTTCTTCCAATTGTTTAAATAATAAATTTATCTTTCTAATCGGTACTAATTATAACTTGATTAAGTTTGGGAGCCAGATATTTTCTGTATGTTTGCACTATTTTTTTTTTTAAACAGCTCTAACGATTTTTTTTTAAACTGTTAGACGTTTGGTTAGAGACACTGCTGGAAGATATATCCACAGCTCCAAGCAGAAGATTTTGAATTTGGATATAATGCAATCATTTTCCCAGATTAGAAGTAGACATACCAACAAAATTCCAAGTAAAACGCTATTTCTCTTAGTGATTTTTACTTTCTCTTATTTTTGTTGCAATTTACTATGGTCAACGCAACCATCCCCCTCCCCCAGTGATTATTATGCGAACTCAATATGGAATTAAAACGGAAACTCATTCTTTCCTGTTGTTTCTAAATTTGTATAAAAGTATTTTTTTTTAAATATCCTTTTCTAATTTCCCTCTACTTTGCAAGCAGTGGTTTCTTTTCTAGTGTCAACGGTTTGTGTTTGGTTATGTAGTTGCGTGACCATGTAAAAACAGATCTAAGATACACACTTTCAATAACGCAATCATTTCCCCAGATTAGAAACTAATTTCCCTACACTTTGCAAGCATTGTTTTTTTTTTTTTTTTATAGTGATTAAAACTTGTTCCAATATTCTTCGATTCCAATATTCTTCCATTAAAAAGTAACATATTTTTAAGAATTACTTCCAATTGATTATAAACAAAGCATTGTTCATTTGTTAGATTTAGTATATGTTGGAAACTGAAACAGTGAATATGGCTTTCCCAAAACTGTACAGTATTACCTAGCTGTTGGGAAATAAAATAAAAATAAAAACAACAAACGAGAGATTCTGGTTGTGTAATTAGAAAATCTGGAAAACAACAACTTAATAACAGATGTTGAAAGAAGGGTGTGGGGGTGAGGAGGACGGCCGCCATGTTGTGCAGAAAAGTGTTTCAGAACCCGTCATTTAGACCTACTCTGAAACAGTTTTTTTTTTTCTTCATTCTGGTTGCAAATTATAATAGCAAATAAAAGGTGAAGACATTTAGGCACATAATTGAATAAATGACTAGTGAGGAGTGAATATTTATTTGAATTATATAAACAAAACCAACAAATAGGATTTATTATCTGACTCAAAGATCTGCATGGTTTCATGGTATGAATGAGCACAGTGGATTGTCGATAGTCTATGATGGCCATTAGGGGGTCCGGACAGGACTATTAATTGTGTCTTTTACGGATCTCTCTCAGGCATCTGGTTGGATTCCTTACTGGGCTTCGTGGTTTAAGGAGACACCTCTACATAATGGGGCTCATGCCATCTCCCTTTTGTAGAGACTTTTTGTAGGCTATGAGACAGAGGAGGAAATATCCTCCATCTTATCACAGATTGCTTGGATTGCGAGACAAAATTAGGTTCATGACTTTTAGTCGGAACAGGATGTCTGTGGAAGAGGTTAGGCTACTTCCCTTTAAGATTATTACCTAATTTGTTCTGACTGCGGTGAATCTTAGATGCATTTGACAAAGTTTGTTGTTGTTTTTCTTTTGGGTAAGCTATATGGGTCAGTGGGGCTTTGGATATCGTAGGGTTTGGTCCCTCACCATAGACGAATAATAAATATTAATGGTTTTTATGCACAAACACTTTTATAACAAGCTAGTGATATAATGTACTATACGGTTGCATCCTTGTTGTGTTACATATCCTTGTTTAATTAAATATCTAGTAAAAATGCCAAGATTGAAGGAAATTTTTCAATTAATACTGGGAAAAATTGCACTGAGAGCGGAATGTGATGTTTCGCGCCAGCTTTTTTTACTATTTATACCCAACGTGCGGCCGCCTTATCACCATCATCACCAATCGTGTAATTTTTCGAAAAATCATGAATAAACTTGTCATAATTTATCTCTCTTTACCATTTGCGCATATTTTGAAAACTAATTTTCAAGTTAGGAAATTAAAATAAAAATTAAGCGACTTAATGGATGCGGCCGTTGGAAACCTTGGATGGCCGGAAGTGCACAGTTGTTTCGGAGTGTTGGTTAGCCGGCGAAGTGGGAGGGAGTGATCGGGCCACGGAACTCGTGTAAACCCCAGTTATTTACCAGACACCACCTACAATCTAAGGTAAATTCTATTTTTTTTTTTTTTTTATTACATTTCAGTTTTCGTTGTTTTACTTTCATTTTTCAAATTATGTTTATTTCAAATTTAATTTGACACTCTGAATTATAATAATGGAAAGAAACTAGATAAAAAATAATAATAATTATAACAAAACAGTATCTTGTCTATGTTCCCAAAAAACGAAACCACATGGTTTTTTTCTATTTCATGATATTTTACATGATACAGTTAAATTTTACTAACCAGAGTTCAGTAAAGCCGTAACCTTTCTTCAAGACCGTTAAACAAAATTTTTGTTCTGATTGTTTTCTGTTAAGTTTTGACGTATTTTGACGGAATGATGCTTTGAAGATTATTGTTCCAACATTTAAAGTTTACTACAGTTAAAATTGAGTACGTACTTCATTTTTCTAAACACCATTATGACAACACTTGCCTTAATGTAGTTGAAAATAGAGATAGGAATGTGTGTGTGTGTGTGTGTGTGTGCGCGCGCGCGCTTATATTATCGCTAATGTGTAACTCAGGATCATCGTTCCAAATATTTCATTATGATGCGTTAATTTCCTTTTTTCTTGTTTTATATGCGTGTTAAATAATAACTTTATGTTGATAATAAAATTATTAATCATTAAGGAAGATAAAAAATAATATAATTAAGAATAGTATTACTTTAAATTAAAAAACAGAAAAAAACAGTTTGAATATATAATCATTTTCAATAAGGCCCCGCGAGCCGACCCTGGATATATAGATGATAAGAGTTGTATAATAAACTGAAATGCACTTTAAAGTAATAGGCCCATCGTGTCTTTATTGAAACAGTCGCAAAAAAAAAAATGTTCAGTAAAGTAGCACTTCCGGTAAACCAATTTTCGTAATACTCGGGGCGTTTAATGTAATTTTATTAATTATATACGTGATATAATAAACTGAAATAATACTTTAGAGAAAAAAATTGATACCACTGCAGTATTTCCTCTCACAACAGTAAGAGAATGTAATAAAACTCTGTACTATTTTTGCGATTTAATAGATCTTTGAAGTCTATATATAATCTAGATTATATATAGAAAGAGGTTTATATCCCTTTATGTGAGAATGGTTTCAATTTTATTGACTTTTCGTTTTTGAGATATTTTGTCAACTACACACCACACTCTCTCTATATCTATACAGACCTTTCGCTAAAAACATTTTTTTCTTTAATCAGTGGACCTCAAAACATGTATTTCCGGTGAAAACTCAATTTCCAGAATTTGACACGATCGCAATACTTCCTCTTACTAGGACTTAAAAGAAATACAAAAATTCAGTAAAATCTCACTTCCTCTTGTCGAATTTTGACCGAAACATCATATGGTTGCTTATTCCTAATTGGAACATCAGAGTTTTGGTTTTAGAGATATTCTGTACACACCACCACACACACCACACACACACACACACTGAGTGAGTGTGTGTTGTGTGTGTGTGTGTGGTGTGTGCAAGGATTAGCGTAACTCAAAAACGGAAAATCACAAGTTGAAACTTAGTATTCCCTTTAGATGATATCAGGGTAAGCAATAATAAGGGTTTTGGACAGTGTGGTTTTGATGTGATCAACTTTCCTTAAACTTAGTATAACAATTATTCGAGAAAATCGCAAAACTAAAAAATTCATTTAGTAAAGAGTTGGTATTTCGATCTTGTCGGTTAACTGAAACGACATATCATGTTTGAACTTTCTGCAATTTTCAATTTTTGGGTTCTACTGATCTCACACTTACACACACACACGCAACAATTTCTAAAGACTATATTTTCTGATTCAGTGGACCTTTCAAAAGGTATATTTCCGGTAAAAACTTTGGAGGCGGTCACTAGCCTAAAGAAGCCTGTTGTAATATGGGCGAAATGTCGGTTTATAACAAACCACTGAAACGGTCTCAACACGAAGACTTAAGTGTTTTACCGAAACTGGCCGCGGAAGCCTGAAAGATTATATAAATCACCAGGAGATCCAACACTAATGTTTTCCCCCAATTTGGTTACCGATTGTGGGAAGATAAAAAAATTTACTTTACAATGCGATTTACTTTAAACATTGCATAATTGGTAATAATTATGCAAAGTTTAAAGTAAATTGTTGGGACAAAATGTCGAAAGTTGCGGAAAAAGTGAAAAAACAAAAGTATTCCGTACAAGTTGAAAGTAATGAAATAAGAAGTTTAAGCGTCCAGTGATTTTTTATTTTTATTTTTGAGATACTGTATTTACAAGCGCTCACACAAACACAGAGGACCTCAAAGCATTTATATTTGAGTGAAACTCAATTTTGAATATTTGAGATGATCGTAAACTTCCACTTTCTGCAGCCAAGAAAGTGAAAATGATCCTTTCCGCCCCAATATCTTATGTCTGCTTTCCACGACAAAGTTTGATCATATCTTATTTCAAGGAGGTTTAAATATTTTTTGAAAAGGTGTAAATAAATCGATAAAGGTAAAACCAATCGATTTCTAGTTCGCCATTTAACTTTTTTCGCCTCAACCAAGTTACATATTTTATAGCTAATATTTACTACTTTCTTTTTAATTTAACTAGGATTATTGAAAGGCTCAACGAGAAGTGAAACTCGCCTGGAAAGGCCTAAAACTTTAAGAAAACTAAAAAACGTTTACTTAGAAAGTGGTAATACGACCAGTGGGCCGCCAGGATCGTCAAATACGGAAATGGGTACAACGTCTGAAACAACTACGGAAGAAAAGGCCAACCTTCTTAGTCCATTGGATGAACAAGAAGAATGGGCTAAAATATCAGAAATCATGGCTTCATTTGGTTCAGGATTGGTCAGAGAATCTGTTTTTGTGTCTGAACTAGAGAAAGAATTTCAAGCTAGATTGGGTGAGTAATATCAACAGTATTAATTGATTTTTTTTTATAACACGATTATTACTATAATTATTCTTTCCTGAAGAATTTGGTGTGTTAAAGGTATGTATATACGTATCGCAAAATTAGACTTTTCTGTGATCCATTACGGGCAACTCTGTCCCAAAACTAGACTTTCCCGTGGTGTGCTATATTCAGTTCTATATTAGGCGATTGATTCTCTTCGCTTCATTGGTCCAAAAACCTGCTGTTGCCTGTCAAGTTTCCAAGCAACTTCATATTCAATCAAGAGCCTATCTTGGGCGTCTGGTGGATAATAAGGGGTTTGAATAATTAGTATATGCTAGACTTGTAGAGCTTGATAGATAAAAGAGGAAGTAAACACCCATTGATCTTATGACAGATTGCTTGGGTTTTGAGGAGATTAAATTGTTCAGGAACTTTGGTTTGAACAGGATGACTATGGAAGAGCTTAGACAGATTACCCTTAAATTACTGTGAATCATCACTGGATAAGTCGGGTTTTCTGTTATAAACCCGTCTTGTTTTTGTTTGGGATCGAATTGCTTTGGACAGAGCAAAGCTTAGTCCCTCCCCAGAGACTAATAATAATAATAACTTGCAGATGTAGTTCTTTTAAAACAAATATAAAAAAAAATAATTGTAGTAAACGCATATGCGATCCTTTCTGAAGCAGTAAATGCAGCACAGCAGATGCCTCCTCGAATAGCTAGGTACGTACCCCAGTTTTCTAAACCTTCTCTGGATGATAGCATTCCTTTATGAGATTAAATTGCATTCTTGTATTGGACACAGAACCTGCAGGTGCTCGCGTTCTAGGCCAGCTTCTTCAAGTATCCTCAGAGCCTACAATGTCCCATGAGGAGACCTATCACAAAGCCTACTATTTTTGCTCTCAGTGACACACGCCTCAGACCTTTACCGGTCATAACTGTCCTGAAAAGTTTAGCCTACCACAGTCCTGGAGCGCTTCTCTTTCTCATTAGTTTCATGCATAGCTAAGCTCTGTTAAAATCCTCAGTGTTAATCATATTAAACCAATTATAATAGAGATTCGTGCCACATCTTTCAGTCCTTGTAACCATTTACTTCTGTTATTCTAATACTTAATGAAATGATCTCGAAAGTAAGTCAATCCTTTCATACAAGTACTTGTTTTAAAAACATTTTGTTAAAAAAGTTACCGAAATTCGGGAGAAAACACTTTCTTTAAGTAACACCCAATGTTTCGTACAAATTTATTGTCTTCTTCAGCAGTGTTAAAAGAAAAAATAAGGGAACGATTTTTCTTAAAGATAAAAAAATTAAACCTAATAAAATCAAAGTAATAATAATGAAGAAAATATAAAAATCAAAAATTAAAAAAGGAATACCAAAAACTAGATCAAGACTGCTGTACTAGTTGTATTTTTTTTTTTTTTTTCTTTTATTTTGGAATTTCCCGAAGATGGAGCTTTTTCCTAATAATGTTGTTTCTGTTTTTTTCTAAAAGAAACTTGCAAGTAGATCGATGCAAAAAAGAATTTCAGCTTCTTTTGCTCATGAACATCTATGATCCTAAGTTTTGCATTCATATAACGTAATGTTTTGGCACTTTACTTAGATTTATAAATATTCTTTTTGGGATGATGGACAATCCCAAAAAATTATATTGAAATTGGTGTATTAAAAGAAAACAATGACCGTTTTTCTAATCAAAGAAGTTCAATGCACTTTATAATCCATCCCCACTTACGTTTGCTGTTTTTCTAACACGACAGTATATTAATCATTAGACTGTGTAGAGTATTTCTACACATATTATGTCCCCTTCAAATAGTTCAGTTGAGAGCTTTTTTTAGAAAACCTGTATCTTACGATTTAATGGTAATTTTATGTTACTACAGGAAACAACAGTGTAAAGCTGCTAAAGCTAAGCGTCCTCTATGTCAAATCGACATGGAAGATGTCCTTGAACAACGTACTCTCCGGCATTGGTTTCAAAACTTTAATAGCGGTAATATGACCATAGAAAGAAAGTCAGTTTCAGGGCGGCCATCATATGACCTTGATGAGGCTTTACGGGAATGTGTCGAATCAAATCCAATTATAATTTCTCGTGCACGTGCTGCAGAACTGGCAATGTCTAAAGACATCGTTAGCCGCCATCTCCATATATGGGAAAGATAAAAAGGAGTTGTAGGATTGTGCGGCAAGAACTTACATCACAAGACCGCTAGAAGAATAGATTCTTGCCAACTTCTCTTTAAAAAAACAACTGACAAAAAAAATAGTGTCATGTGATTTAAAGTGGATTTATTGATGAAATCCTGAGGCAGGTGGTCAGTGGTTGGATCGTGGTCACACGGCATTTCCAATTGGTGCAAGAGGGAAAATTGAGAAAAAATCGATTGTGAATTTTCTGAAACTATGAAGGTGTACGTAATGTATGGGAAGTGCAGTTGACAGCTGTTCTTGAAATTACCATACCTGGCCATAGACATAGAATTCACTTCCCACACCGACTTTTACTGCCAACAGCTAAATAGAATGTACTCAAAAATGGCCCGCGTTATTTAATTTTGTTATCAATCGTAAACAAGTTTAGTTCCAACAAGATACCACTCGGCCACACATCTCCCGTCAGACTAAAGGAAAAATCGAAGATCTAGGTGGCATTGAACTTCTCTTAGACTTGCCCTACAGTCCAGACTTAGCTCCACCTGACTACCATTTATTTCGGTCCATGGCACACATTCCATGCTGGAAAAAATTTAATAAGTTCACTTAAGTTGAAACTGGATTGTAGAAGCTTTTTGATTCCAAAGCCAAGAAATGGTATCTGCGAGGGATCCAACTGCTGGCAGAAAGATGACTTATAACAGTCAATCACAATGGGCTATACTTTGAATATTAATGAAAAATTCATAAAAGGTTATTGATTTTTTTATTTAAAAAATGGTCATTTTCTTTTATACAGCCCATTACTTTAGACGAAGACAAAAAATTTGTTCGAAACGTCGAGTATTATATGAAAGAAAGACATCTATTTTCTTCACTAGTGTAAGTGAGAGATTATATGTTTTGTTGTCTTGTGGTACTTTTTAATCATTCAGTTTTTTATTACAGGCTTAAATCTCAATAATATATCTTCGAGCGATGCTATTGCTACTCCTATAGGAAACTGGTTAGCATCTATCGATTTACCGCAATATGAAAGTACTTTCATCAATTTTGGTTATGACAATCTTGACTTCTTGGTAATTTATTTTAATATATGATTATTATAGTATTTTAGGTATGGATTGTCGCTTACTTGATTAATACAACACCGCAGTTGTCTGTTTTATCATAAAGTATGTATGTTTCCAGAATGGTGTTCTTGATGAGGGAGATTTAAAAGAGATGGGAATCACTGGAAATGATTCACGGCAGATACTTGAAGCTGTGAAATCATTAACAAATAAAGTGAGATCAGCTTTCATACAAATAGCACCTGGTAATGAGAGCTCTGCTGAAGAACAAACCGACACTACTGGAAACCAATCAGCATCGTCTTCTAATAATGAAAGTTCATCAGTGGATGAATGGTTAGAACGGCTGGATCTTGGTCAGTATCGTGAAACATTTAGGAAGCATTTATATACTGATATGGAGAGGGTACATAATGTATGGGAAGTGGAATTGACAGCTGTTCTCGAAATTACCAAGCCTGGCCATAGACATAGAATTATAGCTTCACTTCCCACACCGATGAATCAACCAACTATACAAGACATCAATGCAGAACTTTCACATCTTGTAAGAAATCTTTTTTTTAATAATTTTTTTTTATTATTTTTATAGAGTAATCCTTAATAAAAAAAAAAACTAAAATCTTATTTACAGAAAAGCTCTATCCAAGAACTTGAAGGGAAATGTCCAGCTGGCAATATGACAGGAAGTGGTGCGAACGGGAACACTTCAAATACAAGTACAGGGAATCCAACTACGAGTACAGTTGGCGTGCCAACATCAACTAACACAACACCAGCAACCACAACTGGCACACTGCGACATAGTCATAAGAAATCTCGTCCAGCACCTCAGCCACCGGGAAAACAACCAGAATTACAGATCAGGGATCCGTCCCAGTTGCTAGTTGGTGTACCGTCAACGTTGACAGCACAATGGCGGCATATGCCCCACGCTTTACTATCCGGGCATCTCACTTATCATGCTAGGGTAAGTTTGTATCAAAATTTCTTAAAACTCAAATTTTACATTTAATTAGTAGAATAAGTGTCTATTTACTAAGCTTGGCCCGTAGGGAAGTGATGATTATGTTGTGGCCCAGTAAAGCGCGTTGATTATGTTGTGGCCCAGTAAAGCGCGTTGATTATGTTGTGGCCCAGTAAAGCGCGTTGATTATGTTGTGGCGAGTAGAACATTTCAAATTTAACCCATAAATTCTGCACAATTATTCAAAATCAATATTTTTCGGAAAAACGTTTCAAATAAAAGTGATAAGTTTATATCTGTGTAGTTAGCATACTAAGTTTAAACAAAATCATTGTAGCCTTTCTCAAGAAGATTCAAAAAGCCTATTTTGTAAAGTCGCACTTCCGGTCAACCACTTTTCTTCAAATTTGGAATTCTAGCAATGCATCTAATTTATATTAATATTATATAAATGGTAGAACCATATATCGCATTGATGTGGTACTGTAGAGGGAAGTTTAACGTTACTGCCTCCCCCCCCCCAAGAACCTCCAAAAATCAATTTTCCTTGAAAAATGGTAAGAAATAAAAGTGATAAGTATTTATGTGTGAGCATTGTTGGAGCAGTTTTTGAGAAATTCGCGAAAAACTGGAAAAAAAAAAAACATTCAGTCCGGTTGATGAATTTGCCCGAAACCTTCGAGTCTGGTGCGATGTTGGTACTTATACGGAAAACCAAGTTTGAGCTTCCTGCAATTTTTCATTTTGTTCGAACGCACATACATTTTCGAAAATTCGACATGATCACAATACTTCCTCTTACCAGAAGAAGAGAAGTAAAAAAGCATTCAATAATCGCCCTTGGATGGAATTTGACCGGAATGCTACATCGAATCCGTTGGTGTTATCTAAACATATTGTTCATTTTAACAGAATATCTCTAAAACTAAAACTCGGAAGTAGCTGAAACTTGATATTTCATTATAATATTGGTTTTATCACCTATGTAATATTATATACATCATGAACATTGCCAGTATTCCAAATTAGAAGAAAGTTGGTTAACCGAAAGTACGACCGGTTTCTGAGTTTTTTGGAATTTTCTTCTTTATTTCTTCTTTAAAGAAAAAACAATTCTTTATTTGCTCTATGTTTCGGGTACCATTGGTGCCCTTCTTCAAGAGCTCTGCAAAATTTATTTGAGAAATGTTACGTAGATTATTACGTAAAGAAAAAAAAATTAATTAAAGAAATATTAACTGAACTATTAATATTAATAATTTACTTTTCTCAAATAAATTTTGCGGAGCTCCTGAAGAAGGGCACCAATGGTACCCGAAACGTAAAGATATAAAGAATTTTTTTTTTAAAAACTCTTCTGGCCACAGCCGTATAAACAGCTCCAAATAATTTTAAGGCCTGACGATTTGGATACCTATTCTAATTTAAGTACCAATAAAAAGTTGACCTAATAAGGTTCTGTTTTTTTTTTCATTAGTATCTTGGCTCTACTGTTGTAAAAGAACTCAGAGGGACAGAATCCACTAAAAAATCTATCCAAAAACTGAAAAAACCACAGAGTGAACAGAATTCATCGCCCGATATATACCTTGCCATATCTTACAGGGGAGTCAAGTTTCTCAGTGGTGAAACACAGGTACAAATAAATATTTTAAAATGTTCTTTAGTTTAATTGTGTTTCTGATCTTTTATATTGCTTTAATGTGGCTTTTAAAACAATATCTGTTGGTGTTTTCAGGAATTGGTCTGTGAACATGAGATACGCAACATTCATTGTGCTTGCCAAGATGCAGAAGATCTGACTCATTTTGCTTATATTACCAAAGATCACACATCAAAATCTCATTATTGCCATGTATTCTGTGTACAGACAATGGTAAGACCATTTTTTTTTTTTATAGTAAAACTTATTGTTTCATTTATTTGCATAGTTAATCTCTTTAATAGTTTTATATCCTATTGAGAATATTTAATTGCTAAAAGTAATTACGTTACTCAAAGAATACATGATATCATAATGAAGAAGCTATCTAAAGCTACACAAAGTTGACTGTGCAATAAATAACATTATACTAACATTGATTTGAATAATACAACAATAAGTTCTATAGAGAATCAAAATCGTAAATGAACAAGCGGCCATTTATTTTACATCAACCCAGTAGTTATTATAAGACGAATATTTTTGTCACAAAGGAGAAGGTTTAAGTTTTTTTTATGTTCATGATTTGCAGGACCAAGCAACGGAGATAATTCTAACACTAGGCCAAGCGTTTGAAGTAGCTTATCAAATGGCTTTGAGAGAAAGTCAGACAAATCGTGCAAACAATGGCCATACTAGATCACATTCGGCTAACCTTGGAGCTCTACCTATAACTACTCAACCTAATCATTCCCGTTCCTTATCTGTTAATGAAATCAAAGTTGCTCAGGTAAAATATTTTAAATATATTTTTTATAATATAAATTTAAATTTTTGGTAAAAAAGTTAACTAAGCGGGGTAAATGACGTATATCACTTCAAGAAAAATGGTTTGGTTCAATGTTATTGACACCTTCTACTGGACACTGGAATATTATAAACTTCTATTACCTGCTGGGTAGGTACTTGTTGCAACAACAACTTCATATTTATATTAGGATAAATTAGTAAAATTTGAAGTTTAAAGACAATATTTTATTTTATATATAATTGTATTAAAGAGAAAGTCGTGTGAATGTTTCACGTAGATCCCCCCCCCCCGCAAGATGCGGTAATAATCGAGATTGTATTTTCTAGGTAAATGGCTCTACAGAGCGGGAAGGCATCTCTAATGGTCACCCGCCGTCACCTGCAGCGCAAGCAGCTGTTACTGAACAACTATAGACTGCCGAGTCCTAAGGTTGGTTGCCCTCCCCCTGTGCTCTTTTAAAACACTCTTATTCCCTTACCCTGCGAATTGCAGGTGCTATTATTGTGTTCAAAAATCTTTTGACCTTTAAACTTTGTTTAACTTGCTTTGTTAAACAACTGTTATTCATTATTTTCTTAGGATTTGTTAATTTTTGTTTTGTTTGTTTTTTTCTTAATAATAATATTTGGTGAATTGCCTCGCATAATTGGCTTATAGAGGCTAATCTATTTAAAATAAGCCTCTTGTAAAAATTTATTTATTTATTTATGTATTTTTTGTAATATAACCTTTAAAAAATTATTAGAACAGTGTCTTTCTATTAAGAATACTAATAGATTTTTCGTTTTAAATGTTTATTACCATGACAGTCAAAAGTATCTGATGAAAATTGAACACAGTAATTAATGCAACATACAAAAAAATGTAATCAGTGCGAGAGCTTTAGATTTATTTATAATAATTTTAATGCATAAATTGCCATTTATTAAATATTGTGATAGTAATTAATCAACTATTTTATTTTTATTTTTAATAGAAATATATGTACAAATTTATGTATATATTGTATGACCTAAATTCTTTGTTAATATGTTTTATCATATCTGCATTACACTATGAAATTGGGCCAAACAATTTGAAAAAAAAAATTCAAAATAATTTTTTTTTTTTTTTTTTTAATTATATTGAAATATCTGAGAGGTTAATTACAAAATTGAGATGTTTGGGTTTTTAACAATCATTATTTCTTATATTTCCATTAATTTAAATTTTGGTTACTTTCACTTACTGCAAATTACGCAACTGTTTTCCTTTTTATTTTTCATTTTTTTTGTGAGGCGCATCAAGCGTTGTGGTTATTAGCGCGCTTCTGCTTGCCCTTCCGTAAAGCCATTTCCATGTAATCTGGATGGCGCTTGCATCTGGCATTCAACATGTCTTTGAATTACGAAAAAAATAATTTCTTGTTTTCTATATTATATGTATTCATTTAATGGCACAGAAGTAAACTGTAAAAGTTGCTACAACAGTTAATGTTATATATAATAATAATAATAAATACTAGTAGATAGGAATTATCTGTTTTTTAAATATTTTTCACATTATTCTCTAGCTTTGGTCAGCTCCAAATATTTAGTGTCAGGACCTGATCAGATGTATTTCGGTTTTACAGGCACCGCTCCCCGATCTCAGCTTCGTATAATTAAATATTATAGACTTTTTTTCAGAGGAATATTAAATATTATTATATCTTATTTTTGGTAAGTACATGGCATTTATCTATCTATCTATGCGCTGAACAAAGCAATCAACTCAAGATTTATTATTTACTATAATCCGTCTTTGTCATCCTGTAATTCATAGCCGTGTTCCAAAAAGAATTTTCGCCTGGATTGCGCAAAACTCCTAGCCGCCGGCCCTCTGGTGGCTGTTCACTTAATGGTAGGGTTTGTTAATAAGTTGTAAGAAGGACTATCTCACAAATTAAGTTAACACAATTTATACTGTTAGATTTATACAAACAAACTATATATAAGGACTTTCTTTTTTTTATAGAAAGGAGTAAAATCGAGAGGGAAAGTAAAGATGCAACAGACTTGCTGCATTCGTTGATACTGATTAGGATACTTGATTCATTGATACTCTTATAGCATAAATGTCCTTCAATATATTATTAGAGCGAGCGCTGTCTTCTCTTGTTTGCTGAGGAATGAAATATGACTTACTACTTTCTAATGATAGGTTTAGTTTCTTACCTAGATCAGCTGTCTTGGGACTATCCTAGGTTACACACGTTACATCATCACAAGAAATGCTACTAACATATCCCACCTCACTTGTCAAAACTAAACCTACCCCTAGAAGCAGTAAGACAGACTCTCCTCTTTATCACACAAGAGAAAGGATGTACACTTCAATATACAAGGAAGGTACTTATGTTACAATAGAAAGTAAGTCTGCAAGTCCACACCACTATTCTGTCGCGCTCTCTTCTTTTACATACCACAAAAGTCCTTATAAATTCTCTAATAGCATGAACCCAACCATGAAACCACTTATGTTGGTTGGAAATGTCAAACAGGAGGATATGCTATCCCAAGGGCGTTTAAATGGTGAATGTTTAAGTCTTTTTCTCATAGATAATTAATATAACGTTTGCTAGTTCAGGATTGAATTCATGGGGTAACATGAATTTTATCTGCAACAGTTTGCTTAGACAATATTTATTTACAGCTTTAATACATCTATTAAAATAAAACCTTAAGAAAGTTAAAATAAGAAACATAAAAAATCTGTGTAAGAGAAAAATTATGTAAATAGAATTTACGAATAACTCCCTTACTCCTTAATCTGTCCGAAAGTAATATTGAAACTGTACTTCCTAAGCATAGGAGATCACACTCTTTGGAACCCACATAACATAAATTCCCTTGAATACGTAAAATATTTAGGATGGTTTAGGTTTAAACGGCAAAACTTCAGGGCCAAAAGAGGGCCCTTCAGACATATACACACGTCCAAAAAACGGCTTTTTGTCTTTTTTCATATTTTTTTTATCCACTTTTTCAAAAAAAAAGAAACATTTGAATAAAAGTTGCAAAAAAAGAAAAGTTTTTGTCCATGAAATGATATAGTTTGTGTTTGCTAAAGAGTTGTAATAAGTAAGATTAAATCACACCTAAGTTTACACAATTTATAGTTAATAAATTTGCAAAAGCATGAACTGTGTAAGGACTTTTATGAAAGACGAGAACGTGACAGAATAGTGATATAACTTGCTGTGCTCATTTATATATAAAATTAATACTAATGATGTCTTGTATCAAAAGTGCCCTCTTTATATACTGGGAGGAGCAGTCCTTCACTTATGTGCTAATGGATGGGGACTGGCTTATTCTCGTAGATGTAGGTTTGCCTACTATGGTGGGGATGTCAGCGCCCTATCTTAAGACAAGTCTCATGAGGAGTAAACATATGGTGTCCCACTAAATGCAGCATCACATAAAAAAAATGAATTTATCTTTATCTAAAACGGCTTTTAATATCAGTGTGAATTAGATTTTAAAGAAAACAAGCTATTCCTACTTTGGAGCCGCAAATCATATTTTTCATAAAAATAAATCCACTATTTGATGGGATTGCTTACAAAGTAATAGTTTTACAGTTCTCCAATACACGTTTATAGTGAATATGTCTTTAAGTTCGGGTATCGAACCGGCTTGTATACTCGCAAAGTCGATCTTAACGAAATTTGCCAGTTTACACACGCTTATAAATTTGCAACGTTATAAATATAGATAAATAATAACGTTAAGAATACCATTCTGCATACAAAGAATGGAAACGTCTAAGCTGGGGGAGAGGTGAGTCACTTTGGTGCTCGCTTAGAGAGGGTAGGATTTGGTGTGCGGTCAGCCACCTTTGCCCGAAACTTTCGTGTCAGATGTAGTGGTAGTACTAAACTGAATACCAAAGTTGAGCTTCCTGCGATTATTCGTTTTTGAGATATTCTGTTCGCATACAATACAGATCATTCGCTGAAAACTTTTTTTTTTGCTCACCCACGGCACCTCAGAACATGTATGTATTTTCCGGTGAAAACTCAATTTCGAAAATTGACTTTCTCTTAGATTATATGGAACTATTCCTACAACTCCTCTATAATGAATTGGCACGTGTACAAAAAATATTGTGTGAAGGTCTACTTTTTTTTGTTAACGATACATTTGTTAAAATTTCACCTATATTGAGCTCACCACCTATATTGAGTACATTAGTTATCTTAATGAGAACATATCAGTGCTGTAAAATATCCGAGCTGCTAATTAATATCTGTATGACACCATCACAATACTTCCTCTTACGAAAGAAAAGAAAGTAAAGAAAGAGAACATCTGAAACAAGATTAAGTTTCATTGATCTAAGAAGGATATTCCCAAAAACAAATCCGTAGGATTTTACATTCGTTTTTTGGATTAAGGAATTAAATCTCTCTGATGCTTTTATTCTGAATCATCCAGTAAACATTTACCTCAAAGTATCTTATTTAATTTGCTCATCGCTTCTCCAAAAGACTCTGATTGATCCATAGGGACTCGGTATAGACCATGTTGAAAACCCCTACAAAAAAAAACAGAATCCACTGTTTAGGGTACTATTTCATTATCAATTATTAGAGGCGGAACATTTGAACATTTTTATTGTACTTTTATCAGGAAAATAAGCTATAAAATATAACTCAAGAAATAATTTTTGAAACAATATTATGTATATATAGAGTGGCCCTACTTATTTAAAATTATATAAATAAACTTTTTAAAAGGCAGGATGAATAAAATTTGAATTCTCGTTTTATAAAGGGTAACGGGATGCATCTAAGGCTTTTATTTCAATATACGTTTTTAAAGACTGCGGCAAACAAGGCGGAAGTATACGTTCAAGCATCGAATGAAAAATACTTGCTCACGTTTTAGAATAGAAATCAGAAAAGGGGAAAGTTTTAAAAGACTAAACCAAAAGATTTGTATTACAAATCTGATATTTTTAAGATATGTTTACTGTGGGTAAAGAGGCATGATTGATTTTACTAAATTTTTTAAAATCTAATACTAAATTTGAAGTAGTAAATAGCAGAAGTCATACAGTAAACAGGATTATTTTTAGTACTCTCAGATATTGGAGTTCTTAAAATCACTAAATTAAAGTTTTTAGTTTAAAACGGAATTTTATGAAATTTATTATTTTTTTTTTCTAGTAACCCTTTACTCAGACAAATTTTAGGCTTGTGAAGAATTACGGGTGTCTACAGGTTAATAGCTCAAAAACATAACACACTAGTTAAACAACTACATAATATTAAAGTTTTAGCATAAAAACTGCAGAAGACGATACGATACAGACTTGAAGTAGTAAATGCAATCAATCCAAATTACTCCTTAAGCTAACTGCTTTTTAGCAGTTTTTCACTGCATTCCAGAATTTCAGCAACTAGTATCCTTATAATTATCTAACATTAAGATGGAAATTATTAAAACAATAAACGGCTCTTTATTATCGAACAAAGTCAACGAGATTAAAAATTATGTCAAAAAATTTTAATTATGAATTTATGATCATCGGACAATGTTTTTTTTATAGCCACTCTGGTTTCGGATGAACAAAATCATGATTTTGACTTATACAGTATATATGTATTGTTCTGATCAAGAATCTTCAAGATGGGTAAACACCAGAAACCGGGAGACAATGATTAACCACCTGTAAATTTATTTGCATTTCCTCGCATTAGTTACTTTTCTTTGGGAGATAGCATTTAGAAAATAATGACGCTCCCCTGATGGTTGGAAAGCAAGCCATTATTTGCTTCAAAGGAAGCATTTTAAATATGATCGAATTTTGTACAGAGTGCAGTTGATTCTGATACATTGTGAAAAAATTGTTAATTAATTACAGATACTTCTCACTTGACGACCTACCTGTTAAACGACTGCTCAAACTTACGTCCGAGCTTACGACTTTTTTTTTAACGGAAAATTTTGTTTTCGCCAAAGTGCGTCGCTTACGACTTATATTGCTTGTTATTCCCCGCACTTGAAGTTGCAATCGGTGCCGGTCGCGAAACTATGATGCGTACGTACACATATTCACACATTTGGTTGTTATACAAATATTTAAAGGTTAAAATGTCGAACGATTCCAAATAAGTAGAACGTCAAATGAATGGAATGAATGTTGTTTTACGATGCTACCAAGAAATTTACGATAAAAAAAAAATATACAAAGAGCACGTTAGAAATGTTTTTCTGGAAAATGTCATCTTGCCCGGTACATCAACAGTTCCTGACAGCTTTAATGATGACTGTGATTAATTTAATCTAAATGATTATCTGACTGATTAATACATGCACTATTAAGATATTTACCTGTATGTAATCATTTTGCTGTACTGTTTATGTTGATTCTAATTTTTATTGAGAGTGTTCTCAATTTCCATTATGTAATTATTATTTACACCTGATAAATAAAAATTAAAATCAAATTTTTTAAGTTGTAATTTGTTTCCAATATTTTCTAAATAGATAGGAACAAGTTAATCGATTACCGACCAATTCGTTTTATGACCAAGTCGTGGAAAAGGAACTCCAGTCATTAAGGGAGGAGTACCTGTATTCATTTGCCTCAACTGATAAATAAAGGAGAGTGCCGACAATTCTTGGCTGCATCCTTACATCCGAACCGTAGCTGCAACTATTGGTTGCAGCAATCTTTAAAGTTTGGCTGCTTTTGACACACTTCTACTTCTTATCACAGACTGGATTAACCAAACACATCTAGGAGAATGTCGTAAATACTTGATTACTTATATAAACTGTTTTGTTGTATATATAATTTTAACTTCTGCAATTCTTCATTCTGTCTCCTTAAAAGCTTAAATAATAAACATAACTTCTACACTTGTGCCACTGTCACAATACAATAAAAAAAAATATATTCCATCTAAAAATATAAAAAACAATTTATATATTAACAAAATTATAAAAAATAAAAACATTAAAATAAAATGAATGATGAATAAAGTTAATTTTTATCAACATTACAGGGTTAGGGTACAGGGTTACAGTGTATTGCTACGCTTTAATTTTAACCCTTCGTCATTATTTTTTTTTTTTTGGTATTTTTACTTGTTAATTTAAAAAAAAAATTTAAACAAAAAAAAAATTGATAAAGATTTTGTAGATTTTTTAATGACATAAAAAAAATTGATAAAGATTTTGTAGATTTTTTAATGACATATCTATTAGGAATGGGCTCATTTAGTGCAACTTGTGGATAAATAAGAAAATATATAATTGAATTAATTAAACTAAATGTTTTAATGTATATAGCAAATTTTAGATAATATAAAATTACATGTATCAGTTGATGCTTCGTCATTAACTTTTTGTTTAACTTTATCTCTTATCTTTATAAAAAAAAAAATAAAAATAAAAAAAATAAAAATTGTAATTTTTTGGCAATTGCATAAATTATTATAACAGCTTTATGAAGCTTCAATGTTATGGATGCATGTACATAACGCTAGCATTAAAGGAAAAGCATAATTGTTAAGTAGCTGAAAAATAAAGCTATTACCAGCGATTGCGTTGTGTCATTAATTCTAGTTATAAAAAATAATTTTTTTTTTTTTCAAGTTAAACCTTGTGATGTGTAATCTAGATCTAGTCAGGTATTAGATCTCTAGATACAAAATATTAATCATTATAAAAGATTTAATCATTTATTTGCAGATAAATTTTAAAATGTTTAACACACTGTAGATATGTATATTTTAACAAACAGATGCTGCCTGAACTCAGGAAAAAATACTACAAATAAGAATAGAGTAAAAATCAAAGGTTAAAACAAACACAAAAACTAGATAAATGCAAGAAGGTTATTATTTTTTATTTTTTTTATATTTCATACAAAATACACCATTTTTATGTGCAATTTTAATATTGATTTAATCCTTTCAATCGGATTTACTTTTTAATTTCAGGATAAAAAAAAAATATTGTTGCTGTGTGTCAGTTTCTTCGGATCAGTTTCATTTTATCAGCGAACAATATCTTTGCATATTAGATTTGTGTTGGCTTTGTAAAAGGCGGTATTTGTTTCAGATTGCATGAATCATTCTTTGGCTGTAATAGGCGATTCTTTGTCAGATGTTTTCGCCAAGAAAAAGGAGAGCACCACGAATTTGCGGCTAACGCCACTTGCCCGAAATTGATTCTTAAAATTTAACGATAAATACCAAATAAGAAAGGGGCGCGCGAGGAGGAGAGAAATGAAAAAAAAGATAAAAGAAAATAGGGATAAACTATAGGAGAAATATAAAAATAATAATAAGCAGGAGAAAGCAGGTGGCGCGAAGGATAAGGAATAAGAATAAATATATACGATGATGTATTCAATGATTAACATTAACGAAAGGGATAAAGTGATTAAATCAATGATAACAATGATTATACAATAAACATTATAAATAAGTAATGAACCAGATGTATGGCAGATGCGGTAAGGAGAACCATAGTTCTCATAACTGGAAACAAGTTAACTGCAAGAGGACACAGAAAAAGTGGCAGAGAAAGTCGGTCACCGAAAAACAGTGTTGCTAGAGCAGAAGAAGTCAGAAACTACGTGATTTTTCTTTAAGTGGAATGGAAAGGAACGTTGGATAAGAAAAGGCCAAAGGAAAGTTGACAAAAGCTCAATAAAGAAAGTAGTAAGAGAGTGCGAAAGGAGAAAAAAAAATCAAAGAAAAGCTTTAACAAATTGATTCCACCCGGAATCTGAGGAATCTGATAAGACAAGATAGCTATCAGAGACATTTTCTGTGGTAACCTGCTTCATTTTGTGGTCATCGACCGGTTTCGGGCGTTCGCCCATCTTCAGACAGACACACAGACTTGCACAGAGCAAACTTAGTTTTCACACTGACTGGTTTAACTGTATTTAAAACTAAACTCTCTTAAACTAGGTCAAGCGGTATGGTCAGCTGGGTGGGAAAACACGTGTTTGGGTTGTTAAAGGGCAAATTTTCCTTACAATGGACACGACACGTGGGGGTCTAATTTTTAAACTCTGTTGATGGAGGGAGATTTACTTTACAATTACCTAACCAAAATAAAATATATAAAATAAATTTAAATTAAATTAAATAACGATTTAAACTAACATCATTTAAAATTAAGCGATTTTTATAATTAAGTTTTTTATAACTATGCATTCCAGTCATTATTTCACTTTTTCACACAACATTCACATCCTCGCAAGCATGTATACCTAAATATGGTTTTTTTATATAATTAAGTTTTTTATTATGCATTCCACTCAACATATCACATCATCATTCACATACATCATCCAAATACGCACTTTTTTTTTTCCTATATATATATAAAACTAGTAAATTTATATATACCTAGTAGATTTAAAACTAAACCTAAAACTAAATCCGTTTAAGAACTATTTGTTGCGTGTGTAATGTTTGCACTGGTAATTGCGTTTCTGTTGCTATTGTGGGAAGAGTGTTTTGAATAATGGTTCACTGGCAAATTTTGTCTGTTCGTTTATTAAGTTTTGTGTCTTGCGTTTATATATTTCGAGTTGTTCTACTATGTCAAGTCGTCGTCCTTTGTGGCCGGTCGATGACCACAAAATGAAGCAGGCAGGCTTCCATGGAAAATGTCTCTGATGCTTTCCAGCTCTGCGGAACCAACCACCACAACAACAAGATAGCTATCCTCAAAATCTCAAGTGGAAGATAATTCTGCATTGATCTGATTGGAAATGAAGAGCTAAACTGCCCAATAAAGATCAGCATCACTTATCAGACCAGTTTTCATTCCATTGCAAGAAATATAAGCTTCGGAAGCAAGTATTATCATTTGTAGCAAAAAAAAAATATCTGCAAAGCAGGCCGAATATTTGCAACAGTAGATAGATTTCGATGGCCATTTTGGTCACATCTATTTTCTACATCTAGTTTCAGTTTGGTTATCGTCGAAATCGAGCAAATGATATCTGTATATTTCCTTTTCTCCTGGTTTATTAAAGACCCATGCCTAAAATAGAATTCATGAGGGCAAGGAATGCTTGGTTTAGAGAATCGGGCAATAATATCCAAGCTTTCCGCATAGCCAGTTTACTATATATGGTCCAAGCAGTCTAGATCCCCGAACTCGTGTGACTTTCCCGAGAGCATGTTTGAATAGTAACAGTTTCAAATTTAAGCCTGAATATTAAATATCAGATTCATATGCCAACAACCATTAAGGCGAAGCAAGTTAAAAGTTTGAGTTCATTTTTCGACATAATCCCCTACATTTGTCCCATCTCTAGATTAGTATTTTTTTTGTCGGTAGCGAAATATTGTTTGTTGAAGTGTGAGTCAGTGTATTTTCACTTCTTTGTAAAAACTTGACGCCACAACTAGAGGGAACAAACAAATAGATGACGATGCGAGATCCAGGCTGTAAGGTGGGTGTTGCAGAAATTCATTTGATCCATTGATTGCGCTAACTACAATTATGTGGGCGAGCGTATTGTAGTAAGAATACTTCTTTCCTCTCTCTGCAAACCACATCGTTTTTTTCAGGACTACAGGCTTCACTTCATTTTCAAGCATCTCTCTGTGGTACTGAGTATTGAGAGTATGCAGCAGAGTAAATTTCAGATAGTTTCATTCTCTCAGAAACCAGAAATCGTATCAATGAATGCTGTTCATATAAAGTGCCTATTTTTTTAAGGACAATGTTGAATGAGTAGTAAAGGTAATGTTACTGAATATGTTGGTCAAACAAAGTGATGCCAACTTCATGAGACTGAAAGCATCGTATTCATTGAATTAAAGTTCTTTATCATTCACTGAATAATCCGTAAATTATTATGATTTAGGAAAAAAAGGAAACTTTATTCCATTCATGGAAGTTTAGATTTTTATTTTTTTTTAGTTCAACACTTGATAGCATTGAATTAACTTTAAACTGGTCCTTTTAAGTATTTTGATATCATTAACTGTTTCTGAGGTATTTCGATTGTGACTCTCATATCTCTGGAAAGTATCTTGTAAAAGACATTGTTCTCAAAAAATCTTGAAAGTGAGTCCGAAGAATCTCGCAGAAAATTGTTTGCTATAATGAATACATATGCAACTGCTGTCAACGTGGAAAGGATTAAATTAATATTTTATACAAAAAAAATCACTCAATATAATGATTTTGTAACTAATGATATTTAAAAACTATTTTTTTGCGAATTTGTTTTAAGATATTAAGTATTTCTTTGAATATTAACCGATTCTTTATTTAAAGTATAATATAAACGGAACAATAAAAAAAACTTAGCTTGTTGTGTTCGTAAATGCATTTTGAATATTAATTGTTTTATATGAGCGTGATTGGAAAGAGCGAGTTAATTGAATATGTGGAGGTCAATTCTGATTCATTGACATTAGAGAAGTACTATCGTTTTTATAATACGTGGTCTTGACCGGTGAGAGCGTTAACAATGTTATCGGATTTGTTAATATTGCTTCGATAGTCCCAGCCTAACACAAACTGCGCCTTGCAATCACGCAAGAATTTTTGATAAATTTTTCATTCCTTATTACAAGATATTTTCACAAAAGTTCTCTGGCTTAGAAGTATAAATTGTAATCAGAGAATCACAGGCAAACAAAGATCTTATTCCCTAAAAGTATTTTTTTTTCTATAAAGGAACCTATTATTATAATTTGGAGGG
The DNA here is from genome assembly GCA_011037195.1 of Triatoma infestans. NCBI lineage: Eukaryota > Metazoa > Arthropoda > Insecta > Hemiptera > Reduviidae > Triatoma > Triatoma infestans. The sequence goes on from JAAEAF010000042.1 coordinate 48,726, forward strand.
ACAAACGGTTCTTGTAGAAATGAAGTTTCATAATTTAAAATGAAATTTAGAAGCAAACTCTACAGGAGAATTAAAAAAAAAAAAAAAAAAAAAAAATAGAAAAGAATGGCAGTAATTAAAGATACTAATTGTGATAAAAAAATGTTGCTGTTAATCATGCAAGATTTTATGTCCCCCAACTATGGGGGATATAATGCACTGCCATCTTGAAAGATTTATTTTACCTCCTACTGGTGCCAGGATCAGGGTTTTTCAGCACTTCTTCCAGGACTATTTCTATTAGAAATTACGTGATCTGGGAGGGTTCTAGGAAGGATATCTGCTCGTCTAACATCCCCTAGGCTTCTGATCCTTTTCCGAATGAAGCGGACAGTTCTAGGTCCAGCTTCTTCAGGAGACTGCTGAGTCTGTAAGGAAAACTAATTAGCTGCGTCGCCTATTCGCCTATTTTTACTTAGTCTGATGCAAGCCTTAGATTTCATTCGGTTGTAAGAGCCCAGAAAGCTCCTCTTGGTTTCCACCTCATTTCTGAGCATTTGTTGGAGAGTATGATCCCTTATCCCGCAAAAGGATTCCGCCCCATAAAAAGGTTTCTGCACTTTTACTTGCCAGATTTATTCGGGCTATTTCATTACCACCTTCCGATACCCAAAATGCCGTGGCACCTAAAGAGGGTTACTGATGCCTAAGTCAGTGAGTTTGCTGAGGCATTCCCAAATCATTTTCGATTTGATTGTCTTGTACAATTCTGCTCAAATTCCCTCACATATTTATGTAGCAAGAATAGCAACTGATTAAAAGATTAAAATACAAATTTTAAGGCTCAATTAAATATGTTTAAGAGTGTACAAGTGTCACTTTATCACTTGTCAAGTACTTAGTATTTTGGTTTTTGAGGTTTCTAATTTATTTTTAATGTAAAAAATAAGCACCAATATTTTGAAATATATTTCCTTTATTCAATTCCTATAAATACTAGGAATTGAGGTTTCTAAATCTGAACGACCTAAAGGTTCGTTAATTTTGCTATTTTGAAAAAAAAGATATACAAGAAAAAAAAAAACGGAACACCCATTGATTGGGAAGACTAGACCACAGGGAACAAATCTTGCTTTTCCGAGTAAATTGGTCTTCTAGGAATTTCACCCCAGTTTTTTCAGCAAACATTTCGGCTTATAATTAGTTTTCATCAGTGCTGCAGAGAAAGCAAGTAATACAATAAAAGAGAGCGGGCGGGATTAGCTCCAGTGGTAGCGCACTGGACTTGAAACTCGGAGGTCCCAGTTTCAAGTCCAGCAGTGCTGCCGTTAGATTTGACCGCCGAAGAGGCCGGGCAGTGCACTGAGAAGGTTCCGGATGCCAGTGACCTCAGATAATAGCGCGCCTTAATTTGATATATAATGTTTGTGAACTATTAATAAGGATTATTAATTTTATATGATACATCCATCGAACAGATTATAACCTTAAACAAGTGTAATTGTGAAATAATAAAGAAATTTAGATTGTTGAGGGAGTAAGTATGAAGGCTAGTCAATTGCAAACTAATGATGTACATAGAATGTATTCATCTGTAATGTGTGTAATTATTATGAGCGAATGTGTGTGTGGGCTAAAGTTTGCCTATGGATTTCGTTAAACCCAAATAGTTTCGACCATCTATCTGTGCAGGCTGCATGTATTGTCTGTTGATGGTTGCTGGTCCTTGGTGATTCTGCAAGGTTCAACTCTTGCGAAATTTAAAAATTGTCCATTTCATTATTCGCTAATTTAAGTACATTTCGCTTATCGTCTCAAAAATCTACAAAATCACATTCTTGTTTCTGCTGTTTACTTTTTTTCCAAGAAAAAAACGTCTTAAACATGGTCATATTATACATGCTGTTGAAGTACGCTCATTGGTTACTTCATTGTCATATATCGGCTATGACAATTATTTTGGTCTACCAATTATTTTAGATTTATTAACGTAAAATTAGCGGCATTGTTAATGTATTTTTTGTTTTCTCTGTTAGCAATGATGAAGATTTCAATTATATATATCGCTTAAGTTTGCTGAAGTACTAGTGTAATTTTCTACAGAAATAAATTATTAAATTACAGAATATTAAATAGAATTAAACAGAATCATTAAATATAAAATAAATCTTCTCAAGAAAGCAATTGACAGATTAAATTAAGCAAGTGGTTAAGAAATCAATTTTTTTTTTTTTTTTTTTTATTAATTAATTCTATAAAACGGAGACAATCCTCGTTTGGTCCAATTTCATTTAATAATAAATTAAATATTAATGCTTTGTTTGTTAATTTTTAATTATTTTTTTTTTCCTGAGTAAGCAATTCAAATAATAATGTAAAAGTTAATAAAGGACGCATGTTGTGATTTTTCTCTCTTATTTAATGTCTTATTATTTTACTAATAAAAACATTTTTATGGCCGCTTTTTGTAGTCATTTATGTAAAATACAGAATAAATAATTCAGTAAATCTCTTAAAGTAATTCTCATAAATTAAATATAATTGTAAATCGGACCAACAATTATAAAATAAATAAAAAAAAAACTTTAAACATGTAAATAATGTATATTTACATTAATGTTAAATGTAGTTCTATCGGATACCTTATCTTAAAACAAACAAAAAAATTAGTCTTACAAAAATTATTGGATTTTTAAAGAGAAACATTTTGTATGCATATTATTTGGAATAAAATAAAATAAGGATGATAATAATTATTCTGTAAAACTTTTCAAGAAATAATTATATTGCCTCAAATGATAATCAATTATAATAGATGTTCTAACCAGTTTGTAGATGTTAAATCGCGATTAATATATAACATTTTCCAATCAAATTAAACCTTTTCCCATTTAAATGCAAACCTTTTTTTTTAACCAAAGTATTTCAATATTTCAGTCTTTCAATTGGTCATTACATTTTGAGTAAAAAAAATACTGCTATGAAGAGTCAGATACTCACTCGATAGGTTTGGTAAAATAAAAACTGTTCTGTCTATAAAGTGATAAATTAATCCACTGAATATCAATGAGTAAAATAGAATTTTTTTTATACCTAGTGAGTAAACAAGTTGTTTTAATTTTTAATGTTTAGTATAGGATCATTAAAATATTCGATGCTCATTCAATAAGTGAAGAGACAAAATAATGTAGCTACAATGTGATGTATTAAATGAATCTTACAATTAATCTATTTTTAGACATAATTCCACAATAAATTATACACTTGTCTCCCATCTCTTATATCAGTTTATCAAATTGTACTCGACAAATATTTACTTCTCATTTGCTTTATGAGATAGTTCAGCAACTATCAGCCGCTGCTGTTCTTGATTTGATTTTGCGAGCCAACGTTAATATCCGCTAGAAATGAATAGAACGTTAGAGATTTTTGTTTGGGGGGGGAATATAGTTCACGGCAATTTTTTACTCAAATCCAAACTAATCACCCCTTGAAGTATTGATTTATAACCCTTATACCTTGTATATTTACAAAGCTGTTAATTATGCGTCACAAAGGCAATTGTTACCGTAATCTTATGAAATAAAAGTATATAGACATAATATTCTGATGGTTGGGAGTATTTTTTGAGACAAAGCATATTAAGAAGTTGAATTTAAAAAAAATTTCTTCAAAACTCTTAAAAAAAAAAAAATCTACTTTTTAAAAAAGATATTTATTTTATTTACTTCATTCTGACATTAATGGTGGACTAATGATCCATTAAACGCAAAAGATCACCAAACAGATGTTACAAGTATTTATATTCCTTTTTGATTATGTTCATACAACTGAGGAGAATCTACTACAACATCTGAGAATCGATCCCTTTTTTTTCTACCGAATTCGAGTTGCAAGAACGAATTTTTACATAGTATTCCTTCGAATGGAACACATAGCATTTCGAAATTTAATATTGTCGTAGAGTGTTCATGCCCTTAGTGTTCCTATTCAATGTAAATATCCAAAAAAAAAAAACTAAATGATAGTACATAACATTTCTTACCAATTGACCAGAGTTTTAATTAATCAAAAGTAAGCGGAATGTTTAAAAGAAATATTCTGTCAATAATCCGGGCTTTTGGTGCATGTAATTGTGTTGCCCACATGGTATTTGTCTCGTAAATTATCAAAGATGTTACAAAAAATATAAAGAATATAATATAAAGGTCTGCAGCAACCTTGTAGTTCTAAATGTATTCAGAATTAAATAAACTAATTTGGCTAAATCTGCAGCAAATGAATACTTATCGTAATCCCGATGAACTTAAGTACATTCCTACCAAAATTAATTGTAAATAAGTAAATTAAAACATATAAGTGCATATCTAGTTTTAATAATAAAAGTGATATTAAAATTTCCAATATATTAATTACTTTCTATTAATATCATTAGTTACAAATGTATATAATTAAATCGGACAAAAATATGAAATTAATCAATTAACTGCAACATTAAAATCCACGATTAATTTGTTACGCATGTAGAAAGTATTGTTGGCCCTAGTCCCTAACATTATCCTGCCCTTGTCACCAGTATGTAATTTGTGCTGGTTCCTATTATGTAACTTGCCCTGGAATCCGTATTAAGTTGTTTACTTTGGTCCTCTTCATACAGGTTGCCCTGTGAGGACTAATTCTTGAATCTCGTATGAAAATTTAGTAAGACACTGCTTTTTATGGGGGGGAGGGGGTATTTGTAAAGAATGTTAATAAATATTAATTAATGATTACGATTTATTTTGTTATTACAATATTTTTAACTTTGTATTAAAAAAAAAGGATAAAACATTAAAAGAAGTTATGTAACCCAAAAGTGCATATTCATTACATTCTATTTTATTTATTTATTGTGAGTTACAATCTAAAGCATGCACTAGTATACAAATAAAAAACTGTAGTACTACAATAGTACCATCTACAGTGAATAATAAAATTACTGTAATCAGTTTTTATAACAAGTAATGGAGAAATAGAAACAAACAAGTATAAAAACAGTATATTTAAGAAATAGTAATAAAGAAAATAAAAAAAATAAATAAAAAAAACCTTTTGGTATGTAAATATTATTATTTTAAAGTTAAGTTTGATTGCTAAACATGTAAATAAGGTTTTTTTTTTGGGTGGCCTCAAAAAAAAAAATGTCAATTTGATCTTGTTTGGTTTAAGAAAATTGAGGCTCGTTTTATCTACTTAAATTGATAAATTGTATTTTACATATGTATGTTGCTGCATCTCTTTGCCAGCTTAAAATTTTTTTAAATTAATTTTGTGCAGTAGAAAATGTCTATATTATTTTTAACAAAGAAACAGTATTTTTGGATTTTAGGGAAAAATAACTGACAACAGAAAAAGTTTATATTAATCATTTATTTATGGTGCCAGTATTTGTTTTAAATATCTATATTTTATTTTTGGATTTGTATTTGTGATATTTTTATTTATTGAGTCACTGAAGATTATAAAATATAATCGTAACGTTTGATTTTTATTTAAAAAAAAGAGGTTATTTTATTTGACAAATTCTCGAGTACCAACAAGGGAATATTTGAAACTAGTTTGGTCGAATAAATACTTCTCAGCTAAATTTTAATGTTAGGTAAACAAACATTTTTCATTATTTATTAATTAATCTTTATAAATATTTTCTAAAACAAATTATTTTATTGCAAACATTAATGCAAGATTCAAGAATTGAGATTACCTTTTAAACTTTATCATGTAATTTCTTCCAAAGTTACCCCCATCATGTGTAGTTGTTGTAACTATGGTTTCCATGATGTAAATGTATGATGATTCCTGGATTCCCATCATATGGTGTGAAGTGATTATATTTTTTTTATGTTAATTCAAAATTTAATGTAGAATTTTTTAAGCAGTTTAAATAACAACCATAAAATATGCCCTTTCCTTTTTTTTAAATAATAATAGTTTGAAAGAAAATTTAACCATGTAAAATACTTGTGCCATGACTGCTAATTTAAGAAAAAGAAGGAATGAAAGTGAAAAATAAAACACCACTAAAAAAAAAAAAAAAATCTTATTTAATATTAGTTTTTTCTAATTTAAGGTTTGTAGTAATTTGGTGACACTCTTTATAATTACATATAGATATCTATATGAAAAATAAAAAAATGTAAATTTAAAAATGATGTTTCTTTTAAAATAAAATGGAATTTTTTTTGAAATAAAACTGTTATTAAGGTCAAAAACAAAACAGTTAATTTAAAAAAAAAAAAGAAGAAGTCATAATAAACAGTTTTCTTATTATGTTTTGTAATTGAATGTAAAGTGTTTTATAAATCTGTTACGTTATGTATATAAATATATATATATGCATTTATGAGTCGCTTGTTTAGCCGACTCTACTTTATGTATTTAATTAAAAAATAAAAATGAATTAATAATAAAAATGGTTGTGCAAAAATTATGTATTATGTACTTGGGACTTTTATCTTATAATAAAATAAATAAGACAAAAATAAAAATATTAAAATATTAATTATGAAAAGATGGCAAACTTGGCCACGTTAAATGTTTTGTTCGCTTACTCCTTGTAGAGCTAATATTTTTTTAATTTATAAGCACTTTTATATATATATATATACATACATACATATATTACCGCTTTCTTATTTTAGGAAATTAAAAATTTTTTATACTAATAAAATTGGAAAATATTTGTACATTTATTGTTTATAATTCTTTAAAGTTAGTGATATTTGCTAAAGATTATTTGGTTTATATAAAATTAAAGCTATAACTATAAAACAAACCAGAAACAAAGAAAACAATAATAAATGCATGAAAAGTTGTAATAATTGATTGTTTATATTTCCTTTATTCTACCTTTTGAAATCTATTGCAGTTGGTGGAACAAAACGTTGCAACCACAAGAAACTTCCAGGTACATCAGTAAGGAAGGATTTTTAATGAAGCCGGTTTTTTTTTTTTCCATTTCTATTTTCAAGTCTACTTAGCAATCGTGCCAAATTTTCGAAATTCAATTTTCATAGGAAATGGAAGTTTTGAGGTCTCCTGAGTACAAAAAAAAAAAATCTGGTGTGAAACACTCACACAACTTTCTCTTACTCCAGTTTTCAAAATTGTAATTGACAAATTTTTATAATTTGTGTACAAAATTTGATGAAATTCGTTGGAGTTCGTCGAAAACTAAAAAAATGTTCATTAAAACGCACTTCCGGGTTAGTAATTTTCTTCAAACTCTGAAATTTTGGCAATCTATTTTTTAGATTGTTCGCTTACTTTTGCTATTTTTTGTTATTGAGCTATGCTGTTCACATACACACACACACACACACACACACACACACAGACCATTTGCTAAAAACCACTTCTTTGGACTCGGGGGACCTCAAAACGGATATTTCCGGTGAAAACTCGATATTGAAAATTTGGCACGATTACAATACTCACAAACTAATTAATTGTGCTTGGATGGTAGAAATGCATAATAAACTATGACAGCACTTTAGAGAAAAACATAGCCTCACCCCTCCCCCAAAAGCCCCCTTAAATGACTTCACCAGGAGAAAGGTTTCAAATAAAAGTTGTAGCTCTTTATATGTGTAGTTCACATTCCTAGTTTATAGAAAGTCGTTGGAGCCGTTTTCGAGAAAATACCAGAAAACTGAAAAATTTATATCAGTAAAAACGCACTTCCGGTCATCCGATTTTTCCAAACTCGCAATTTCAACAACATATTTAATTCTAATTAATATTATTTAAATCACAGAATCGTATAGTAAACTGAAATAGCACTTTAGAGGACAACCCACCCCCTCCCCCAAAAGTGGCCTTAAATGCATTTTCCGGAGAAATATTTCAGATAGAAATTGTAGATCTTTGTATGTGCAGTTGATATACTAAGTTTAAAGAAAATCGTTGAAGCTATTTTCGAGAAAATTGCAAAAAAGTGAAAAAACTATTCAGTAAAGTGTGACTTCCGGTAGAGAAATTTTGACCGCTGACCTACTGTCACCATGTCCCATGGTGATACCCAAACGAGATATCAAGTTTGAACTTTTGCTGTTCACATACACACACATTCATCACACACCAGACCATTTGCTAAAAACCACTTCTTTGGACTCGGGGGACCTCAAAACGGATATTTCCGGTGAAAACTCGATATTGAAAATTTGGCACGATTAGAATACTTCCTCTTACTAGGAGTGAGAGAAAGTAAAAATGTTTTGATGATTGATTGTTTTTGATGAATCTTTGAAAGTAAGAATGTTTTGATGTTCGTTGCAACTGCTGTATTGGATATTGTAAAATGGATGTTGAAGATCGGTCACAAAAAAACTCCTCTCAAATTTTCACCAACGTTTCAGCAGATTTATTGCCTTCTTCAGGCTAAAACTTTTCACAAAAAGAAAAATTTTTACCCCGAAGAAAACAATAAATTTGCCCGAAACGTTGGTGAAAATTTGAAAAAGGAGGTTTTTTGTGATCATACCTCAACGTCCATGTTACAACATCAAATACAGCGGTCGTAACAAACATCAAAACATTTATAAAGAATGGTTTGTGCATAGAAAGTGTGTGGGCACAAAATATCTTAGAAAAGATAAATCGTTAGAAGCCTCAAAATTGATATTACGTTTAGGAATAACATCACTGCATAGTTTTGGTACAAATTCATCAACCGAAAATGTAACTGTGTACTGAATAACCCAGATTTTCGCAAAAACGGCTTCAACAATTTTGAATAACCCAGATTTTCGCAAAAACGGCTTCAACAATTTTTTTTTGTAAACTTTGTACACAATCTAGATACGTATATGTTTTATCATTTTTATGTGAAGCATTTTTCTAGGAAACTGGATATTTCCAACGCTTCTGGGAGAGCAAGCTATCATCCAAAGCGGATATGTCAAAGTCACGTCCCACGGTCTCATTGCCATTATTAGCCCATCAAATAGAATGCTCACCGCTTTGCCTTTGATATCCCATTCACTTTTAGTCACTCTAATCAGCTTGCCTGTAATTACGTTAGCTTTTCAAGATACTACATGAGTTGTAAATGATAATTTTTCAACAAACCTCAAACCAAAGTATTGACTGTAGGAATATAAGTGATTCTACTACAGCCCTTCCGATCCCGGGTCGGCACAAAATTTTTTGTATCGTTTGTGAGCATTGTTACAATCTCTGAGAAGATGAGACGGTGTTTCATCCTTCTGGCCACATTTCCTACAGAATGGATCCGCAGTAAGTCCCACACTATGTAGCTGCTTCATTAAAAGACAAAGCTTTGTGACCAGGGCAGTGATTTTCCTTAGGTCTACTTTCGTTTTTCCAAATCTTTGAAGGGTCCTCCAAAAAAATCTTGGGAGGGTTCTCTGCCTCCCAATATTTTCCACTAACCCCTTTATTTGCATCTATGGATATGTTTAAGTTTGGACATCAGAACAGCCTGGGGGAGCTGGGCTTCTACTCTCCCTCATACTCCCGAGCGCCCTTTGCCATTGTATCCTGCAGGAAATTACTAAAAACAATTTCATCATAACTAGAATGTGGGGATTGTGCGATGGAAGAACTATTAAGAAGTGAAGTACTTAAATCAAATTATTGACCTCTTCCATTAAACATATGTACAAGTGGACAAAATATTAATATTTTAAAGGTTCTGAAGTGTTTGTATCTATTTGGCAGTTTTATGTCACTTGTATTAGATCAAGATGTCCTTGACATCTGTTCGCTATATCTACATCTGTCATACAAACTTTTGAATTACGTTACTTTTAGAATTCCAGTTTTTTTACAGACTCTGGTAATGATAAATAGATATATGCTCAAGAAATTAGTCTGTGTGTGTGAAAAAATATCTCAATAACTAAAAGTCGCAGGTAACTCAAACTTGGTATTCTGTTAAGATACTACCCAATGCATCTGACACGAAAGGTTTCGGTGAAAATCAACCGGAAGTGAGACTTCAGCGATTTTTTCCCCAGTTTTTCGTAATTTTCTCGATTTAAATATCACATGCTATCTACATCACATGCTATCTACATCACATGCTATCTACATCACATGCTATCTACAGCACATGCTATCTACATCACATGCTATCTACAGCACATGCTATCTACATCACATGCTATCTACATCACATGCTATCTACATCACATGCTATCTACATCACATGCTATCTACATCACATGCTATCTACATCACATGCTATCTACATCACATGCTATCTACATCACATGCTATCTACATCACATGCTACATCACATGCTATCTACAGCACATGCTATCTACATCACATGCTATCTACATCAGACGCTGTCGTTGCTTATTTAAACCATTTTCCCGGTAAAATTTATCTTTGGGTGGTTCTGAAGGATCAATTAGCATTATGCTTTCCTCTAAAGTACAATTTCGATACAATCTATGGTTCTACTATCAATATAATATTAATATATCAGAAACATTTTTCGTAAAAGCCTGCATCTTTTTTGTGGTCATCGACCAGTTTCGGACTCTATGCAAGTCTATGTTATCACACTATTTGACAAAAACATTCTGATGATGGGTAAACGCCCGAAACCGGTCGATAACCACAAAATGAAGCAGGCTAGCACGGAAAATAACGTCTGACCAGATTTTTTTAATAAAAAAAAGACCAGTAATATTAGAGTTTGGAAAATAGTTCATTTTCTTGTTAAATGCGTGATAGATTGGTAGAGAAATAAAAATAACTCAGTATAATAGACGAACACATGATTGGTTGTACTGGTCACGTGACTGTATATAAATGGCATCACTTCTGTACTATCCGCGGTTAGTATGTTAAATTGGTAATTATTCACCATTTAGCAAAGTGGCCAAGTACAGTTTGAAACAGTCATTAGGTAAGGCCAGTCTGTATGTATAGAGGGTTGTAGCCATGAGAAGGTTGATGAAAAGAGTTTGGGTCACGTGCTGGCCCAACGTTTGCCGCCTCATGTCAACTAACGTTCCTTCTATTCAACCTCTCTACCAGCTTCATCAATTAAAAGATTTCTTTACCACCCAGACATCAATAGAACCCTTTAATTTTTATGTCCTTTGTTTGGGATACCCCCCCCCCCATTTTTTTAACAACCTTTCGATCATTAATGCTTGTGCCTTACTTCAGTTATGCGATTCAGGTAGGTTTAACAAAGTTTTACTCATATATGTGCATAAACTAAACTTTTTTTAATAACCTCTATGCTATAGTTTCAATGATAAATTCATTTCTTGCCAAAGTGAGCATTATTTGAAAAAAAATATGGTGTGAAACAACTCACACGATTTTTAATTACTACACTTATTATTTCCAACCTGGGGCGGGTGTTGGTGTATTGGTTATGAGCATGGACTTGTAAGTGGGAGGACCCCAGTTCGAGTCCAGCGTATAACTAAATTTTATATTTGTTTAAAAAAATGTTAATAGTAAAGTAGGTGCTTCCGCCCCCGTCCACGACACCTAATTTGGTAGTTGGACGTTAAGCCCGCCTGAAAAAATAGGCATTACTTTACTTTACTTTATTTCCAACCTTTACATCGAGCACTCAAAAATTTATATTTTCCAATGTTGACTAAATCTAATCTCTCAGCCTCACCACAACGTAAAATATTTCAAATATAAGTTATAGGGCAGGAAAAACTGAACAAAAAAACTACAATAATACACAATAAGCAAGGAAAGGATTAGCTCAGTGGTAGCCGCTGGACTCTTATGCGGAGTTCCCGGTTTTCAGTCGAATGCTAACTCTTAGATTCTTAGACATAAGGAAGTTATTGCTGTTGTGTCAAATTCCATTGTTTTGAGATCCCTTAAAGTACAAAAAAAAAGTACTTAGCAAATGGCTTTTGTAAGTGTGTGAACGGAAACAAATAATCTCAAAAAAACGAAAAATCACAATTAGCTCAAACTTCGTATTACGTTTAGGTACTGCCACCATCGCATCTAAGACACTAAGGTTACGGTTAATATCCCATCAACCGGAAGTGCTGAACTTTACTGAGTGACTAGTGACAATTATCAAAATGATTAAATAATACAAAACAATATATCCGTAAAATTGTAGGTAGATTTTTCTTGCCTTTAGCGATACAAAATCATCAATTTATATTTAAAATAAATTTGATTAGCTAAATCTTTCTAAGCTAGTGATGCTTGTATCAATACGTTCATCACCGCGATATCATATGAGTGGGTAAACTCTACTCTAGGCAGACAGATCGCTAAGTTATCCGGATTCCAGATAGACATTTTTAGTATTGACGTTGTTACAAGAATTCAAGCTACATTGTTAATAAAACATAAAATAAGTTATTAATTGTTGAGGTTAGTTTTTCATTTATTTGTTCTTCTTATTGATTATTATTACTTTCTCTTACTCCTAGTAAGAGGAAGTATTGTAATCGTCTCAAATTTTTTACTTTCTCTTACTCCTAGTAAGAGGAAGTATTGTAATCATGTCAAATTTTCGATATCGAGTTTTCACCGGAAATATCCGTTTTGAGTCCCCTGAGTCCAAAAAAGTGGTTTTTAGAAAATGTCTGTGTGTGTGTGTGTGTGGTGTATGTGAACAGCATAGCTCAAAAATGAAAAACCGTAGAAAGTTGAAACTGATATTCCGTTTAGGTATCACCATGGGATCTGACATTACGTTATCTGTCAAAATTCCTCAACCGAAGTACCACTTTAGTTTTTTTTTTTTTTACGTTTTTGCGACAAAAAAATGGACGATTTTCTTTTGGTGTAAAATACAATACATACAAAGAGCTACAACTTTTATTTGAAACGTTTCTCCGGGAAATTCATTTAAGGGCACTTCCGAGGGAGAGTGGGGTTAGGTTTTCATCTAATTTTTCACTTTATTAGACAATTCTGCCTTCTTAATAATGTTAATTAGAATTAAATATGTTGTTGAAATTCCAAGTTTGAAAAAAATCGGATAACCGGAAGTGCGTTTATTTTAACACTTTACTAAATGATTTTTTTTCACTTTTTCTCGATTTTCTCAAAAATGGCTCCGACGATTTTCTTGAAACTTCGTATATAAACTAAACATGCAAAGATCTACATCTTTGATTTAAAATATTTCTCTGGGAAAATTTATTTAAGGGCACTTTTAGAGGAGGGGTGGGGTTACAGCTTTCTCTAAATTGCTATCATAGTTGATTATACAATTCCATTATCCAAACAAAATTAATTAGAAATAAATAGATAGCCAAAATTCCGAGTTTTAAGAAAATAAGTAAACCGGAAGTGCGCTTTTACTAAACTGTTTTTTCAATTTTCGACGAATTTCGGTAAATTTGGTACACAAACTATAACATTTGTCAATTATAATTTTAAGAACAGGAGTAAGAGTAAGTTGTGTGAGTGTTTCACACCAGATTTTTTTTCGCTGATCACCTGAGGCAAGTGGCTCCTCGCTCGCCTCACCCTCGATCCGGCTCTGTTCAGGTAATATATATGATAATCCCTCCCACCTTCTTTATGGCAAGCCCATAACTATGGTTTGTAAACACAACAATTTTAGAAAAATTTTCCAGGGATAGGTTAGTTTTCTCTAGAATTTTTCTAAGTGGTTAGCGTACTTGACTCCCACGCGGGGGACCCGGGTTCGAGTCCAGCTGTGCTACCCTTAGATTTTTTTCTTCTGAGGACCCTCTGCAGCTCATTGTCCGGTGATGGAAAGTGCACTGCCAGGCCGGCAGTGCATGAGAAGGCTCCAGGCGCCAATGACCATAGATGTTGAAGCGCCTTAAAATGAAAAAAAAAAATTTCTATTATATTGTAAAAGGAACTCTTGTTTGAATGTTTAACATCAATTTTTTTTCTTCCTCGTGTGATGGACATGGTATAGTAACTAGAGAACTATCCAGAGACGGCGGCAATGAAAGAAATCTCCGCACGCCAATAACCATAGATGTTAACGAGCAAAAACCAAACAAAAAATCTTCACCGTGAAACACTCATACAACTTTCTACTATTCCATTTTACAAAATAGTAACTGACAAATTTTATAGTTAGTATATGAGATTTACCAAATTTAATGAAATTCGTTGGTGTTTTTTATGGAGAAAAATCGCAGAAAACTGTAAACAAAAAAAAAACTGTCCAGTAAAAACACACTTCCGGTTTACTAATTTTTTCTTGAAACTCGGAATCTTGGCAATATATTTATTTCTAAATTTGTTTAGATGGTAAAATTATATAATCAACTATGATAGCACTTTAGTGAAATCATTAAGCTTCATTATAATTTTTATAAATTAAAATATTTTTATCTGATATATAATGATCATCGCCGAAGTCCATTCTGAGTTCTTTATGCAAGGAATGAAAGGTGGAATTCCGAGTCTTTAAGAGGATATTATTTTTGAATTCTTCCTTTATATGATGCAAAACTAGTTTTATCCATTCATTAAAATAACTATTAAATAAAAGTTGTATTATTTCGAGGATTGTTGTAGGATAGGCAGGAGGCTTATTATGATAGGAGTAGAGTATAGAGGTAGGAGTTGTGTAGGTTTGTTCGAAAGTTACAAATTTTTCCGTTATAACCTGTTTTATTTAGTGATAATTGGTCGGTATTGGGCGTTCGCCCCATCATAAAGTTGTCTTGATAAACAGTGTGATAACACAGTCATAACAGAGCAAAATTGTGGTCGCAAGTCGAAGATGGTTTAAAATCCGTAGACCCATTGTCTAAATGGGTTGCTTTCTGTCACAAACATTGTAATATAATACAAATTAGCTTATTTCTACATACTCAATGATGAGATTGTTTATATTATAACCAATTTTAAACAACTTTTCGCTGGCTACCATGTATGACAACTGTCCTAATTCACACTACTACCAATGAAGTTATTATGCCCTCTGTCGTTGAACCATATCAAAAATCCATGTCAGGATTGACTCATCGTTTTAGTTTTGTTTACTTATCAAGGCGTTAAAAATATTATAATAGCACATTGATAGTAATACCCACACTAAGATATACATATATATATGTAGTTTTGATCCCCATGCGCTTAGGGCAGTAATTGAGACGTCCGTTTTTATACTTACAATGGCCGCGTGGCTTGGCTATAAAAATAGAAAAGGCTATGGTTTAATTTGCCGTCAGAGATTGTAGCAACTGTTTTAGTTTGGCCACGTGACTTTGCAAAGGCGTCAAACAAACATTTCAAAACATTCAGTCCCTATATCCATTTCGTAGATTCTTATACACCCTTCTAATATTTCGTTTTGTTATTTATATAGATATATTCATTTGTATACAGTTGTTTTTCAAATACTAACCTTTGCTTTGTATTTTGTACTCATATTATAGCTACAGGACTTCTAAAAGCAATGAAAAATCACAACTCT
Organism: Triatoma infestans; assembly: GCA_011037195.1. Classification (NCBI taxonomy): domain Eukaryota; kingdom Metazoa; phylum Arthropoda; class Insecta; order Hemiptera; family Reduviidae; genus Triatoma; species Triatoma infestans. The sequence goes on from JAAEAF010000042.1 coordinate 64,136, forward strand.
GGCTCTGAAACATTTACACCACTGTCTCTTACTGGTGTTCACATAGTTATAATCAGCTGATTGTCTTCATACTCGGAATTTTTACTAAATGTTTATTGACTTCAGTATTATGAAGGTGGTATAACCTAAACCGCGGGGTGTCCAACTCGCGGCTCACGACGGCTTCCAATGCCACCCAATAAACAATTTTAAATTAATATAAATCAATAATTACTAATTCTTGTTAATACTATGTGATATATCTGAGGTGTTTTTGTCCCCTAGCAGTGAGTGGCAACATCTCGGCTCAAAGGCTGATTTTATTTACGTTTTCAGTAATAGGTAACAACTATCCAGGTTAAAGTTGTCAATTTTATTTTGTTCCATTAGTAAAAACGGCCAAATACAAAATGGCGGATCTTATTTTCTTTTGCTTTCTTTTCCATCAATGGAATGGAAATTCTAAATTTTTTCTTTATAGCTCACATAAATTATATAAAAAGTAAATATTATGTTTAAATATGATGTAAGAAATAACTTCTTTTTTTTTTAATTTTATTGCGCAATTTGATAATTTAAAAAAATACCTACGAAAGGAAAATTAGTAAAAAAATTCGAAACTGATTTTTTCAAAGAAATTTCACTTCTACCTTGTGATTGGCTAATTATTTCTATGAAAAATCTAGTTTACAATTTTTTTACTAAAAAATACCCTTCGTAGGTATTTTATAAATTATCAAATTGTTCAATAAAAAAATAAAATTATAAGTTTATAAAAGTGTTTCGCGTGCTGTGGTGTGCTATGGTGTGCTATGGTGTGCTGTGGTGTGCTGTGGTGTGCTATGGTGCCCCGGTTCGGGCTTTTCATTCTTTTGATTTATTAGAGAAATTTCAGAGATTTTTCGTTAAAAAGTTATTTTCTCTTCCTTCCTCTACGCCAAATTACATGCTCACAATAGAATCAGCCCTGGAACCCTTTGAGTCCCACACTTTATCTTTGCATTTTAAATATATTCTGAAAACACTTTCCTTTTCTGATAATAAGCGTACTAAGACAATAGCCCTTCAAATTATCAATAAAAAACCATTTTAGTTTAAGCATTGGCTTTCTTTGGCAAGGACCTATTCCCCTGGCTTTGAGGTTTGCCTCGTTGATCTTCCAAACTGGCGCAGTCAGCTCTTTTCTCTTGTTTCTGCGATTAGGGAATCTCTTTTCGAGTTTAGGGAATCTCAGTCACTAAACAGAGCGGTCATGTCCGAACGTTTTCCTTTATACAGTGACTTAATTTATGAACATAAAGATTGCGTAACGGCCTCTTTTCATGATAAATTTAACTTCCTTGAAGTGGGTTGGTTTTTCAAGCTCCGAGGGGAACTTCTGTATCTAAACTATAGGTCCTGGTTAAATAGAGACTTCGATGAAGAAAAGTGTTCTCTTTGTAATTATAATGTTCGCGAGGAGATAAGTTTCTGTGTGTTATTTTTAGTTTGGAGATGATGTTTGGTTTGTATTAGTAAGTAGAGTTAATGTGTAGTGTATGTATCCATTATTATAATGTGTATATAAAAATTCAGTTTTTTTTTTTTTTGCTTCCGTGGTATGTGTATACATGGAAGCCTTATTAATCTGGGTTACATCAATTCTGTATTAAATTTGGAAATATGTACGGTTGTGCAGCCTTATGGCTTAACCTGTGTATTAGCTTATGCTAAATAAATAAATAAATAATTAATGTGAGCCATAAAGAAAAAATTCAGCATTTTCGTTCCATTGTCGATAAAAAAGCAAAAGAGAATTAGATAAAAATGCAAGATCCTTCATTTTGTATTTGGCCGTTTATACTAATGGAAAAAAATAAAATTGATGTTAAACATCCAAAAAAAATTCTCTAAGGAATTCATAATATTTATTTAAAATACTTTTCTTAGATCTGGGGTTATTAGCTATACATTATATAATTTTACGTATGTGGCGCAGTCCAAAAGTATGAGTACTAAAAAGATTGGAAACTACGCATGAGCTAATTCAATCAAAAATCTAGTCTCTCGCAACAACATAAAAGAAGGAATCGAACTAATTATTAGTTCAACTAAACAAATAAATTATAATAAGAAGAAGCGTTATATACTAGAGTTCGAAAAACTACAGACTATGTAACTATGTAAATTGGAGTAGGCAAGTGGAGTGTTTCACAGCAGCTTTTTACTTTCTCTTACTCCTAGTAAGAGGAACTATGTAATCGTGTCAAATTTTCGATATCAAGTTTTCACCGGAAATAATCGTTTTGTGGTCCCTTGAGCCCCCCAGAAAAGTGCTGTGTGAGTGTGTCTGTATAAATGTGAACAGTATAACTCAAAAACGAAAAATCGCAGAAAGTTCAAACTTGATATACCGTTTAGGAATCACCATGGGCCCCCATAGTAAGTTATCTGTCAAAATTCCTCAACCGGAAGTGTTATTTTACTGATTTTTTTTTTTTTCACTTTTTTGCAATTATCTCGAAAACGGTTCTAACAATGTTCTTTAAACTTGGTATATCAAGTACATATACAAAGTGCTAAAACTTAAGTTTCTCCGGAGAAATTCCATTCAAGGACATTTTTGCGGGAGGAATTGGGTTATTGGTTCCTACTAAAATGCTATTTTAGTTCAACAATGTGTTATACAATTCAACTAAATAGTATTATTTAGAATTATATAGGTTGCCAAAATTCCCTGTTTGAAGAAAATCGGTTGAGCGGAAGTGTGACTTTACTGAATAGATTCTTCAGTTTTTTGTGATTTGCTCCATAAAACTTCCGACGGTTTTAAACACTAATGAGATGGTAAATGTGAAGAAAGTTTGCCATTTCGCAGTAAGAGGTATTGCGATCGTGCCTGATTTTCGAAATTCACTTTTCATCCAGAAATACATGTTTTGGCATCCCCTGTGTATGAAAAAAATGTCTTTAGCGAAAGATCTGTATATATAGCAGTATATAATATGTTGGTAAAATAAGTCAGGAAGACAACACGAACTTGACGAACCGGACCCAGAAAATGAGGAAAATCAAACCGATCAGAATTAATGGAAAGAACAAATAAAAAATCTCAACTTGGTTGGTAAAATAAAACAACTGTTCAAAGAAGAAGTGTCAATGTTTCCATCTCTCTCTAAGGAGGTTTTATATATATATATATATATATATATATATATATATATATATATGTGTGTTGTGTGTGTGTGTGTGTGTGTGTGTGTTTTAACAAAATATGTCAAAAACGAAGCTTCTCAGGAAGCTCAAACTTGATATTCCGTTTAGACATTATCACCGCATCAGACACGAAGATTTCGGGTAAAATCCATTAACAGAAAATGCGATTTTACTAAATAATTATTTTAGTTTTTCGTGATTTTCTCGAAACGATTTTCTTTGAACATTTTGCATGTTATGTACACACATAAATACCGATCACATTTATTTGAGACATTTTTCTGATAAAAATTGATTGATTAAAATTAAATTTGCACAAGCTTTCTTAGTTTTGACATAGGTAGGTGCGCTCCATATAAGGTCGCTTAGGTAAACAAGTTAAATCCCCACTACCACTTTTATGGTGTATTTTAAAGTCGTATGAGTGTTACACACCAGATTTTTTTTTTATTATATAAGTATTAAAATATCAATTTCAGAAGTCAGTGCTCTTAGAAAACAACTATTGAAATTACTTGATAAAGTATCTATTGGCTTCAACATTGGGCCAAGTGTTGCCTATTCATTCATATACCCTTGGGCTATGCTGACTGGGTTACTAACAATATATGTGAACCCTCTTCTCGGAAGTAAGATAATGTGACAGAAAGTTATTGGTTATAGTCATAAGAAGGGCGGCTTTCCGGTTCTGCACGAGTATCCTATCAAGTTACTAGGGTGGCCAAAAAGGTTCACATGTCCCCTGCCATCGTGAGACTTGTCCAATAGAACCTTAGTATGCAGTATGGGCCTATCCAGTCCAATTAAACTTCATATAAAAGATTTTTAACATTGTTGAATAGGGTTGGTATAAGATTTTTTTTTTCAATGGACAGACCCCGGTCGTGGAAGAGCCGGAAACGGAAACTGGGCTTTGGGGATAATCTCTAACGGATGCCAATGTACTTTGCGTGCCAACAATACTGACCAGGGAGGATGTGCAACAATGATATTCATTGGAGGAAACTGCAATTTCTTGGTAAGAATAGTACGAACCTTTATATTCTTTTAAATGTATGACGGGCAATTTCCCTTCTTATCCATCTTATCCATCTGGCCTGACTCTTTCTACATGGCCGTGTGCACAATATATTATTACTAGCGATCTTCTTTATACGACCGAATGATAACTCCGCTGTTATTGATATTAAAACAGTTAGATACTCCCAGCTGAACAATAACCAAAACAAAAGATACTTATTTTTTATTTGTACTAGCACCACACCAAGCTCTTTTCTATTTCAGCAATATTTGATGGGTAGATTGCAATATGAGCGGCTGAAAGTAGAAACTTCAAACATGGAGTACCCCAAGGTTCTAGTTTTAAACCACTATTTAGAAAAAAAATTGTCCTAAGCTCTAACTTGACATTCCACTATCACCTTCGTAACAAACTTTCGATCAAAATACATCAACCGGCAGTGTAACTGAAGGTTATTTTTTTTCTTTCATTTTTTAATTTTTTCTCGCAAACAGCTCCAACTGGTCTCTTCTAAACATCCTGCACTATCTGCATAAATACATAAATATCCAACACTTTTATTTGAAGCTTCTTTCAAAGGAAAATTTCTTTTGGGGGGGGGGAGAATTGGGTGGAAAAATAAATGATTTTTTGGAGTTTCTGGGGACTGGCAGATATAAGCTCCTCTAGATTGTTCCGCCACCTGTATATTAGCAGCATTGCTATAATTCGAAATTTGAAAAATAAATTATTAATCGAAAGTACGGCATTACAGAATAGGATTTTGAGTTTTTTTGGAATTTCCTCGATAACAACATAAAGATTTCCTTTAAACCTGGAATAGTAACCGAATAAATAAAAACCTATCACTTTTATTTGAAATATAGTTCCGAAAAAACTGTTTTATGTAGTTCTGCGAAATTTGTGAAGTTCCATTTTAAAAATGTTATGTGGGCTAATGTGGTCGAGTCCACAGAGCTGGAAAGAAACATCAGCGATATTTTCCGTGATAGCCTGCTTTATTCTGTGGTAATCAACCGGATTCGGACGTTCGCCCATCATCAGGATGCCTTGATAAAACAGTGTGATAACACAGACTTACACAGAGCGAAATCAGTTTATACACACATAGGCACAGAGTACATAGGTATGCGTTTTGTGTCAGAACAATGCACATCCAAACAGTGGAACCAGGAATATTAGATGTGTTAGACAATGACGATGGTGCTTGTGGCTGAAAATGAAACTTATATTGAGTCACCATGAGGCGTTCAACCGAGGTAGTCAGCCCATAGGCGTAAGAAAAAACTATCGCAATCATTTGCTGTAGAAAGTTAAAATAATAAACTAAAATCCGAATCACCAAAGTTATATTCCTGTTTAAATCATTTTTCTTGATGCAACATTTAAATTCTGCCTATAATGAAACCAATCGCAACAAATTCGCTGAGGTGAATAGTTCCACCAACAGCTACATCAAGGTACCATCACTGAGCCTACAAGCGCACGTTAACTATGCATTACATCATCTGTCACGCCTACTCAGTGTATTGGCGATTGGGATTCAATATTGACAGCCTAAAGGTCTGTCTCAAGCGGTAAGAGAAATTGAATAAAGCCGGCTATCTGAGGGGCTAAACAGTCAGTACTTGAGTCTCTACATCGAAGAGTAAACATCAGTAGTTAAAATCATCTTCAACCTTGAAAAACTCCAAGCTGGCGCACTAGCAATCTCTAGTTAAAACAAGCAGTAGTTCTAAATAACCACATCACCCTTCAACAGCCAATGTTACACCATTCTACATTCATCAGGTAGAACAATCATCATAACTCTTCGCTCGGTCTCTCTACTCTCTACAAACGTTTCTCTACTTACTCGGTAAGTCGTTCAAACATAAATTGTCACTTTGGTATCAGGTCGTGTGTTCTCATTTCACGATTTCACCATTTACCACCATCATCCATCCTACATAGCCTGGTTTGTTAAGGTTGACCCGGGCAGCGGGAGGAATGCTCGTGGTACCCCTGGTTACTCCCAACCCCCTAACCCCCACGATGGGTTTCACAGCCACTGGATTACACGTCATAACCCCTTAATACAAGAAAGGTAATAGAAACAATGCAACCATTCTCTTGTATGATTTCAACCATACTACATTATAGAGTATCTATAATTTCTCATTTCTGCACAGTATGAGAGCAGATAATTAGAGAAGAGATGAAAAGTGAAATAGTTTAGATGCAAGAAGTGGGGTACTCTAGACAATGGTTTGACTGCAGCGAACTCGGCTGGCCATTGTGTGCACTCTAATCAAAGAGAAGGTCCGTGTCTCGTTAGTCAGGGCAGCAATTCATTATCCGCTCTAGTATTTTCACATTTCACCTACTTCATTTCTTTTCATTTATATTTAAAATGAAAATTTTGAAATCATTCAAGAAACTTCATCATGGAAGTTCAATGATCGTTTTATAAGATGACTGACTTGATAACAGACAATAGATAATAACTCAATGCTCTGCAAAACTTCTGATACGGTGATATTAGGTAAAATAAAAATTCTCTTCTGTGTTATCGCACTGTTTTAGCAAGATATCCTGATAATGGGCGTACGCCCGACCATAAAATGAAACAGGCTATCACGGAAAATATCTCTGATGTATCCAGCTTCTGCGATCCCAACCACAACAATTTAAGAAACATCGTTGGAGTTATTTTCAAGAAGATATCCTTGACCAGCGTACTTCCCGGCGTTAGTTTCAAAAAATTAATCGTTGTGATACGACGTTAAAAAAAAAAGTTCAGGACGGCCATCATGTGAGTTTGATGAAGCTTTATGGGAAACTGTCGAGTCAAATCCAACCGCAAGTATTCGTTCACTTGCTGCAGAACTGCTTTTTCTATAGATACCGTTAGCCGACAGGATAAAAAGTAAAGATAAAAAGGTGATGTAGGATAATGCCGCATGAGAACTTACACCTCAACAGGCCGACAGGAGACGCCAACATCTCTTTAAAAACCCATCTGATACGCACTTCTACAAAAAAATAGTGACATATGATGAGAAATGGATTTGCTGGCGAAATCCTGAGACAGGTGGTCAATAAATGGCATACCCGGTTGGTGCAAGAGGATAATTTCAGTAAAAAAAAAAAAATCGATATGCGTTATCTGCAACTATGAAGAAGTAATTCATCACAAATTCTTCCCCGATGGACTTTCCATGAATTCCAAACTTTACTGTCAACAACTAGATAGAATGTACTCAAAACAATGGCCCAGCGTTATCCAGCTTTAGTAAATCGTAAACAAGTTCTGTTCCAGAAAGATACCGCTCAGCCACACACCCGTCCCATCGGACTAAAGAAAAAAAATTGAAGAACTTGATGGCATTGAACTTCTTTTACACCCACCCTACAGTCCAGACTTAGCTCCATCCAACTAATATTTGTTTTGGCCCATGGCATAGTGCAAGAGAAAATTTAACATTTCACCCAAGTTAAAATTAGAGTGCAGGAATTTTTTGATTCAAAAGCTAAGAAATTGGAACGATTAGTTTGAGATGAGCTGTGTCTTCTTATTGATTATCAAAATGCATGAACTAATTCAAAATATTACCAAAAACAACCGATAGACATAACTAAATTTAATTTATACAGATAACGCACTAACCCTTTTGCTACGCTACATTCATGATTTACTGTTGCTTGAATTTAATAGACTTTCCTTTAAAGCTGAATCATAGATAAAAAAAAAAATAGCCAGGCTAAGTATCTTTATTTAGAGGAACTCATTGTGCAGACACTCATTTTTGTCACACTTGACTCTTAGGAATTATTAACCCCCTCCGCATTATTTCATGTTAAGATGATACAATGGGAAATGGGGAATACTTCGATCAAAAAGGGGTGTCCGCTAGTACTCTACTATAATATACCTCTCCTCCCATTCATTTAACAACATATTATACTCCAACGATATTCTGTATCCGATGACAGGCGATTTAAAGTGAAACGAAGTCATCCATGACACATTGTTATTGAATAGATGATAACTATAAACAGCCATGCATTAATCATCGTAACGCACTCAGTCTGAGTACAACATCGCTCATTCCAGATAAAAAAAAAAATAAGAAGTGTCTATAGCTTACATGTAAAATATATTTCTCCTACATTATTGTTTATTGTATAATCATTTATACATTAAGGCTAGTTTATGAACAAGTTAACAACTTTGCAAAGCAATAAAATCTGTTCTGAAATGCTCATACGATTTTCTTTTGTTTTTTCTTTTACTGGTAATATTATAACTCTAATTGACAAATTGTCTATAAACATTCAGTGTTTACTAAACGTTAATTGGGCTTGCATTACTATAAGTAAAGGAGGTGGGGGAGATTACAGTTTTTTACCTTCATGTGGCAGCCAGAGCTCTCTGTCGCACAATCCTATAAAGCTTGTAACAATAAGGGAAGGGATTATCTCAGAGGTAGGGCTTGGGACCCCAACGCAGAGAACCTAAGTTCGAATACAGCAGTGCTGTCCTTAGATTTTCTCTTCCTAGGAGCCTCTACAGCTAAACGTTTGTCTATAGCTGGGAGAACACTGCTCCGAGAAGGCTCCTCTAGGGAAGGGGCTTTCAGGTCTTAATGCACTATTATGTAAAAGAAACTAATCTAACAGCAACTTGAATTTGAACCCAACGCAAAGATTCCCAAAAAGGCCCATGAAATCGAATTTTTACGCAAACAATTATTTAACTAGAAGTAACAGTTATAACTCTCCATATATCTAGGTGATACATGGCACATGTTTAATTTGAGCACGTGGCCGTACTGTTTACACCTGGTCCTTACAGTAGCTTTCTTTTTTTCGTCCATCATTAACATAATTTTTTCACTTTGATACATCTCGCCTACTATTAGTATTTAATAATAGTTTAATTACGTCATTTACATGTTTTGTAAGTTCTAACCTTCTTTTTTCACAAAAAAAAAACCTAGAGCAGAATAATAGTAGAAGAAAACATTTTCAAAAAAAAAAATGATGAGATAGTTTCTCCTCATCTAGTTCAAAAAGACACTTCAGGTAATCTTCCATATTGAGCTTTAATAGAGACAAATGATACAGGCCGGTTGAAGTTAAAATAAACGTACAACGAAGAAAATGACCAGCGAGATAGCACGAAAAGGAAATGACGTCCAACATTCACACAAAAAAGAGATTAATCATATTATATGATTGCAAGAAGTTCAAGACTGTATGCTTGATGAATTCTGAAACTTTTTGTAAATTTGCAGTGATGTTGCTAGAAAATATGACACAAAGATTGACAAATCAGCATGCATTTTTTTACTATATTGCATTTATTTTAATTTGTTTACAACTGAGTTTGTTTGTATTACCATTATGGCCTTAAGTTATCTTTTCCTTTATTTTACCAAAAACATTTAATTAATATTTTGATATAGTACAGTTCTAATAAAATAGTGATATGATCAATATGATACACGACGCCCCACAGAAGGTTAAAGAATATTAATGGTGACGCTAATAAAGATTCTCGACTGATCTAATAATAACTAAAGGAGATCTCGAGGAGCGGTCAATAAAATTTACACTTTTTTTTTTTTAATCTTTTCCAACGTTTCGACAAATATATTGTCTTCTTCAGGGATCTGTACAACAATCAAACAAAAAAGAATAATAATCATAATCTTAATATACTCGTAGATAATAATAATAAAGAATAGTGTTGGGACAATTATCCTTTCACATATAACCAACAGCACCCTCCTGCCCATCATCATTACCACATCCGTAATTAATTATAGGGGATTGCAAACAATGATTTTTTTTTTGTCTTCTGGTATTTAATAATTGTCCCAACACTATTTCTTTATTATTATTATCTATATTAAGATTATTATGATTATTATTATTATTCTTTTTTGATTGATTGTAGTACAGATCTCTGAAGAAGACAATATATTTGTCGAAACGTTGGAAAAGATTAAAAAAAAGTGTAAATTTTATTGACCGCTCCTCGAGATCTCCTCTAGTTATTAATGGTGACCTTTTCGTGAAAATTCCAAAAAAACTCAGAACCTATTCTGTAAAATTTTACTTCCATTTCAAATTTGCAATTGTAACAACTCATGTAATATGTTTATATTACATGAGTGCTACAACAAGAATACGACACCCCCTTTAACTTGAAGACAAAAAGTAAATATCAAAATTTTATTCTTGTCTGAAATTTTCAAATATGTTATCAATGTTTTTCTTTTTAAGCGCTCCGAAATTACGGAGTCCGGAACTAGATTAGATTAAATAGAAAACGGGGATGGCAAAGCCTCATTCCACTACGACCTGCATTGAGAGGTCTGTTGTGGATCCCCTGGACTTATAGCACATCCTTCAGCTTCGCCCTCTTAATCAGGACTAGCAAAGCTTGAAAATGGCTCCGACATGAAGCTCGACTTCGAAATTACGTCCCCAGTAGAAGAAACCTTGTCCTCATCAGACCGGTACACTCACAAAGGATGTGTACCGGGGTTTCCTCCTCGGCCTTGCAGAACAGGCATTGGTGCATGTGCCTATTGAGCCTACAATGCTCTTTTAGTAGACCCACCATTAGCCTTATTTACCTTCGGCTGTGGCTCAGCAGATCCCTGGTAAGTGTAGGTAAATATCTTTTAACAAATAATTTAGGTTGCCTCTGCCTTGATGTTCTTTCCCATCATTGCAGACGCTAGTCTTCTATCCAATCCTTGATACAAGCTTGAATCAAACTTGAAGCTAGGAGACATCAGGGCAGCTTTAGGTTCAGCACGGTGCCCTCTTAACCTGCAAAAGGGGTCGGGGGCCTATAAAGGTATCCTTCGAGCCCTTCCTCACCAGGGCGTCCGCCATTTCGTTGCCAAGTAATTCCGGAACTAACTTTCTTATTTCAAACGGAACATAAAATTTTTGTTTGCAAATTTGAAAAACAGATTTTTTTTTAATACAAAAATTATACAAATTCAATATAATTGGATTAATATTACGCATGCTAGATTCATTTTAGTTTATTGAAGGAAATATTAACAATATTAGATAATAAAACAATAAAATTACCTTTTTATCAAAGTAGATATTCAAAATGACTCCCATGATTGTTTGTTTTTACACTCCCTCGTTCTTAAACACTTTTCATGGCATTGGCTGCAGCAATCTGGATTGATGATCCTACAGGCCTCCGAAATTCTATCCTATAGTTGTACAACTAAGTTATCGAATGTAGATCACTATAACCGCGCTTTTTTAAAGTAACCCTGTACGAAATAACCCACTTAGGTTAAATAAGGCAACAAACTGGACCACGATTACTGACCGACGTCCCAGTAAATTGGCGATTTAATAATTGAGCTACGTTTCGCGAATTGTGGGCAGGATAACCGTCTAACTGAAACCACATGCGATTGCGAAAAAACATTTAAGAAAAAGAAAAAAATCAGCAGTTGAATTGTTTTCAAAAAAACAAATGACCAAATAAGGCGATTTCTAACCAGGTAACCCCAAATATTAACAGAGAACATCACCTAATATCTAAATTGTTCATCAATCGTTGATTCTTCTGCGCCCATGTTCTAGAATTCCATCTATGAATAAGTAACACTGTTATTAGTGACTTTAAATTCATCAGATTATAAAATAATCGATAAAATACCCGCGATTTCAACACTCAAAATATCGATATTTTACTAAATATAACTTCTAAACTACAGACATCAGGACAGCTTTAGGTTCAGCAAGGTGCCCCTTAAAAATGATTATATATTCAAATATTTAAGTTTAATTTAAAATACTTTTCTTAATTATTTATGGATTTTATTATCAGCATAAAGTTATTATTTAACACGCATATAAAATAAGAAAAAGGAAATTAACGTATCATAATGAAATATTTGGGACGATGATAGTGAGTCACACTATCATTAGCGACAATATAAGCCACACAAATTCCTATCTCTATTTCAACTGTATTACAGGCAAGTTGTCATAATATTAATGACAAGTGATAATATTACTTAATTTCACATGTCTGTAAACATGCATACTTTCACAGCATTCATCCCTATGGATGAGCTCAGTGGGTTGTCGGCAGGACTAAAAGTTGTATGAGTTGTTACACACCAGATTTTTTTTTTTTTGTTAGTGGCATTAATATATCTGATCTTAAGGGCAATATGTGTATTATTTGCTAATATTATAGCTTGATCAGAAGTTATGTTGAAGAAGAATCGCGTCAACAATAAACGAATTGGATAATAGTTGAGTTAGGGATAAGAGTGTCTAACAGTATTTGATTGCGCACCCCTAATAAACATCACAACTTGGCTAATACTCTACATGTATTAACCCTCCCTATATTCAATGTTGACAATATTTAGTTGTTATTTATATTGATTGTACCTATTGTTCTATAAATCCATATGTTTCTTTATGTTTCATCCTTATTTTTAAATTAAACTTGTAAACAAAGCAGTTCCATTGATACGTAACACATTTCTTTAGATATTTATATTTATTTCGTTATTGAGTTTATCACAAAATATATTTAATAGCAGAACTGGAAAGCATCAATGATATTCTCCGTGATAGCCTGCTTTATTTTGTGGTCAATCGACCACGATATCGGGCGTTCTCCCATCTCAGATTGTCACAATAAATAATATGATAGCAGACAGATTTACACAGAGCAAAAATCAGTTTACACATTGTTTTGGAAAATGAGCGTTTTTTTTAATGACTTAACTGGGTTGGGAAGGGGTTCTTTTATAGCTGTCAAGGCCACATATTGTTTCCATTTTTTAAGGGCATTGTATTTTTGGTTCTTTAAAAAAAGAAAACATCAATAAATGTAAATATGAATCTTAGATTAAGTATATTGTCGGTTGTTGCTTTTTTTATTATTGTAATTTTGTTATTATTGATGGTGTTAATAATAGGGGTTTGCTAGTCATTAAGCCTTGTTTCGATGATTATGCTCTGTGCAAGTCTGTTTTATCACATTGTTTATCAAAACATTCCGGGCCCGAAACCGGTCGATATGCACAAAATGAAGCAGGCTAACATGGAAAATATCTTTGATAAATAAAAGTGATAACAATGACTTGAAGTGACCAAAACGACGGCTATCTCTAGCGTTTAAAACAGGTGACTCACAATTTTTTTCCACTCAGGGCCCGGCTCTAGGAAGAGCGGACTCTAACTCAACGTTCTGCGCGGGACCACTTGAAAATTATTATATATTCAAAATGTGACTTTTAATTTAAAATAATACTTATTATAATTACAGTATTATCTTTCTTAATGATAAGTGATATTGTTATCAACATAATAATTATTATTTAAAATGTCTATAAAATTAGTAAAGAACATTAACGCACCACAATAGGGAAGGGTTAGCTCAGTGGTAGCGCGCTGGATTAGCAACGCGGTGGTCCCGGTTCGAGTCTAGCACTGCTGTCCTTAGATTTTTTCTTCCTAGGAGCCTCTTGCAGCTCACTGCCCGATGATTCTTTTTGTAATGAGAGAACACTGTCCGGAGGCCGGCAGTGCACTGAGAAGGCTCCGAAATTTGGGATAGCTAAATGGGCCCAAAATGCCTTTGGATAGCATAGGGCTTGATGCCTCCCCAAAGACAATAAAAAAAAAAGCACCATAATACATTTCGGTTGTGTAGTGTCTTAATTTTGTGCAGTACAAAAAATTACAGACAATTTTTAAATTTAGTAATACTTAATTGTTGGAACAATAATCTTTAGAGCTCCATTGCCTTATAAAAAATTACAGAAAACACTTGAAACAAAATTTCAGTTTAATAGACTCAGAGAAAAGTTACGAATTCACTGAGCTTTGATTAATAAAATGCTAAAGTATTTTTAACGGTGATATCACAAAAGAAAAACTGCAAATTGAAATGCCAGAAAATTCAATTTGATTAAATTCTTTTTGGTTTAAAAACACTGTTGATGTCAGGTGAGTATTTTTCTCCATGTGAGCTTTGTGGAATATTTTGGAAAACAATTACCAAAGGATAAATGATTTTTTCCATTCTTCTAATTCCAAAGTAATTATTAATAATTTATATTTATACGAACATCATTATTTAAAATTATTTAAAAGAAAAATTTAATATTGCTATAATAGCAGATTCTGTGGGGGATAATAGTAGATCCTATCAAACCCACGCCACTTCAACCCCTATGAGTCTATTGTGGCACCCAAAATTTAGCCTGTTTAGTTAGACTTGGGAGTCTGGAGAGAGACTCCTAGTTGATCCTTGAAATCCGCCACTAGTCAGAGAACCCTCTCAAGCCCTATCTGTGTTATTAGACTTAGAAGTCCTGGGTGAAGCTTGCAAGCGTTAGTTTCACCACTTCAAAGAGGAGAAATCTCAGCCAAACAAGCCCTTCATACTGACACAGTACATGCAATGCTGTTTATTCTTCTTCCTTCCTTTCTTTGCAATGCTGTTTATTCTTTATTCCTCTGGAATGCAATTTCAATGTATTATACGATTCTATCATCTACATAATAGCCATCTCGCACAAGTTTTCTTGTACTGCAGCTTATTCTGAATAATGTTATGGACAGTTCCAACACTCGCATGCACTTCTTCAGCTATCAGTTCAACAGTAATACGCCTGTTGTACTGAATTAATGCGTTAATGCAAGATTCGAGGGAGGAAGTTGCAACTTCAACCTGTCGTCCACATCGTTGCTCGTCACAGACACTTACACGGCCATTTGTAATCTGTTCTACCAATTTGTAAACGTTCGAACGGTTCAATTAATTATTCCCGTACACTTTCAACATTCTTTCGTGGATTTCACTACCTTTAATACCCTCTACAACTAAAAATCTAATCACTGAGCGTTGTTCTTCCGAGGTGTAATGTTCGAGCGGACTCACCATTGTTAACTGAATACATTTGAGGTTATGCTTACCGAATACTCTTGAACAGCTGATGAGAAACTAAGTACAGGGAAGCCAACGCATTGGAACTATTGTATTGATTAAACAAACCGTTTCTGAGCTACAGCGATTTGTCTCGTTACTTATTGAATGACCCTCGTTTTAATTAGAATTTAATGTAAAGTCAAAATTCCGTGCTTGAAGAAAATTGGTTTACTGTAAGTACGACTTTTATATTATATTTGGATGCACACACACACACACACATATATATATATATTCAGGTTTATATGTGTTAAATTTGTAGCTAGGTATAATACCGGTATAAATAGATAATAAATCATAATTAAAACATGTAAATTGGAGTAACTGTAATCGTTAGAGTGTTTCAATAGATTTTTCGAAAATGTGATCAAATCATAAAGATTTCTCTTACAGCCGTAAGAGAAAATAAAGATAATAAAATTGTCGGTTATTTTTTTATTTTTTTAAAGGGAGGGTTGATGAGTTGAAGAAGAAGAGAGTGAAGACAATGAGTAATGAATTGTCAGATGCAGCAGGATGGGGACACGTTAATTCTAGTTGAAAGAGCAAGCAAGTCGGTGTGAAATCAGGCTGATGGGCAAAGAGGTCCGCGCAAATACACCATCTAGTTTAATAAATCCACACGCCCCCAATTGTGACTCATCTTAACACTTTAACAACAGGCCAGGTGGATAAAAGTGATTTTCTTAATTATTTAAAATTAAAAATAATATTTGAATCCTTTCAAAAGAAATTTGAACTGAAGTGACAACAACTTTGGCAGATTTCGATGAACTACAACATTTAGACGTAAAGTCAGTGGTTACGCTTAACTTAACATTATCGAGCATATCACAACAAAAACTAATTTTCATGAGTATGCCCCCCCACCAGGAATTCACTGTCTTAACTAGTCTAGGAGAAAGCGCCAATAACCTTAAATCAACCTCATATAACATTTGATAAAATGTTACCTCATATAACTACTTAAATAAAATTAAAAAAAAAAATTTGGATTCTAGCAGTACTGCTGTACCATTTAGAGGAAACCTCTGAACCCCACACAAAAAAAATCAATTTCCTTTGGAAAACTTTTCTAATAAAGTGATAGGCATTTATGTGTAAATAGTATACGAAGTTTAAAGAACACTGTTGGAGCCAATTTTGAGAAATTCGTGAAAAACTGCATCAATTTTACTTTCTCTTACTCTTAGTAAGAGAGTATTGTAATCGTGTCATATTTTCGATATCGAGTTTTCACCGAAAATATCCGTTTTGACGTCCCCGGATTCCAAAAAAGTGGTTTTTAGAAAATGGTCTGTGTGTGGTATGTATGTGAACAGCATAGCTCAAAAACGAAAAATCGTAGAAAGTTCAAACGTGATATTCCGTTTAGGTATCACCATTGGATCCGACCGTATCTGTCAAAATTACTCAACCGGAAGTACCACTTAACTGTTTTTTTTTTTGTTTTTTTTTTACTTTCTTGTGACTTTCTCAAAATTGGCGATTTTCTTCAAACTTGGCATATCAACTATAAATACAAAAAGCTACAACTTATATTTGAAACATTTCCCCGGGAAAATCTATTTAAGGGTATTTTGGGGGGAGGGGAGGGTTACGGGTTTCCTCTAAATTGCTATTTCAGTTTATTATACAATTCTGTCATCCAAACAAAATGTTAATTAGAATTAAATATGTTGTTGAAATTCCGAGTTTGGAAAAAATTGGATGGCCGGAAGTGCGTTTACTTTACCACTTTACTAAATGATTTTTTTCACTTTTTCGGGATTTTCTCAAGAATGGCCCCGACAATTTCCTTGAAACTTCTTATATAAACTACACATACAAAGATCTACAACTTTTATTTAAAACATTTCTCTAGGAAAATTCATGTAATGGACTTTTGGAGGAGGGGTGGGGTTATGTTTTTCACTAAAGTGCTACCATAGTTGATTATACAATTCTATCATCCAAACAAAATTATTTAGAAATAAATAGATGAAAAAATTTCGAGTTTTAAGAAAATTAGTAAACCGGAAGTGCGCTTTTACTGAACAGTTTTTTCTGTTTTCGACGAATTTCATTAAATTTGGTACATTAACTATAAAATTTGTCAATTATAATTTTGAAAACTGGAGTAAGAGAAAGTTGCGCGAGTGTATCATACCAGATTTTTTTTCCTTACTCAGAGGCCCTCAAAACATGTATTTCCGTTAAAAATTCAGTTTTATAAAATTGACACGATCGTATTATTTCCTATCAAACTGTATAACTAACTATATTTGACTCTCTACTAAGCAATTTGGTATAAAATTTGTATAAATTGGTATAAAAAATCACTAAATGGTAACATCTATAGGGCACTATTTTTAGTTTCAATATTTGTCACCAGATAACAGCATATACCGCGTAGTCACGAAACAAACCTTAGAGCGCAAACGCAGTATGAACTACTAAAACAAATTATTATACACAGACGGTCTAATTTTCCCCCATAAAAGTAATTCCTTTTCTTTATTTACAAAACTTTCCGTGTCGTTTTAAGGTTTTTGCTCATTTTCAATTTTCCATTAATAATAAAATATTATAATGTATGGGGCAGATATTGCGGATGTGCTGTCATGTCCCGCACGCCCAGTATTTATAAATATTAATTTACTTTACTGAGAAGTCAATTAATGCAAATATGTTCGAAATTCCTTTCCTATATTGACATCTTGTATAATCTAAAGATGTTGATATTCTTTACTGTAGAGAAAAAGTAAATGATAAACAAAATCTCAACTGCAACATGGCATTCCATGCAACTTTTTTTCCATCACTTTCGAACTTCTCTCATCGAAAAGTTAGAAGATTTCCATTTATTTTATCATCAGAAATATATTAGGACTACCACAAAAATTTTCCCGAACAACTGTTGAAAGAAACTTCCGGCGCTCTATGAAAATCTGTTTGAATATGGGGTTGAAAAATGAGTTGAATGTTTTTTATGCATCTTCTGAATTTCGTAGGAAGATGCCCACTATTATAGTGGCCCACAGAAGATGGGATGGACTTTGTCCAGTATAAGCCAGTGGTAATTACATTCATAAATTTTGTTTTATATTGCCTTATTCAATTTTACTGCATTAAAAATACCGCTAATTTGTAATGAAATAGTTACTTTTCATAAAATGCACAAATATGATTGGTTATTAAATATTAAAAAATTGTCTCATATACAACCCAGAACATACATTTAATAACAATTTGGGAAATGTTCAACTTTCAGACACCTCATTTAGTTCTATTCCCACGAGGGCTGCAACGATGTTGACCTGGCATCATGACTAAAACTGTAGCGTCCCTGATAGTTAAATCCACTCCTCCAAGTTATCTCTTATTGTGTCATGGTAAGGCCGTTTTATCTGAATGTAGGCCTTCTAGTACAAACTTGTTCAGTCTCTGAACCAAAAAATGCATTTCATTTTTTATCCTAGTATTTTGGGTAAGGTATTTTGATAAAGTAAGGAAGAATTAGCTCAATATTTGAATGGTTTTAAGAAATGGCTGCCACTTTACTGAATGTTTTTTTTACTTTCTTACGATTTTCTCAAAAATGGCTTCCATGATTTGCTTCAAACTTGCTATATCAACTACACATACAAAAATCTACAACATTTATATAAAACAGTTCTCAGAGAAAATTCATTTAAGGGCACTTTGGGGGAGAGCTGGAGTTAGCTTTTCCTATAAAGTACTATTTCAGTTTACTATACAATTCTGTCATCTAAATAATATTATAGCATTAAATGTATTGTTGAAATTCCGAGTTTGAAAAAAATCGAATGACCGGAAGTGCGTTTTTTTTTTCTTTGTAAAATTGTTTCTTCTTTAATTAACAAATAAGTTCAAAAATAGGGATTGTTAATTTACTATCAAAAATGTAAATACAAATGTTTTAGTATAGATAGTAGCCGTTAGGTAACAGCACATACCAACTTGCCCATGAGAGTTTTATAGTTACAAAAATTGCCACCAGATGCAATTTGGTGCAAATTAATTTATTCTTCAGCAGTTATTTCCTTCCAAGTACTAAATGAACCACCCATAAACGAAATTATCCCAGTTTTTGCCTCTTCTTAATTTTGTAACTACATCAAAACCTTTGATATTTCTACTGTTGGTTTTTATGTTCCACATCAATTGCTTTTGTGCTTGTTGTATATATTATTTGGTATATAAAGATCCATTTTTTTTTTTTTTTGAATTTGCAAACTTCTTGTTTTAAGCTTAAAAAATACCAATAATGAAAGCTCGTTTGCCGTAAGTGTGGAGGTTCACACTGGTAGCGCGCTGGACTAGCAACGCGGAGGTGCCCGCCAATCCAGCATTTTTTCTTCCTAGCAGCCTGACAGCTCACTATCTGGCGATGGGCAGTGATGTCTGTAGTTAGAGACCACTTTCGGAGACCGGCACTAAGAAGGCTCCGGGGGGCATAGATCTTTCAGGTCTCACTCCATATCCCCTTAAAAAAAACAAAAGGGGAGGTTCACAGATATCCATCTGCAATTCATGGATAGAGCTGTCTAAGAATTTGGTAGACCATTTTAGTCTTAAATTTGAAGT
Organism: Triatoma infestans; assembly: GCA_011037195.1. Taxonomy (NCBI): domain Eukaryota; kingdom Metazoa; phylum Arthropoda; class Insecta; order Hemiptera; family Reduviidae; genus Triatoma; species Triatoma infestans. The sequence goes on from JAAEAF010000042.1 coordinate 83,911, forward strand.
CCAGGTTAATCTTAGTGGCTTTCCAGCAGTCTTCTCTGTTATACGTAAGTATTTGAGATATTCCTTGTAATTATCATTTCTTAGCTAGTGTAATCCCCATTTTGTTTGTCTCGCCAGCCGCTATATAGTTTTATATTCTGGATTGCTAGTGTACTGCCAAACTCTTCTGTCTGATTCTGTCATGGATTAGCTGTAATACGTGCATGAGGTATGGTCATGTGATGGTGACCTTTGACCGCTGTACGTTTGGTATATTGTATTGTAAATGTAGTGGTAGTTTGTGTAAATTATTCGATGGCAAAATCAATTTGTTCTATCATCAGATGCATTGGAGGTACTGCTGGGGTTGCCTCCTCTTCATCTTTTGATACAAGCGGAGGCGAGGGCTAGCGCGTACAGACTAATGAACAATGGCCAATGGAAGCAAAGGAGCTCCCTAGCCAAGCACTTGGACATTATTCAGAAGATTGACCCTGGCCCTATCTTTAAGATGGCTGGGGAGGAGTGCTGTCCAACATTCCACTTTGAGCTCCCCTTCCAAGTGATAGTAACGTCACGGTCGGAGTGGGCTAAAAGCTGGGAAAAACGGGGCCGACTGGGGGATCCTGGTTTACGGATGGGTCCAAAATGGCCTGCGGAACTGGAGCCGGGATATATGGAGTTAAGCCGGAGGTACGCATTGCGAGACCCCTCAAAGGTTACTCCACAGTTTTCTAGGCGGAAGTTTATGCAATAAAGATCTGTGCTGAGGAGAATCTGCGTATGGACTCTAGGAATAGAGAGATATGCATCTTCTCGGACAGCCAGGCTGCGCTGAATGCACATCGGGCGTTCAGAATCACCTCCCCTCTGGTCAGGGAGTGTAGAGACTCCCTGGAGGCATTATCCGGCACAACAAAGTTCGGCTAGTATGGGTGCCGGGGCATAAGGCGATTACAGATAACGAAATAGCCGACCAACTGGCCAGGGAGGGAGCGAATACTCCCTTCCATTGGCCAGAACCTGCTCTAGGGGTAGCCAAAAGTATGGCGAGGGCGTCTCTGAGAGAATGGACTCAGAGGGAGCATAACCGATACTAGAGGCTAAGCTCTGGGGCAAAACACGGCAAAATGGTTATGCCAGAGCCTCGTAGAAGAAGGACCAGAGACATCCTGGGACTAAGCAGGTATCAGATTTCTCTGATAACGGGCCTGTTTACTGGGCATGGCAGGTTCAAAAAACATCTGCACAATGTGGGATTGGTTGATTCGGAGCCCTTGAGTAGACTGTGTGAGGAGGAGGAGGAGACGGCCTCTCACCTGTTGTTTGATTGCGTCGCAATCGGCAGATTGCGGTACGAGATCTTCGGCACGTTGAGCCCGGAGGAAATCGTACTGCAAGAAGGACTGGTGGGGAAAGTCCTGGACCTCATGAAGAGGGGGGCTTCCACTACTAGGTTTGAGGGGTGGCACAATAAGCCTCAATGGGAGGCTGCGGTGCCTGGGTTTTAATCTCCCCCTGCATCAATCTAATCTAATCTAATCTATTATCAGATGATTGTCAATTTTGATCATGTATTTTAGTCCCAGTTTAAAAGAATACCACGAGAATTTTTTTGTGACTAACTTTGGGAGAGGTAGCTTATCGCAGAATTTTTACGGTAGGAAAGGAAAACACGGGGAGATCTGGGGACAAAGTTCTACTAAGACAGTAGGATCCAATTAAGTAATAAGGCTTATGTGTAGAATGTCTACAAAATACTTTGTTTGGCTTTATACAATAATACCGGAAAATGAAAATATTTTTTTTGCGGATGATTGCTGTGTATGTTGTACATGAGTGAGTGCAAAAACGAAAAATCGACAATAAGGTATTATAACTCTTTCAAGTGGAAATAGGACGTTTCTGGTTTTTCCCTATTTTACCCAAACAGTATTCAGAGCTGTTTTAGTATAATAAATGACTCAATCATCTATAGCTTGCGAAATGCACTGCTAATTTTCTGGATTTGAAGTGAATCCGTTAACCTGAAATGGGTAATTTTCGCGATTTTCTCAGAATTTTTTTTAACCTGCTAGAGTAATTATACACATGTGTCTTTTTATTTGCTGAATTTTTCCAGAAAATTGATTTTGGAAGCGTTAAGTTTCCCTCTAAATTGCTATTTTATTGTAAGTTGTGGTTCATCCAAATACATGATTATTAAATATTTAGTTCGAAAAATTTTTATTAACAACTTTAAAAACTGACAAGTCCTGGCAATATTTCACATTAAGACTTTCTTATTTCTGTTTCTGATGTAATGTGAACGTCGTTTTCCAAAGCATTTATTTTACTTTAAACTGCACTTTTCCATTCAAATAAAACAACAAAATACAAAATAAAATAAAAGGAACTAATCGTTGGCTAGATGTTGTTTACTGAAACAAGAAAAAGCAATAATACTTTTCATGATTTTGATAGCTTATTATTTACAAATTATTGTTTATTTCTAAAAATCTGCTTTCTAGGTGCATTCCTTGCACCCCGGATTGCAGCGACCTGAAACTGATTTATTTCCGTTCAATAAATATACTTTTTCTATTATATATTTCTTTAATTACATCTTATAAACCTAAGACCAGGACCGGAAATGGAACCCAATACCACATTTTATCATAGCGGATCACATATCAAACTGTTTTGCTATAGCTGAGCACTGCGCGAGTGTTATTTCAAATAATGAAGACCGTGTTGTCTTTAATAAATGGCTTATTAAAATCCTAAAATAAACAGTCTGCGCTGGAAAAAAGAATCCAGGAATACTTTTGTAGCAAGGCAGTGCATGATGAAATGATCATTTTCTAACATATAGTAATATAACGAATAAAAAGGGTAACTTGAACTTACTTTACACCGTCATATAACTTTCGTTATCTTACACATACTTTGGTACATACTTTTTTTCTTACTTGCACTATTAAAAGATAATTTCCATATTATTTTATCACACAATTTGTTGGAATCAGTGCAAATAAATAATACATAATTTTATACAATAACATAACAAATATCTTCTTTTTTTTTTACCTTAAAATTGTATATACAAGTTTCAGTCACTTATTATTAAATATTTATCAATAAAATACTGCTGCTTCTGAAATTAAGAATGTTAACACACAAGGCTGTTTCTGCCGAGTTTTTCCGCAATCTGCGCCCTAGCTCAGGGCTCGAAACCTCCAGAATTTGAGAAATGAAGATTTGAATCGCTCTTAGTGTGTGCGTGCGCGCGTATTGTGTTTACATTAGGTTTAGTATAAATATGGGAATTTTATAAAAACTATACACAAAAATGAAAAATCTTAAAAAAGATCAAGTTTTGAACACCGATTAGATATCTCAAAGAAATTCTATATGAAGGTTTCGGCAGAATCGCTAGCCAAAATTAGATTTACAGTGTTTGTTATTTTATCAAAAACAAGACCCTTTAAACTCTAATAAATAATATCTTCCATTTTTCAAGTATACTGATTTAAGAGAGCACGATCAAAATAAAATTTGTTTACAAATTTTAAGTATGAAAAAAATTTGCAATGGTAAAAATGAATTTCTTTTTTAGGTCTGTTGATCAAGATTTTCTTTTGTACTTAAAATCTGACATACAAGAAGTACGACATCATTTTAATACTTTGGGATTGTGATGCCCAAGCACTCACACGAAACGCTCGTTCAGCATCACACATCAAGCCATGTCTTTGTCAAATCGGAAACAAATAGGCAAAAACAACTCTGGATGTCACCGTTCTTAAATATCCCAGTCAAAAAATATATCAAATTGCTCATGAAACTTACTTTTTTATTTACATTTTTAAAAATCCTCTTTTCAAAGACATTTTTTCAAAATATCAAAAAAATAACCTATTTGTAAATAAAAATAAAATAAATTATCGTTTTTGTTAATATAATCTACAATCACAGCACATTACAGCTTTAAACAAAATCTATGGACTTTTATGTCTCTAAATCCAAGTGACTATTTAATGAGCATATACATTACAAGAACACAAAAAAATTTAAATTATCTTCAATTTAGTTAAACTAAAGCTTTTGAACATATTAACTTGAACATTATCTAACTTCAGAACATATTAAAAAAAAGGGGAGTTACATTTGACCGCAGACTCACTTGGAATGAACACACTGACAAAATTGCACCCAAGGCCAATGCGTCATTTAGTAGGTGCAGACGGCTTTGTGGGAGAAACTGGGGGTTGCGCCCATGTTTGACACTCTGGATCTACACCAGGATCATCAGACCCACATGACTACATATGGGTCGGCGGAATGGTGGACCATGACCTGCAGAAGGGGGTGGCGGAAAGGCTGGGTGGGATCCAAAGGCAAGTATGCCTGAGTTCCACGGGAGGCCATGAAAACCACCCCGGCTCAGCGCTGGAAGTCCTCCTTAATTTGTCACCACTTCATATCCTCGTTCAAGGCAAAGCCAGCATGGGAATCCATAGGCTCTTGCAGGGGCCACCTCCCATCACCTCTAGGCATGATCGCAGTAGCCGGAGGTTGATTGAGGCTGACCATTTATTGGATGCCAACTGATCGGATGGTTCCTAGGTATCATATGAGAGGTACATACAAACTGTCATACAGAACAAAGTTGACTGGGACTGTGACCCCACTGCTCGGTAACTGATCTGGTATACAGACGGCTCCAAAACTCTGACTGGAGTCGGAGATGGGGGTCCATTGGAGTCCTAAAGTGAAGATTAAGCCCAGCAAGTACGCCACGGTCTTTCAGGCTGAAGTCCTGGCGTTACAACTCTGCGCTAAGGAGATATAAGGCAAGACTTAGAGGGTAGGAGAGTGGCCATATACTCCGATAGTCAGGCAGCCCTGAAGGCATCTTCACACCAAATAGTCTCAAGACTGGTGTGGGACAGCATAACTTCCCTAACCGAAGAGGGTGCTCGGAACAAGTTGACATTCGCCTGGGTACCGGGACATGCAGGGTTCTGGGCAATGAGAGGGCGGATGCCTTAGCGAGGGTGGGTCCGATGGATACCTTTATAGGCCCCGAACCCTTCTGCGGGTTGTCAAGGAGCCTAATTCAAGTTCTATCAAAGGCTGGAAAGAAAAACGGTTGTCAAGGAGCCTAATTCAAATTTCCATCAAAGGCTGGAAAGAGAAACAGCGTCTGCATTATGGAGGAGAACACCAAGACAGAGGCAGGCAAAACTCTTCATTAAGAGACATTTGCCTAAATATACCAGGGATCTACTGAGCCATAACCGAATGGATATAAGTGGGTCTACTAACATGGCATTGTAGGCTTAATAGGCACATGTACCAATTACTACTTGCAGATAACACAGTATGCCGATTCTGCAAGGCTGAGGAGGAAACCCCGGTACACAACCTTTGTGAGTGTGCCGGCCTGGCGAGGACAAGGTTTCTTCAACTGGGGACTTGTAATCCAGAAGCCATGAGCTTCAAGACGGAGCCACTCTCAACTTTGCTAGGCCTGATTAAGAGGGCGAAGCTGAGGGATGTTCTATAATTTCTCAATGCAGGTCGCAGTGGAATGAGGCCCGCCCTCCCCGTTTCTAATCTAATCTAATCTAACATATTAAAATATCAATAGATAATAAAAAAAAAAAAAGGTCTGACAAAGCACTGAAAATTTGTGAATTATAATATTACAATCTCTTTTTACTGTAATCGAAACAATAATAAACGCTGAAATCAAGATAAATCTATTCTAGGCAAGCCGAGCACATTCTCGGCTGTGTCTTCAACACTCGCTCTCTGTCGTGCTGCCAACACGACTTGCAAGTTTTTACTGACATTTGGAAATTAGCCACAAATAACTATTTTATTAAATACAACTTTTTTCCACTTTTTTTTGTTCAGAGAAAGAAACAAAATAATTATTTTATTAAAATGAAAAATAATATTAAAAAGGTTGAAAAATAAAGTAATAAATTACATGGCAATATAAAACTCTCGGCTGCCTAAACTTTTTCCCAATAAACAACATCACTTAATTAAGAATTTTCTCTTCGGGGCTTCTTATTGGAAGTAGCCTCATCATCTTCTTCGTCAGACTCGCTTAAATCTCTTTTCTTGTTTAAATGCTGAAATCATAACAAAAGTTAAATACTAAAAAATATGAAGAATTAAGGGATTGAGAGAAATATTCTGCCAATCGTTTGCAACATCAATCCTGTTAAATGGTGCCCCAAAAGCCTTTATAACATCTGCATAGTATTTTATCAAATTTGACAATTTGACAAGAATGTAATGAAGAAAATCTTGTTATAAATAATAAGATTTAATTGTAGATATTCGTTTGAGACGAGGAACTAGACGAATTGCTATCCATAAACACTCGGGCCCAAATATCTACTCCAAAGAAAAACAAAAACATCAACAAGATCAAAAATCCAGACCGGACCTGAGATTCAGCGCAATAAAGACAAATCGAATGATAACCCCAAGGGAAAACAGTCTAAGCTCTTCCAAAGAAATATTGTTCCGACCAAAGGTCTTGAATTAAACTCCACACAACCTCTGTAATAATGAACGGCGTTCACTATTTGATTATGATATGATTGATATTTTAAACATTCATACTGTATGTGATATCCCCAATAGTATCTTGGACAACCGGAAACCCACTTTTACTTAAAGATAAATGCTGTGAATCTGCCATGGTGAAACTTGACAGACATGTACCCAAAAACATAACAATAGATTTGGGACCAATGAAGGGGAGCGAGGCGCCCAGTTTTCTAAAACATTCTAGCACCAATTTGGAATTACAGTCGCAAAAATTTAATGACTTAATCCATTAAAACTACTTGCAAATTTCAATTGGTACCCACTCAACCAAAATAATAGTATAAACATCATGTAAAACACTTAGGTCTACGACGTTTCGCCCATATTGTAATAGGCTTCTTCAGGGATGTGTTGCCTCTAAAGCTGAAATAACACTCAGCTTTAAGTATAAACCTCAACCTGGAAAACCGATCCATTCACCAAGAGGGATCGGATCATTTCCTGTAGACAAGAGATGCTGCTAAATTGTAAATGGATTAAAAAAAAATTGGGAAATCCATCATATGTAACTGTGCATAAAAAATTCTAAAATAAACAAAAAGAAGACAATTTTTGGTGTCTAAAATTTAGAACAAATAATACTATTTATAAAAAAAAAAAATAGAAATTGTTACTTTCGTGAGATTGCAAAACAACGCTATGATATCCTGCTATGCATAGCATTTGTCCAAATGTTCAGACCGATATCTTTCCCATTATTACAAAGTCTATACGAAGGATCCCTCTCCAACAAAAAATAAACAGCAAAGCTATCTGTTATCGCATTACCAACTCAGGTGAATAAAAAACGCAACTCTTTTCAAGTACAACCTTGCAGCATAATATACTGATAGTTATCCTAGAGAAAAATGTGCTTTGGATATTTTCTTAATATTTACCATTCTATCATCCAATTAGTATAATTTTTTTAATTAAAAAAAAGTTCAAATTCATATCCCAACAAAAAGCTGATTCACCATACCACTATTTTTTTTAAATATTTTTTTACATAATAAATATGTAAAATATAAATGATAGACATAACCAGAAATTCAATAATCAGTTTCTCTTTATACTTGAAAATCCCGATACTAGATAATGATTCACGCATATTTCTTCGAAATATAACTCCTCTAGATTTCATGAAGCCTCTCAGAGGATTTTTTTTATTCATTTCTCTCAAATTAGCAGTCGAGTCTTTCAATTATAGTACTAACTCATTGATGTTCTTATCTTTATTAATATGGATTTCAACAATCACTTCACAATAGATTCAAAGGTAACTACATTTGTACGCTTGGCAATTTCAGCCATTCGTTTCCTTGCAGCCCATTATAACATTGGATTTTTGGCAAATGGGTTTAAATTTACACAAAAACAACGCTCTGATATTCTGCAGCATAGCGTTTGTCCAAATGTTCTGAACGGATATCTTCCCCATTGTTACAGAGCCTACATACACGAAGACAAGAAAATTGGGGAAAACTCCAATCATCCAAACTCCTCTGCCGGAGTCGTAAACAGGCCACAAACAACTCTTAAACGGGGCAAACGCGATTTCATTCAACCTACAGGATCCGTTAAAGATGCCCACCTTTCCCTTCTGCTCTGTCACAATGCTTCCACTTTCGGGTACCTGCGGAAAGGGATCTAAATTATTCTCTTCACATCTTAAGAGGCAGCGGATCGTTTACTTGATCTATCAGAGACTTAATTTTTGCCAAATGGTCTACTACTTCATTTCCGTGCTCTCCACAATGCCTAGAAACCTAATGGTGTACACAATTAGAATTCCTTGATGGTTTAATATGTCCATCAATGTCTGCGACACAAAGCAAGTAGCAGGAATTTTTAACTTAAATACCTTCTTATCCCATTGTTGGTGTAGGTACCTCAACAGAATGTTCGTGCGCTCCGTCACAATAACTACAAAACACAAACAAATTCATAAATCAAAACACAATCAATACATAAAAAGATAATTTTTAAATACAGGAATGCTGAACATCCGTCTGCCTATGTCTGATAACACATGGACTTGAAAAATTAGGTTTCTATGCTCACTACAAGTACCAAAGTCATTCTCAAAGCTTAACCCTGTTAAGCCTCTTCGGTAATTTTCACTAGTTAAAAACTGTGATTATTTTATTTTTTTTTATACAACAGAATGTTACCAAAGCGGTGAATACTTGTACATTCTAAACCATTTTTTCGAAGTAAAGAAGTTAAACAATTCGAAGAATTGTATATAATTTAAAAATATAAAACTTTCTGGTAACTGCCCCTTTCACAAAAATTGTTTCCTAAACAAACAAAAGTAAATGAAAATAAAATTATCTGTTTTTTATCCGTCATAGATGCATATTTCCTTAATTCCTGACCGGTTTCGGATTTTCATCCACCGTTAAGAGTAAATTTATCAAATTCGTGTAATGAGTTCACTTCAACGCGATGTTTCTGTTACACACTACACTCTTTTTGGCTTGTTACTTATGTGCGGGAGGTTGTTGATTGAGTGATATCCTCTCGCACAAACAATCAACAAACCAACAAGAGTGTAGTGTGTATCAGAAATATTGCGTTGAAGTGAACTTTCTACACGAAATTGATAAATTTACTCTAACGATGGATGAAAATCCGAAATCGGTCAGAAATGAAAGAAATAAGCATCTACGACGGATAAAATACCAGAGGTTATCCAGCATTGCGGGCCCATCCACTTTATTCAACGAAAATAAAATTACTAGCCTTGTTCTGAAGGTATATCTTTGGTAGCAATATACACTGGAGGCCTCTTGTATCCTGTCTTTGCATGATTGTCAACTTGAAATTTGGAAAAATTCTCTTCATTATAGGAAGGTAAACCATTTATAAATTCGGATATCACCGACTGCAACAGAATTATCAGAGTAAATGAGAATCCTGATAAGATTTAACTAACCTAGAAACTGTCATTAATGAAAACGCTGTCAGCAGCAGTACAGCATTTGCCAATCTAATTAAACCTTTTGCAAACAAATGAAGTTTGTCAATTAATTTTTAAACCCTTACTCATCAATTTTCATTTCAATCATGTTTAATTCAAACCATTCAATTAGCTATCAAATTTCCACTTTCTGACAATCCAGAACTATGGGAAGAAAACTACTAACTTCAAAACAAAATTATTTATGAAAAAAAAGAGAAAGAATGTGCACGCGCAACATGTTTGCAAGTTAAGTAGCGATGTTTTATCCAAAGCTCAGAAGATACCAATGTCGATGGCTTTAATAAAGTTTGGAACCATTAGTTTCATCGTTTGGATTTACAACATCATCTCTGTATCACATAACAGTTAAGCATCCGCATGATTAGCCACTTCTCCAGGAATTTGTGTGAATCCCCAACCTAACAACACGAACAATCAATGATACATCAACACACACGCGCTACCCACAGAGCCTAAAGAGGTAGCTGATGTGATAAAGTAACTACTTAGGCTAGTGTGCTCCCAAGTAAATTCTAGGTTACCTACACTTTCTATACAAAATTTACAAACACATACAAAGAAAAAGAACAATAAATCTTCTAGGTTGCAGATTTGGTTTAGCAGCCACTTGTTTGCACATCTGAAGCCAAATAAACCCCAACTTCCACAATAATAAACTCTTCAAATATCTGTTTGAGATTTTCTGCACAACAAATAGTTAACAAAAGTTAATACTCGAAACATTTCTGTACAAATATTTAGGAAAAAATAATTTCATTCATAACATTGATAGCTAATCCGCTGTTGGTTATTAAAAGAAAGAGAAGTGTTGCTGTATTTAAATAGATACCGCTTCGGAAGCCATAAAATGTGTTCTCTCTATAACAGGTGAGAAAATGGAGATGTTAACCATTTCACTGCGATATGCCTGATACTAGAAGAGTTTAGGGTGCTGTTCTTTAATAAAAATAAATTAAATTATAAATAGTTTATTGATTTTCTTAATGGCAAGAATTGGTGTAGATTTGTCAATTATTGTAAATCCGCCTGGTAATATAGGTTCTCCTGGATTCAAGAATTCAATTTCTAGCTAATTAGAACAAAAAGTATGTCTATTATTAATTACTCTTCTTTTCATATGAAGTATTAGTTTATTTACTAAAAGTGCACTTTTATTTATTTTTTACTACTGTTATTAGTATTTTGTTTATGAAATCAGCTTCAGTTTACGCACTTTGTAGAATGTTAACTCCTCAGACGGTTTGCTGACCATGAGAATGTGGGTTATTAGGTTTTTTGTTATGTTTCTGAATTTTTCATGAAACTGCATACATTATAAATAAATAACCATTTATTATTATTATTACTCGAAACATTTTCGTTTGAATGAGAAAGTTAAATCTGAAAGATGGAAAGTATGTTTCAATTAACAAATAAAGCGTGATTAGTTTAGATAAAGGCAACTGGTTCACGGTAAATATTTGAATATGTATACTAGATGAATGGAGAGTTTATAAATAATAAAAGAAATTTTTCTGTACAAGTAAATAATTCTTGGCAAATAATTTCCTGAACTTTCGTCTAGATAGAATTGACTTTAACCCTTTGAAGCTTATCGCTGGCCAAAAGGTCTAACCAAATCAAATGTACAATGTAAAGATTACTACATAACAAAACAATGAAAGATACAATGCTGAGCACTGCTGAGTTTAAACATGATTATTATGCAATAATTCATTATTGTTCGTTTGTAATACTAGTCTGGCTTTTCAATAAGTTGGATAGATGAACTGTCATTATTAATACAAAATATGTACCTATCTAAATAAAATGATTTAGTAATAAGAAAATTTAACAAAATAATCGGAAACGTTCGTTTTTTATACATGCATTTTTCGGTTTTATCTAGCTAGTATTTCGTCTTGGAAAATATTACGTCCTCGACATTTGTCCTGGGAAGATATTGCTTCTTGGTTTCTAACAAGAAATTTAATGATCAACCTAATAAAGTCTAAAATATTTATTCTTTTAATTCTTACCATTTTATTATAATGAAGTCAACAATTCCGTACTCTTAATCTGGATATGCCTTTATCTTTTCCCAAACTGTTATTATAATAATGAAAAAAATTAAGGCACATCATAAATCAGACCCACTAAGCTCAACATAAGAGAGGTTACTGCACATACCTAACAATCAATGAGTAATATAATGCTGCAACATCGATAAACTAGTTAAATATGATGCTAAAATTAATCACGAAAATTATGAAATTTTTAAGGATTACAGCCTAAGTAAAGCCTATTCAAAATGCCGAATAATTTTTTAAAGCCAAAATAAGAAGACAAAAATAAAATTATTTTATTAATTTATTAAAATCTGTCAAGAATAAAGTATAATGCAGATCTATATTGAAAGATAGAAAAACAAAATCTGGTGTGGAACACGACTTTCTCTTAATGTTGTTAATGTAATGATAGTTTTCTTACTATTGTTAATGATAAATTTTCTTTAAATTTCAAAGTTTACTCATGTGAGTAACATAAATATAGAGGTTGGGGGGGGGGGCAAGTAAAACTACTCAGGTTGTGGAATATTACAGGGAATTATTCCACTTGCTAAAGATTGGGATTCAGGTGGACGGGGTAATAAGAATAAGTTCCGAATTTTTCTTTTGAACTGTATATTTATTTCCATCACTATACGTAAATTACAGTGATAACCCGATTCCTGGTCTTCGGCGGGCAACGTTGTTGTTCAACGCACTGGTAATGGCCTGGATAGTGATGTAGATCACATGCAAATCCTAGGTACTGGCGTCCGAAGCTATGGATGCGAGAACAAGCCCTACGATCCAGCTTCTAATCAATGGAAAACCAGCTCTAAACAAAGACTAGAGCAATGTTAATAAAGAAAATACACCTTTATGAACCACTACAAAAAACATATAATGCATGTAAACAGCCAAATGTCTTGTGACAAGTAACAGCTCCAATTAAGGAACATATGATAAAATTATACACCCTTGAAATAGGTGCTTGCAGAAGTTAATGTAGCACATGCAAAAAGAGTTTAGTTTACCAAAAGAAATTCCTGGATGTGAACATTCCCAGGGCACGAGAAGTGAGAGGAATGCTATATCTGACCGGCCACACTGTTGAGTAAGGCTGTGTTATTCAGCTATAAAATTCAATTGCTACTAGTTCCTTAAATGAGTTATATAAAGATTAAATAATTAGTCACACTGCACTTGAAGTGTCAGTGATGCAAATTGGATCGTTCCAATTGAGTTGATGATTACAATAATGTATGCAATATTGTAAAATGCTTCTTTAAGGTTGCCAAGCCTCAGCTAGTGAAGTAGAATAGAATAGAATAGAATCGGGGGGGGGGTGAGCCTCATTCCACTGCGACCTACAAATTGAGGTCTATTGTGGATCCCCTTAAGTTACAGAACAGCCCCCAGCTTTGCCCTCCTAATCAATCCTAGCAAAGCTGAGAGCGGCTCCGTCATGAAGCTTTCAGCTTCGGGATTGCCCGTCCCCAATTGAAGAAACCTAATCCTCGCCAGGCCGGCGCACTCACAAAGGATGTGCGCCGGGGTCTCCTCCTCTACCTTGCAGAATCGGCATACGCACTATCCGCAAGTTGTAGGTGGTGCATGTGTCTATTCAGCCTACAATGCCCTGTTAGTAGACCCACAATTAACCTTATATCCCTTCGGGTTTGGCTCAGTAGGTCTTTGGTAAATTTAGGCAAATGTCTTTTAATGAAGAGCTTTGCCTGCCTCTGTCCTGGTGTTCCCTCCCACCAACGCAGACGCTGATCTTCTATCCACCCCCTGATAGAAGTTTGAATGAGGCTCCTGGACAAGCCGCAGAAGGGTTCGGGGCCTATAAAGGTATCCTGCGAGCCCTCCCTCGCTAGGGCATCCGCCCTCTCATTGCCCAGGAACCCCGCATGTCCCGGCACCCAGGCGAGTGTCAGTTTATTCCGAGTACCCACCTCGGTGAGGGCAAGTAGGCAGTCCCACACCAGTCTTGAGACTATTTGGTGTGAGGAAAGTGCCTTCAGGGCTGCCTGACTGTCGGAGTATATGGCCACTCTTCTACCCACTATCCTTTGCCTTATAATCTCCCTAGCGCAGAGTTGTAACGCCACGACTTCAGCCTGAAAGACCGTGGCGTACTTCCCTAGGCTGGCCTTAATTTTAACTTTAGGCCTGCCCCCGTAGACCCCAGCTCCGACCCCAGTCGGAGTTTTGGATCCATCTGTATACCAGATCGAGTTACCGAACAGGGGTGGGTCGCAGCCCCATTCGCCTCTGCTCGGTATGACAATATGGAAGTTCCTTTCAAAGAAATACTTAGGAACCATCCTATCCGTTGGCATCCCCAGAAGATAGTCCGCCTTGATTTCCTCAATCAACCTCTGGTTATTACGATCATGCCTAGAGGTGATGGGAGGCGGCCCCTGCAGGAGCCTATGTATTCCCATTCTGGCTTCGCCTAGAACGAGAATGTGTAATGGTGGCAGATTGAGGAGGACTTCCAACGCCGCAGTCGGGGTGGTCTTCATGGCCCCCGTGGAACCAAGGCATGCTCGCCTTTGGATCCCACCGAGCCTTTCCACTGCCCCCTTCTGCAACGTTTTGGTCCACCAAACTACCGACCCATATGTAACCATGGGTCTGATGATCCTGGTGTAGATCCATAGTGACAAACTTGGGCGCAAGCCCCAGTTTCTCCCACAAAGCCGTCTGCATCTATTAAATGACGCATCGGCTCTGTGAGAAATTTTGTCAATGTGTTGATTCCAAGTGAGTCTTCGGTCGAAAGTAACGCCAAGGTACTTCGCCTCCGTCGCAAATGGAATCGGGGTGTGCCCAAGTAATGGAGGCCTAAGGCCTTCCAACTTGTGGCGCAATGTGAAAGGAACTATTATGGCTTTGTGGGGGTTTATGGACAAGTCCTCCTCCCTACACCAGTTCCTAACCAGGTTTAGAGCTGCTTGAACCCGCTCTGCAATCGTAGTAGGGTATTTGCCTCTTACCACGATCGCCAAATCATCTGCGTAGCCTAGACAGTCAAAGCCATCCGCAGATAGTTGGTGGAGGAGGTCATCAACGACCAAAGTCCACATCAGAGGGGACAAAACCCCTCCCTGTGGACACCCCCTCCCTACTTTTACCCTAAGGGTGGTCTGACCTATTGACGAGATGTTAATTCGACTACTTAGGCCAGACTCCATCCAGCCGCATAACACTGCTGGTACTCCTCTTTTATGGAGAGAGTTGATGACCGAGGTGCGCGAGACGTTATTGAATGCGCCCTCAATGTCCAAAAAGGTGGCTACCGCAATTTCCTTGTCCTCCAAGGATTTTGATAGCAGCCTGTTAAGATCATCCAGTGCGGCCTCAGCCGACCTACCTGGTTGATAAGCGTATTGGCGGGCACTTAGGGGGTTTGCACACAAGACCTCATCCCTAATATATCTGTCCACCAACCTTTCCAGAGCTTTGCTCAGGAAAGAGGTTAGGCTAATCGGTCTATACGAGCCTGGCGTGAGGTCAGACACTCTACCCACCTTGGGGAGGTAGATCACCTTGACCTCACGCCACGGTACCGGCGTATATCTTCGGGCTATGCATGCCCTAAAGATTCTGCACAGGTATGGTAAAGAATATCTAGTCCTTTTTGTAGAAGGACCGGGTAAATCCCATCCGTCCCAGGAGATTTGAAAGGTAGGGATTTATTGATGGCCCACCTGACTTTGCTTGGCCTGGTTATGAGAGTGGCGAGTTTCCAGTCCTCTGGGGAAGGTCTAATGAGCCTTTCCCCAGGGATCCCCGCCACCTCTGGGCCTGCAAGTCGGGATGAGCCTGGAAAGTAAGAATGTTAAAGTAGATATTGACAATAATAATAATTAGAGGAAATTGGGATGGGAAAGGACCAAATAACTGTTCTTACATACCAGCCTTGGCGTCCCAACCTGATAAAGAATTAATTGCCGAAGCTGCAATAACTCCTCTTGAAAGTGTTTGTGACGAGACGTCTTCAATAAAATTAGATTCAGTTGTAAGAATTAGCTGCTTGGAGCAGCAATAAAGTTGAGTTCCAGTGGAGAAAAGCATGTGCTGAGTATTCAAGATGGCGTCAGTGGCCAGGAGCAAAAAGGAACAAGTAGTGTTAGCCTTAGCACCTGAAACAGAACTGAACAAAAAATAGGGGTGGACCTCTGGTAGTAATGCGCGGCTTACTAGATCACACATGTTAGACAACATGATACTTTAATCGATGCAGTATTGTGCCAAGCAATAATTGTAATGTAGTATAAAACTAATAAAAAATAGCATGAATTCTCATATAAATAAAATAGTAAAAAAATACGACTGGATCAACCGTGTGACCAGTCAGATTTCAAATACAGTGAGGGGGGCTCCCACATTTAATTGTCCTCTCTAATATCAATTCGCGTAGAAATACGCGACACGGGGGCCGGAAGGAAACGACCATTTAATCAGAGCGCATGGCGCTAAATATGAGAAACATGCAAAATCAAGGCCTAAGCGTAGGTAAAATAAAATAAATGAGCAGAGCTCAAATGTAGCACTGTGGCTACAGGGAGGTGAGTAACGAGAGAATAAGCATACACAAACCCGACCTCTACTCGGACTAGCCCAAGGGAAGTCATACTAGGGACCAAAGATGACAAGACTGAGCCCTAGGGATCAACTCGTCGAGAGGCCTTGAGAATATTAGAAAGGGCCAGCAGGAGGTAGTGGCGCTGGGCCATGAGTTAAACTGCGTAGTGAACAATAGGCAAACAATGAAAAATTAAATGTATAGTAGAATGAACAGATTAAATGAACCAACAATATAAAAAACAGAAAAGAAATCAAACAAAGTGGATTTGAAGTTTAATGAATAGCTTGCCGGGCCAAAATAATCCAGATTGAGCGTGAAATATGATAGAGCGTAAGAGTTAGCCCCGAATGGAGAAACAGTATGTGATAATGATCAATCAATAGGTTGACTAGGTAATGGCTCTTCGGAAGTACGATGGAGTGACTTGTTTTAAGAGAAGTGTATTCAGCAGTCGACCTCCCACTCGGATCAACCCATTGGAATCAAGAAAAGGAGTGAAACGCTGTAGTCCGGCAGAACAGGATCGTCCTAGATCCTTCACGAATGCAGCCCTTTGAATATAAAAACAAATCGCAGTAGTCACATGACTTAATGGCGGGGAGGATACCCCTTGGTTTTTGACTTCCAGGAAAGAATTAACTTGACTACACGGAGCAATAATAAGCTCCAAGATGAAATGTGATCAAAAAGTTTAACTGATGGGTCCGGAACTACAGTAGCGCATTCAGCTTGGTGTGAAAACTCCGAAGAGAGCGAATGCGGAAGAGCCAAGGGGCCAATGTTAGGCCATGAACTGGGCATAGGCAGCCGTGATGGGCCATGCCACCATAGTGTATTATTAGAAGTGTAGAGGCATTGCAGCCTCTGGAGGCAATGTCAGCCGGATTATCGGTAGTTGGTACATAATGCCAAATGGGGGTAGGCACCCAATCTTGGATCTGTGATACCCGATTTGAAACGTAAACCTTAAACTTATGAGGTGGTAGTTGTACCCAATGCAGAACGATCTGCGAATCGGTCCAGAGGTGGACGCTCGTAATGTTTAAAACAGAAGAAAATAAGTTCAGGTAATGTGCGGTAAGTGATGCTAATAAATGTGCTCCGCACAGTTCCAATCGTGGAATAGTTGAAGTGTGCAAAGGAGCAACAAGCGTTTTAGCGGTTAATAGGGCTGGAGGTGAGCTTGAATCAACGCCAACCAAGTATAGTACTGCCGAATAACCTCGTGATGAGGCATCAGAACATCCATGGATGATATAAGTAGTAGCCACTGTGAGCATAAATGGAATGGCAAGGTTGCCTGCTCCAGAAGTGAAAAATTATCAATCAGAGAATGCCATTTTGAAGCAAGTTGCTTTGGCAAAGGAGTGTCCCATTGGAGAGACAGTCTCCATAGAGATTGTAAAAAGGCTTTTAAAAGGAATGTAAAGGGTGCTAGCCAACTGCATACATCAAAAATCTGGGCGATGAAGGAAAGTACAAAACGATTTGTAACAGTGACACTGGGGCAAGACTTGATGTCAAGTCGTATGCTAAAGGAATCCGTGCTCCAAAGGAATTCCCGTAATTAGGGAAGGCTGGTTCGCAACCCATTTACGGAGGTCAAAGCCTCCACAGCGAAGTAAAGAAATAAGTTGATTATGCAGCTTCATAGCTGCGGGCAAGGAGTACACACCCACGGCAACGTCATCTACGAATATGTTTCTTTTTAATGCTGCAGCTGCCTCAGGAAAATTTGTTTCCTTATCATCGGCGAGCAGTGCCAGAGTACGAAGTGCTAAATAAGGATCTGACCGTGTGCCGTATGTTACAGTATTTAAATAATAAGTGCGCAAAGGCTGGTCTAGAGATGACCGCCACAAAATGCTTTGAAACTGTCTGTCATCATAATGTATGGATATTTGGCGAAACATTTGCCTAATATCACAGGAAAAGACAAATGGGTATTGTCTAAACAATGAATTTATATCTGATAGTAGCGGATGCAATTTGGGGCCGGAAAACTAAAGGTCGTTTAACGCAGTGCCACTGGGCGTTTTAGCGGAAGCGTCGAATACGAGTCGAATCTTGGAATTGTCTCCATGATTCTTGAAAATCCCATGATGAGGAATATAATAAGAAACCGGTCCGTCAGCTATTTGCATATGGCCTTGTTCTAGGTAGTCCTGCATAAATTCGATGTATAGTTTATGAAAGTTCGGATCTATGGGAAACTTTCGTTCAAGAGCACGAAAGCGCGAATATGCAGCAGCATAAGAGTTGGCCACTAAAGTAGGGTCCTGATTAATGAAAGTAACCTCACTTGATACTGCCCTGACGCATCACGAGTAGTTGTACTGCGATAAAATTGCTCACACAGCTGTTCCGTGGAGACGGTGAAGGAGAAACTGGGGGTGAATCTTCAGCCCGCCAGAAATTCTCTACTAGAACATATAAGTCATCGCTTGGTACTGCGCAGCATGCTGCAACTGCTGAAGATGTGGAAGTATTTTGAGTTAACGAAAACTCGGAAGGGGTTGAAGTAATTGTCGGGGCTGAGCCCATAAGAATAAAGCCAAACGGAGATGGTACCGCAATTGGCATATTATATCCTAATTTGATAGGATTGCCTTGGCCAAATAGCAATGATGCTAAATCAGTTCCTAAAATGCAGTCGACCCTCGACGGTTTGTCGAAGGTAGGGTCGGCTAAAACCAGATTTTTGGCTGGTTCACGTACGGAAGCATTAATTTCCATGGTAGGAGTTGTGACAGCTATTCGGTCTAAGATAATGAACTGATGTTGAGAAGCAAGAATTGTACCACTCACAGTTGCAACATCAAGGGAACAGATATCCTTACAAGTTGCGTTAGTGTTGCCTACCCGGACACAGAAATAGGAGCATGCCAACGTTGACATTTTGATTTCTGTATGCAATGATTGGATATAAAAGACGCTCCAGCTGCCGTATCTAAAATGCCCCTACGCACTAAGTATGACTGTGGGGATGTTTGAACCCGGACTAGTGCAAAAGTGACTGTCGCTTAGCTGGAGCAGTCATGGCAGCAACAATTGCTGGTACGGACACCGATGCTGGAGGTGGTACTTAATAATAAAATGCACATAGAGACCATTCATTCGCTAAACACTTTTTTTTTGGACTCAAGAGACCTCGAAATATGTATTTTCGATGAAAGAACAATTTGATAAGATCGCAATACTTCAATATACTCGCAGTAAGGGAAAGTAATACAAAAAATAAAGACTGCCAGTCCTCTTTGAAAGAAAGATAATAACATAAAAGACAGTATACAAGTAAAATAGCACTTATGTCAACTTTTTTTTGGCTGACAACAATAAAAGATACAGCTTATAATTCACTAAATCTGATCAGATAAATCTTTTTTTTCTTTTTTTTTTGGGCCGAGGCAAAGCGGGGACAAATATTTTAGTAAATCAAAATATCTTATCCAGAAATAACTAACTTATATAAAATTTAGATAACTAACTTATGTCGGTAGATATATAATTCCTGTACAAAATAATCAGCCCTCAATAATCTCCATATACAACAGTCCAAATAATAGCATACAAACCTCAGAATGGGAAAGATTCTTTAATAACATTTTCCATCTTTTTATTCTAGGGGTGATTTCAATGTACATCACTTGACGAGGGGTTTTAACTACACATGGCGGCGGAGCCCTCCTCCCGGAGGTTTGGGTGTCAAAGGTGCCGAGGGGGGGGCAAGAGCCCCCTAGCTGTGCTATATATATGAAAAGGTAAGCTATTTTGTGCCACAATTTTGTAAAATGCGTTAATATTGCAAATGCGGCTGGGCGGATTTTCTTGCGGTTTGCACCATTAGACTCAGAATTTTCTTGAGATTGCTAAGAGGGGTGCGGGGTTTCCCAGAGAATGTTAAGAGGTGAGTCCCCCTCTCTGAAGGTTGGGCAAAACTGGCATGCCATGCAAGAATAGCCTCGAGAATGGTTTGAGCAGTGAGGGTTTTTCTGAATTATATATATATATATGGGGTGTGTGTGTGTGTGTGTGTGTGTGTGTGTGTGTGTGTCTGTCTGTGCTTTACCAGCATAAAATAAAATCTCCCGGATGGTTGGGGACATTCGAAGTTGATTATTTGTATACTTATTAACAGAGAATCTAAGAGGAAGGTTTAGATTATTACGATTTTTCTATATTTTCCTAAATATCTCAAAAATGGTGCATCGATTCTGGCTTTCTCTCGGTCTCCCGCAGGAGGATTACCCGCTTTTGACGAGATCTTTAAAATGCTGTATTATAAGGAAGGGGGATTAATCCACATTCCAATCCAGTTTTAGACAATCTAATATACCATTTATAGTAACATGGGAAGAGATTCTAAGCATGCTAAATAAAATGATTGCAAAAAAAATTAATACTGAGCAATGGACTTCTGTTCTTGATAGAAGTTGGAAGAGGCGTTCCTGGCATATAGGGACGAGGTCTCCCTTTTGCGGCTCCTACAGTAACAATGCAGGAAAAGAAAATAAAAATCTCGTTTGTAATAAAAAATCTAGTGTGAAACATTCAGATGACTGCAACTTCCTTCTTACTGCATTGTTACTATCATAATAAAAAGTTTCTTAAAAACTAATTTTTATTACTAAACGTTTAATTGGCTTGAGTATAACAAATAAAATAAAGGAGGTAAGGATTAAAAACCTGTATATCAATCTAACCCATAGATCCCCCTAAATGTGTGTAGCTGGCATTCCAAGATTTAAAAAAATCGTTGGAACAACCAAAAAGCTATTCTGTAAAATTACACTAGGTTGTCTGATTTTCTTTAATCTTAGAATTCTAGCAATGCATTTAATGTACAGGATTATTGGCGAATCATTTTATAGAGGTAGTAGAACCTTACTACTGAGGAAATGTTATTAAAAAACCCTACAAAAAACTAAAACCCTAAAAAAAAACTTATAAATAAAATGAATAGGCCTAAACATCGTATGCGAAATTTAAACCCAAAACGTAAAGTTTTGGATTTAAATTTCGAACGTTACATTCAATTTTATGGCAGAGATTGTTGAGGTTCGTTAAATTAATAAAAACTACTTTTTAATTCTGTAATGATTTCTAATTCATTTTTGTATTAAATTAAATTTTATTAATTATAACTCATATATAGTTTCCTTTAGGCCATAGATAATGTTATAGTCTAGTGATTAATGAGTGTTAGAGATTGGGGCAATTCTCATAATATATATTTCATCTTATACTAAAAAGAGCAGTCGCCCTCACCAATGAATTTAGAGAATATTAATTCAAAAAATGTCATTCTTTGAATTAGTAGACATGCAATATATTCTCAGCTCATATATATTCACGTAAATATTTGTAATAACTTTTCATCATATTACCCGATAGAAAAAATCTGTCATTGACATCACTGACGTCTTTGTTTTGTAGAGGAAAACAGCTGTAAATTTGATTCTACAAAACCTAAAGAGGAACTGTTATGGTGCATATTTAACATGTTCAGAATCCTCTCTTTAAATTTTAAATACGTTTTAATTATGGAGAACATAAAATGCCCATAATTCGATGAGTAGACATTCATATTAAATGGTTGGGCGGTGTAGAAATTTTGTAGTTCCACTGGATCTGTTATCTGTTCATAATATATTGTTTATAAATCTCACTTGAAAATAGATGAATGGAAGTCACTTAAGATGAAGCAACGTATTCGAGAAGTCAGACAAATGAAGTAAGTCTACATTTATTTAATCATTAGTAAGTTTTTAAAAAAATAACATTTTCAGTCATACATAACATATCTGTCGAAACTTTCTCAGTGAGATGTGACATTATCTCAATAGTTCAAGTTAAATTACAAATGAAACCGATTTATGATGTGATTAATTTTAAGGACATAACTGTTTCATTAACTTTTGATTAACATTTGTCTGTTAATAACTTACACCATTACTACATTTAATTGCATTTTTGAGCAGTTTTTATTGTTTATTTAAGAGAATAATACTATATTAGTTTCCCATTTTGAACTAACAAACAAATCCTATAGCCGAATAGCTATTGTGTTATCGTAAGGAGTTTTGTCCTAACGGTTGATTTTATTGTCAAAAAATCAAATAGACATGCAAAATATGGTCACAAAGTCTATGCTTTAGGTTGTCAGCAAAGAACTCAAAGAGGGCCCTGGAAGAATGCGACCATTAAAAGAAAATTTGAAAACACAAGTTTTAATATCTATGAGTTAAATGTACTTTTGTAATACTGAAGTACTTCAAAAATATTAGCTCTTACACAATAGTCTACTCACTAGCGCACTGCCTTTGGGGCGAGAATTTAGGTTTCGATTCCCGTGAGGACAAAGACAGTTGACAGACAAGACAGCTCAAAACTGTGGCGAACAAATAAATTCAGAAATGAAAATATTTTCTGTACTAATAAAATCTCAAAGTTTTCCAATTATCTGCCAGGTTAGAAAGGGATATCACTAAAAAGCTCACATTTACCTATGTTGTAGACTATACCTAGACATAATACCATAATGATTTTATACAGTTATTCCATTTCTATCCTAGCTTTTTTATGCTGCCATTAAAAGTATTTGTCTTGAAGTATGAGCCTGTTGTACACATTTGTTTTCACTTCTTCTTTGCTGCAAAATTTGACGCCACGAAAAACACCTTGAGGAGACTTACCAAAAAGAAATCGATGGTGCAAGATTTGGGTTCTGTAAAGTGATATGACAAAACTTCCAGCTTAATTTTTTTAATAGTTTCAGGCGTTTTTTGCGTACTATGTGGGCGAGCGTGTAAGTTTTTCAGGATCGCAGGCTTCTTTCTTCTAAAAGTAATCCGCCTCACTTCTTGAGTATAAACATCAATACGAGATTCAAGTGAAGTTGAAACCTCGATTGGTTGTCCCATATAGTGTAAATCAGACAATTGTTTAACCATTTTTGACTTTATCAGTCCACATAATAGAAGTTTGCGCGAAATAGAAGTTTACTTCTGTTACGTAAGCACTACGGAATAAGTTTCAGAAGGTAGAAAGCAGGAATCATATCATTGAATTTGTAATAAAGTGCAGATTTCTAGAGAACTTGCCATCGTTGAATGAGTAATTGAGGTTATGTTCATTGAAACAGTGGTCAAGCAGCTGTTTTAAATTGATGACATGATGCCTATCGAGAAAAAGTGGGGAGGTACAGTTAGTAGCGAAGACCAGAACTAAACGGCGGTGGGAATCCGGCGTGCTTACCAAAAGCCTTCCCATAATAATCGCCAACTGGCATGCCATGGCCCTTCATAGGCTGTTGCGCTGAGTTTTTTTTATTTTTATAATCCTAATCTTATATGTAGGTTCCAAAGTATTAGATCATATGCGGAAAGTCGTTTTTACACAATTTCAAATAATTTCTTCTACTAGTTTTAAAAATTAGACCAATAGCATACCGGGAGTGATGCAGGGGAATGCAAAAACTTTTGATAGTGTAGATCTGAATCATTCTTTTAATTGCTTTTCTTAAAGAAATATCTTTATGATTTTCTCATATGCACATTAGAGAATTTGAGCTTACATATTTTCATTTTGTATCTCAGTTCTCTTGCTATCGAATTTTATATAAAACAATAGGATGTATATATTTAAGAGAAGTTGGCACAAATGTCCCTGTTTTAAAGATAAGATAAATAAAAAGCTTTTTGGAATCCTGACTAAAAAATTAGCAATAGACAACAGGGTTGTTGGGTGTGCAGTGCTGGAAAACGTCAGATGTTTTTTTCGTGGTAGTCTGTATTATTTTGTGGACATCCACCTTTTTCGTTTAAACACCTATTTTCAGGAGATTTTGATAAACACTATGATATCACAAACAAAACTGTTTACAATCGTTCGATTGGAAAACACTACAATTCTTTCCATTAACAATAATAAAAAAAGAAATATATTAAAAACGATAAATCAGCTATCAATTTCAGAACCGATACCAACTACTATCCCTCAGTTATAACAATCTCCTGGAATTTCCTAAACACCATTCACAATAAGACAAGGTTTTCCCATCCGCTTTCTTAGCCCTTTATAAACCTCGACACACCCTATCTCCTTAATACTTGGTGATGGTATATCAAAAGTTAACCAATAGTTTTTAAGAAATTCAAAAAGGAAAATTTTTGTAAGTACATTTCTTATGTTAGATTTTCATATTTTACAGTCTTATATACCACATGTTTCTTAAATTTTTATAGTTGAGATGTTGTTTAATTTTGATTTTTCTGCAATAACAGCAATAGTTTAAAATAAATTTCAATTTGCTATATATAGAACTTTTATTGATATATTTAGTTTATTTATTATTTCTTTATTATATTTGCTTTGTACAGACCCTGAAGAAGGCAATAAATTTGCCTAAACGTCGGTCAAATTTTGAAAAAAGTTTTTTTGTGGCCGAACCTCAATATCAATTTTACATCAAATACAGCGGTCGTAACGAACATTAAAACATCATTATTTTAAGTGATTGATTGAATTTTGAATTGAAGTTTCCCTAATTATTGGTGAAGTCCCCGTGGGATTCTAATGCAAATTGTCAGGATACGCTTTAAGGGGGGTTTAAACAGTATCTTGTCTCAGCATTTTGTGTAAAAATGAGGAACTAAAGTTAGTAGCGGGCCTGAATTAGAGGGCTAGAATTAAATATTAATGGGAACCTTGACGTCCGGACACGCATCCTAATAAAAAAATCAGCGGTAGGTCTGGACACTTTATGGATTGTTGGGCCAGGGGTTTAGTTTAGTCTTGGTTTTTAATTTACCTTCAACATAGTCCACGATTAGGGAACTCTGTTATCACAGATGATTGATTAATTGAAGTATTTCAGCCTTGACGACCTTCTTGGATTTGACATCATGATAGTGTGAACTGGTACAAAACATGTCAGGAAAAGCAGTTCTTACTTGCAGGCCGAACTCACATCCGTTTCCAGTAAGTAAATGTGCTCTTTATAAAAAAAAAAAAGTATAAAGCAATTTAGACATAGTGTGTGTATTTTGCTGAGAAGTAAATACTGTGCATCATTCTTTGCACCAACATACCAACTAGTTTTCGTTAATATTTCTTTTCTTACCTAGTATGTAATTAACTTCAATCGAAATAGTTTGTAGCTGTACAAATTTTTAATATTCATGTGACTTTTTTGGAGTGATTTATTTAAAAGTGAATTTATTTTGTGTTAGGAGAGAACACTTTGCCTGGACCAACCAGTGAAGATCGGCCGGTCTGTCGCCCGAGCAAGGCCTGCCTCTAATAATGCTATTTTCGACTGTAAGGTTTTGTCTCGAAATCATGCCTTAATTTGGTATAATAATGGAAAGGTTAGTACATCATTTTTGTATTATTTTTCGACTTTTTATGTATATGGTCACTATCACTTAATATTATGTAATCATCCTTTGATAATTATCTTCAGCGCAAACTTGACTAATTTATATAGTGAAAAATTAAACAGTCATTTGTTTATTTTTATTTTTTGAGCTCTATACGGGTTTGCAAATCAAGCCATTTTGTTTCCACAACACTCTCATACGTCCTTTATATAGTGTACGCTCGTGAGCGTATCCCGAAGCGGTAATGTAACGACCAACGCAAGTATGAAAATATAAGATATAAAAATATACTAAATCAGAAGTAATAATGTTATTTGTAAATGATAAGGTAAGAGAAAAGACAATTATTTTGACAGAAAGCTATCTAAAACTGAACTCAGCTCGAAGCTGATGTAAGCGGAAGCTAGAGCGTTGGCACTGAGCTACTGTGAAGTGACGTAAAAGGGCTGGTGTGAATGTTGTATGGGTGAGTGATAAGATGTCTTTGGATGACGCTGAAGAAGGTCTTGAAGCAGGAAAGGCGATGAAATTAGATGAGTATTCTTCTTGAATGAGAAGAGGGCGTAAATCAAGTTAATTCCCAATAAGAGAAATATGCTTACAGCGGTTGATGCTGGGAGAGTAAATACAGTCGCGAAGGCGAAACAAAATGGGCGAAAAGAGCACTTAATATAAAAAGAGCACGCTTATAAAAACCTGAACGGAGAATAAATACATAAATCTGAGTACTTCACAACAGTTAGAAGAGCAAATGAATAAAAAAGGAGAAGAAAAGAGAAGGAAGTATGTGAAATTGCACCGGTGGCAAAAACAACAAAGGGAAAAGAGCGCGATCAGTTAGATGGAAAGGCGGGAAATAAAGTTGATAAGAGCGCGTTAAGTTACAGCGAAAAGGCAGGATATAGAGTTAATCCCTCAAAGAGACCGCGACCGAACATATAGTCTGATTAATAAAGCTTTGATAACAGATTTATCCTGCCTTTCCTCGGCGATCTAATCGACAGGGTCTTAGAGCTTAATCAAAATCCAATTTTTGCATGGATGATAGAACAAACATCTTAGGGATGTCACATAATGGAAATAACATATCTTTATATTTGTTCATAAATCATTCAATCGCAGCCCTAAAAATATAAATCCCAATACTCGGTTGTGGAGACAGAGCAGGATACCAGATCATGCTTCCGAACCTGTTCGTACAAATACTGAAGGTTTTATTGAAATTATTATCTCAATTATTTATTGCCAAAATGGCAATAAATCGAATCTACATCTTAACCCTGCATGAAGGTATGCAGGAAACCCATATCTCCATAGCAACCGTTGGCGAGTTACTCTTCGCTCTGGTGATGCAAATGCGCAACCAGGGACTTTGATGATACGTGGGAGGATTTGGAAAAATTCTAATTATCGAAATAAGGGGTTCCTGTTTATACCACAATAAATATTGAGCATAATACTCAACATGTAATTATTATTTTACATTTTGCAAAGTAAAATGGATTTTGTATGTTTAATCGTATATTTTGTCATATTTTTGTTTTGTTTTTGTTTTGATGATAGCATTGTAAAAACATTTCACATCATGTAGCCTTGGTAAAGACATAAAATATATGTCGAAACATTTTTGTTTAATTACCGATCACACTCACATAGATTGTAATTTTAGTTTTATTAAGAAAAAATGGTCTAAAGTCCGGAATAGATCTCCCTAATTATCTTTTTTATATTTAACCATAACGGAATGATGAAATTTGTTCACAATAATGGGTGATGTGAGACGAGAAGCTAAGTAATTTTGCATTATATATTTTACTTAGAAAAGTTATGTAGAAATAAATCAAATCTACACAAAACAGTGATTCGAGCGTGACTGACGTGGGGTTATTGCTTTTATTTCTCGAACGCGCTTCAGGAGGGCACTGGGAAGGCTGTCTTCCCTCACCCGGATAAAATCGTGTGGTCGATAAAAGGGTCGCGGGGGCGAAGCCTCCGATTAACAAATGTAACAATACCCTTTTTATTTTTGTCCTCTTTTTAAACATTATTTTGCATTTCATACTGAATTGGAATTGGAGACGTATACGCCCCTAATTCCAATTTATGAAATGCAAAATCATTTTTAGAAACGGAAATAACGTATTAAGCATAAAATATGGTTTAAGAGATGGCTATAGATGACAAAAAAAATGTACAATGCGCTAGGGTGGGGGTCCATTTCCAATTTTTACCCAAAATGAATTTTAAACATTTAGGTAAGAACAGCAATTTATTAACAATTTAAAGAAATATAATTAAAACAAATAATAAGAAAGTCAAGGTTATGAAGATACCTTTATGAGACAAAATGATCTTTCAAATATGTGGGAGTATTAATTTACTCAACTTTAAAAAGAAATAATGTATAATCGTATACAAATTATCACATATAAGATAGTTAACATAAAAGTAGTACGGCCATAGCATCAGAGACATTTTCCGAGGTAGCCTGCTTCATTTTTGTGGTCATCGACTGGTTTCGGGCGTTCGCCCATCTTCAGGATGCGTTTTTCAGACAGTGTGACCACACAGACTTGCACAGAGCAAATTCAGTTTACACACTGACTGGTGTTTTTAATTGTATTTAAAACTAAACTCTTAAACTAGGTCAAGGGGTATGGTGATGGTACCTGGGTGGGAAAAAACACGTGTTTGGGTTGTTAAAGGGCAAATTTTCCTTAAAATGGAAACAACACGTGGCGGTCTAATTTTTAAACTCTGTTGTTGGAGGGAGATTCACTTTACAATTAACTAATCAAAATAAAAATAAATTTAAAATTAAATTAAATAACGATTTAAACTAACCTAATTTAAAATTAAGCGATTAGAATAATAAAAATTAAAATAATGAAAACAAATAAACAACTCATATATGAGCAGGTTGTTTGATGACACTAAACATATTTTTTGCATTTCACCCTTCACAATTTACATACGCCATCCACGCACGTATGTGTATACCTAAGTATGTTTTTTATAATTAAGTTTTTTATAATTATGCATTCCACTCAATATTCAACCTTTCACACAACATTCACATACGCCATCCACGCACGCATGTATACCTAAATATGGTGTTTTTATAATTAAGTTTTTTATAATTATGCATTCCACTCAATATTTCACCTTTCACACAACATTCACATACGCCATCCACGTACGCACCCATACTTAATTTTTTTTTATAACTAGCAGATTTAAAACTAAACTAAAACTAAAATCTGTTTAAGAACTATTTGGTCCATGTTAATATTTGTACTGGTAATTGCGTTTCTGTTGCTATTGTGGGAAGAGTGTTTTGAATAATGGTTCACTGGCAAGTTTTGTCTGTTCGTTTATTAAGTTTTTTGTCTTGTGTTTATATATTTCGAGTTGTTCTACTATGTCAAGTTGTCGTCCTATATCGCCAAGATGTATTAGTTTCATCGTGGTAGTGATGTCATCGGGTTTGTGTTTGTTTTTGTTAAGATGATTGGCATAATTTGAGTCAACTTTTTGTACTTGAACGGTCTGATTATGTTCGGTAAATCGTTCCCTGATTTTCCTGCCTGTCTGCCCCACGTAAATGTTGCTACAGTCCGGACATTTCAACTTGTAAGCCCCACGGCTGTCATACAACTACCACAACAATAGTATGGCCATACTTTATTAGTATGCATGTATACATTATCTTTCATTAGAATAGAATAGAATGATACAGGGGGGAGACACCAACCCAGGTCAACCCCTTAATGTCTAGTAGAGGAATCCCTCCCCTCTTCATGAGGTCCAGGACTTTCCCCACTAGTCCTTATTGCAGTACGATTTCCTCCGGTCTCAACGTGCCGAAGATCTCGTACCGCAATCTGCCGATTGCGACGCAATCAAACAGGTGAGAGGCCGTCTCCTCCTCCTCCTGACACAGTCTACACAAGGGCTGCGAATCAAGTAATCCCACCTTGTACAGATGTTCAACCTACCGTGCCCTGTAAACATACCCGTTATCAGACAAATCTGATACCTGCTTAGACCCACAATCTCGCTGGTTCTTCTCTTATGCAGCTGTGTTTTGCTCCATCACTTAGCCTCCAGGGGCAATTATGTTTTCTCCGAGTCCATTCTCTGAGACATGCCCTAACTATACTTTTGGCTATCCCCAGAACAGGTTCCGGCCCACAGAAAGGGTTATTCGCTCCATTCCTGGCCAGTTGGTCGGCAAGTTCATTACCTTTTATCCCATTGTGTCCCGGCACCCATACCAGCCGCACTTTATTGTGCGGGGAAAGCGCCTCCAGGGAGTCTCTCCACTCCCTCTGACTAGGGAAGAAGTAATTCTGAATGCCCCAGATATTTATAATATTTATTTTTTATTAAGTCTCACACACTATTCATAGCGTCCCCCGTCTAAAATAAAAACTATGGCAATGATACAGCAACAGTATCCAACCATAGTGATGGAGCACCTTTGCTCCAACACTGTTATGAAAAACATATTTTATCTATTACTCATCTTGTACCATTTTGTTGCAAGTATTTATTTTATGCTATATTATTTCAAAATAATCGTTTTCATTCTTATTTTTTAAACTACTATAAACCATATGTTGGGTCGTGTGTGTGTGTGTGTTAGCACACGCAGTACCTCTCTCGCGCGTTCGCTTCCGCCCGCTCGTCCGAGCGCCTTCTTAGAACCCCTCTTTAGTTTTTGCCTGCTTTCCCTCCCCCTTTTTTTTTGTCGTTAAAGTTTCTAAGAAGCCAGATTTCCTGCCTCACCCCAAATATCTTCGCCTCTCTTTCTCTCCCTTCTTGCATCCCGTTTCCGATTACATCATCGTCCCCTTTAGTTTTTCCCTCTCTATTTCCGATCGCCTAGGACTCCGCTCGTCTACCTCTCTCACTCTTCTTCTGGTCCTCTGAACGCCAACCTCTGTGTGCTTATTTGCTAGTAAAGTTCGCCTTCTACATTTACTCGCCTTATACGCGCCTATTCGCCCGGCCAGCTTTATTCATTTATTCGTCGGTGAATAATAAGAAGCACCTCTCGCGCCTTCACCTTCAAGAGGATATATTGTTCGCGCCTTGGGGGACTCATCGTCATCCGCCACTTCAACAGCAGCGTTATCCGCTTCCACGGAGTATTCTAATCCCCTTCCTTTCACCTGAAATCCTTTTCTTCCGACACACACACACACACGCACACATACACCCACACTTATTATACACCACACACACGCCCCTCCTCCTTCTTCAGTTCGCCTATCACTTCAGCGTTACGCCCTCAATTCATCACTTACCGTCATCAAAGGGTAAGTCTCATTTTCATTTCTTTTGCACTGTTTTTCATTTCGGTCTTTCACCCGCTACTCACCATCTCGCCTTGGGTGTCTGCCGCGCAGAAACCATACATATAACATAAACTCTCCAATTAAAATCAGTTGGAGAGTATTCAAAGCAGTGCGTGCAAAATTTATATTTGAAAATCATCTTCTCTTCGCGAACATGATGAATCTATTGAAGAGGAGGAAAAAAAAGAAATCAGTCAGAAAAAGCATGCTATGGCGGATATAATTTTAGATAATATTTGAAATATACTGTAATAAATTTTGAACTTATATGTTTCAGTTCTATCTACAGGATACTAAGAGTAGTAACGGAACCTTTGTAAATAATCATCGCCTAAGTAAGTCAGGTGAAGAATCACTTCCTAGGGAGGTCTGTTCAGGAGATATTGTTCAGTTTGGAGTAGATGTTTTAGAAAACACAAGGAAAGGTAGTGATGTAATCATAATTATTAGATTATAAAATTGGTATTTAATATTAATCATAATATTAGATTATAAAGTTAGATAGTTCAAATTATAGGATTAAATCTAATTATTGTATCCTTACTTTTTTCGATAGGGGTAAGTGATTTAGGAATCAAACCGGTAAATTTCATATCTCTAAGGACTGTTTAATATTTTTCCCTTTATTAAAAACAATAAATTACATTTGATTGTATTTGTTTCAGTCACACATGGTTGCATTGTAGCTAATCTGAAACTGTACTTGCCCGATGGAAAAGAGGCCAAGGCTAGGTAATAACATTCTTCTAGAATATAAATAATACAGCCTTTATCTTTTATTCTTAACTCATAAAATGGGAAAAAGTATTTAAATTTAGTATTGCCACTAAAAAAATTGCAGTTGATTGTAAGAAACGAATTGTTTACAGTCAATATATTGGTTGTGTCCAGTCCTCACTATACTATTTGGTAATGCACTAGAAACCACCTATAAATAAAAAATACCGGAATCTGTTGTTTGAACAATATTTTTCTCTCATTGCTATTTTTATTTTAACAGTCTTTCAACATCAGTCATAACATCCAACAATGTGCCAGTTGAAAACTTGTATGAGTTGTATCAATATCTCCAGGTAATTTGACTTCCTTTTTTATAATTTTTATTAAAGGGTTCATAATAAATTCAGATTTTTTTTTTAATAACTCCAGGAATTATACAAATCATTAGCAAAGTTGATATGTTTAGGAGGCGATTCAAAGGGAACAGCTGTTGGAAAGTAAGTTGACAAGCCTTCAAGAAATGTTAAATACTATTAGAGAAGCTACGGATCAAGGATGGAAAGCTCTAATTGCTGAAGATCGTCTTCTCACTCGAGTTGATGCTCTTGAATCTCAACTTCTAATTTATAGTAAAGTATGTAACTTACTTAATCGCATTCCATATTTGGTTTTATTTAAATAATGAAATCTGATTTTTTGTGGTAGAGCGTTGGACTTTCACGCGGTTGGTTCCGGGTTCGAATCCAGTGCTACTCCTTCATTTTATTTCTTAGGCGTCTCGACAGTTACTTTTCGGTACTGGACAGTGTTGTCTATAGCAAGAGAACACTGTCCGGAGACTGTCACTGCATTGAGAAGGCTCCAGGCGCCAAAGACTACAGATGTTGATGTGCCTTTAATTAAAAAAATATATATATGATTCTCTGATAGTGTTTTATTGTTTTTTTTTCATTGCTGACTTATAGAATTTTGGCGAGGACAAGGTGAAAGAGGAGTTAAAAAAACTGCAAGAAGATAAAAATGTTTATCAAAATACTGCCAAAGAGTTCCTGAAGAAAATCCTTGAAGAAAAATTAGAAGCAGTTCAAAAGTATCAGGATGTGAAAAGGTTGTTATAATTTTTTTTTTTTTAAATACTGTACTTTTTTGTAGAGTATCTATTATTTGTCATCAGTTATCCATGATATATAATTGTCCAATAACAAAAACCACTGCGACCTAAAACATTGTCACTTGGGTGTCACTTGGGGTTTGTATATAGAACGTCTCTAGTGCTCAATGTAAGTGTGAGTAACTTTGTGTGGAGGGAACTAGACTTGCCTGTGCGTACGTTAAACCAAGTATTTGCACACATCAACTATCTCTCTAGGCGGTCATATATGTACTGTGTGTGTTGGAGTGTCAGTAGTATAAGTGTTGTCGGTTGTTAGGCTGGGACGTCAAGATCCCTGTAATAAGCTTTTAAAATATGTAAAACAACATAAAATTAGAGAGATTATACTTCATTTAAAGTAATCGCTATATTAATTTGACATATAACATTGGTGTAACACTGGCCAGTTACAGTATCTTTAAGAAGACAGTTTTAATTTTTGCAACACTAATATTGTGACTATTATTCTGCCAAAAAATAGAATTTTTAATTATCAGTGCGTTAAAAGTTTATCTTTTCTAGGGGTTAAGAATAAGCCTATTTTGCAATTTTTCAATTAGAAAAATTATTAATTTTGTAATTTAGTCGTATTTTGTGACCGATTAATAAATTTAGAAATAATAATAATAACAGCCACTTATTAAGTATCATACATACAATAAATATAATACATACAATATCTAAATCAGCCATAGCTGTGATTCACTCTTGTTGGTGATTTAAGTTGTTTACTTAAGTTATTATTTCCAATTTATAATTTATTTTTTTTAATTTTTTGTTTTACTCATATATTTATTCTTCTTTTTAATGTTAAGACTATAAAGATAACAAATTACACAAAATCAATGGTATGTATTTTCCCTTCTAAGTAAAATAAACTGATTATCAATTCACTAATTTCTTTAATAATAAATGGAATCAATAAAAATAAAAACTTCTAATTGTTACAATGAAACACTATGTCACTGTTTCACTCTTGCAACTTTTAACACTGCAATTAATAATTCGGTGTCCCACTTATTAATAAAAAAAAATGTAAAGCAATGCCTACTTTTTCAGGCCGGCTTAACGTCTAACTACCTCCACTTAATATCTTTATATAGTTGCTATAATTCATGCTCTAATTCGTTTTGATTTCTTTTGTTTTTTGGTATTTTCGAGACAGCAGTTCGAATTCTTTTCTTTTTTCTTTTCGGTCTTTGGTTCTTGATCATGAACATCAATTTTAATTTCTCTTCCTGGAATCTCAGAAAGAGGCATGAATTTGTCTTCTATTAACAATCCATTTTTCTTTATTATACACAAGATTCTCTGAGCTTAATATGGGTTTTAATCATACTTCTTCTTTGCAATTATTCTTCTTTACTATACTGTTCATAATAAAGATACTAGATCTCTTTAGTTTTGTTGAGTTTTGTAGTAGTTTTCTTCTGTCAATATTAGAAACACAGGAAGACACAATTTTATTGGACATATTTTGTCCTTGTCTCTGCCAAATCTACTTACATACTTGAGTCTATACTTGTCCATGTCTACTAACAACTTAATATCACGTACAGTCTAAAATAAAATTTTCTATTTTCTCAACATTTTCATTTTTGTCTTCTTTTACGCCAAAAAATATCAAATAATTCTTTCTTTTGATAAATTCTACTTTTATGTACTATTATTATTTCACTTAATTCTTCGTTTTCATGTTTCAGCTGTTTAATTTGTTTATTTTGGTCTCAGTATTTCAGAAAAATTTAATTTAGCTATGTGTGCGAATAACCTAAACAATATTTTCCTTAATTTCTTTTTTCATATATTGAAACAGATTTATTAATACAGCATTTTTAAAATACATTATACTAATATGTTTATAAATAATAGATAGCTACCTATCAAGTTCTTAAATTATAAATTTTACATATTTGCATGTTTTTTTAATTTTAAAAATGAGTATAACAATAATATTACATAATTTAGTATGTTAAACTTGAACTTCAGTTGTAAAATCTTTATAAAGATACCTTACTTTCATTAGAAAACATTCATTCGGTTTACATCGCTAAATATTTTATATATTCTTTTTTTAATAGTTTAGCTATACAGAGTAAAGTGCTTTGTAATGCTTTTTGAAATGTTCTCTAGTAAATTAATAATTTAGTCATGTTTGTCAGTATAATTATTGTAACTTATTTTTATTCTATTTTTTTCTGGGAATGCGAAGTATAAATAATTTTTTGATGAATTTCTCAGGTCCCTTTTAAGCGTCGAAGCACAGTACACATCTCTTAACGAAGAACTTACATTGAGCAAGATTCATGTTCAAGAGCTTGCTCAGAAATTGAGCTTACAAATGTCACGTACAGACAGTGCTGAAGTTAAGCTTCAGGTATTTATTTAATTTTCATGAACTATATTTACTTCAGAAGTCATCGTGGAGAAGAAATTGAACAATAGAATAGCAGCTCTTGAGTCCATTTATTTGATTAGGCAATCTGTTTAAATAAATCTTAACATTTAGTTATCATTTCTTGAATTGTTTTAATAACTATTTTTATCTCAAAAAATTAAATTTACTGATAACTTATGCAATAACCATAGAAATAATAAATACAATTATTATATGATCTAGGAAATGGAAGAGGAACACAGAGATACAATCGCTCGACTCCAGAGGCGGAACGAAGAATTGGAAAAGGTGCTAGAATTTCATAGGGAAGTAGTAGATACAAGCCTGGGAGATTTAAGAGCGGCTGGCTCCAAAGTACCATTCGCATTTCTAAGCAGTCCTATTCCAGGTTAAATTAAATATTGAATTATCATTGGGAATACGGTTTACATGAAAGAAACAATTTAAAATGTAACAATTTAAAACATTGGCCATACATTTATGTTGAGATCTAACGTTTACGAATATACTACAAGAAGGAAAACTTTGCTTTTCAGATAATTTTTTTTTTCTTTTGCTTAATAACACTCAGTTCTGCGTCTAGCGCCACCTGCTGCTTTTTATATCAATCCTGCCACCACTGTTTCTTTAATGTAAATATCAAAAAGTAGCCTGTTCCATGTTAACTTGAACTACAGTTATTAAATTAAGTATTCTAATCATTCAAACAAAGGTCAGCATTTAACAGTAAAAGAATACCAAATACTTATTTGTATATATATAGTTCAATAGTTATATATATATATATATATATATGTATGTATGTATGTATGTTTTCT
The DNA here is from genome assembly GCA_011037195.1 of Triatoma infestans. NCBI lineage: Eukaryota > Metazoa > Arthropoda > Insecta > Hemiptera > Reduviidae > Triatoma > Triatoma infestans. The sequence continues at coordinate 119,935 of JAAEAF010000042.1, forward strand.
TTTTTGGTTCCAGATGCTACGGATGTAGGTATGGAAATTAACCTTAAAACCGGAACTGAAAATGATGATGATCTTATGAAAAAAGAAGCTGCAGATCTGTTCACTGCTCAGTTTGATCTTTTACAGTATTTTGGTTGCTCAGACAAGCAAATCCCTATAGATCAATCTCATCTTAATACACAGGTTTAGTACATACTATAACTACAGTTGTGCCGTCTGCGTCATTTAGAGCCCTTTAATTCGTTCACTTATATGTCTGAAAAAAAATTATTTCGGGCCCACCAGTATCTCAGTAAATGATTACTTGGACTTCATTTTGTTTGTTTATAAACTTAAATGCATTATAATTCAGACTAATTAGTACTTTTATTTTTTGGATGCTAATGCCAATTTCAATGGAATTACCATTATTCCAAGATTGCTTTGACTATTTACTGCAAATTGTGTACTGTCTTAGTCTCGTAGACTCCTTTGAAACAATTAAATTTAGCCAGTTCAAAGTACGAAGTAAGTAGTTTGTTTACACGACATAAACGGGACATTAGTCTCTCTGGATAGCAGGTTATCCCGACGTTAGGCGTAGCAAATCTATAAAATCTTTTTTTAAAAACAACTGAAAGCTAATTTGTAATAAACTTTTGTTTCCAGATTAGAACGTCAGATTTAGAAAAAGTATCTAACGGTTGTGAAGAGCCACTAGAGGCCAAACCGAAGAATCAGATATTTTTGGAAGGTGTATTATTTATCATTGATTCTTCATAATTGATTTTATTTATAACCTTATTATTTTGATATAACTGAAATATTTTGTTTCATGTTTATTTTAGAAGAAATTAGGGAAACTAAAGCTGAAGAGGACTATTCGAAAGCAGCAGGTGATTACTCCGGCATTAATATGGCAATGAGAGATGAAATGAAAGCATCCAATGAACATTTAACTAAAACATCGAGTTTAGCGTCGCCAAATTTAGAGGTATATATAATGATTTTTACTTTCTCTTACTGGTGAGAAGGAAATATTACATTGAGTTATCATGAGGAGAAATAAGTATTGAAATACAAAGGTTTTCCTCAGTGTCATGATTTTCTTTTCTTTTTTAGCTTAGTTATTTCTATGTACCGCCCAGCAATTTTGACTTTCTCTTACTCTTAGTAAGAGGAAGTATTGTTTTTTCACTTGGAAGATTTAATGTGCATCAAATATATCCATTCTTTGTCCCAAACATTTTTTTCTGAGAAAATTGATTTAGGTGTTTTTGGGGGAGCTGTGCCATTAGGCTTCTCTTTGAAATTTCTTTTCAATATCATTTAATGATTTCTTTATATGTATAATATCAAAAAGAAGTATATATGTAAATATAAATATATTTAAATTTGAACAAAATTTATTATTGAAGTAAGAATATTTTTGAGAAATGAGTATGAAAGTTGAGAGAAGTTCTTGTTATTTCGTATCAGATTACTTTTATAAAATAATATGACAAAACATTTCATAATGTTCATGGCATAATTATGAATTAATTTCTTTTAGAATCAAATTTCGTATATATATGTAATACATAATTTTATAGAATATGTTTTTAAATTTGTTACCTTTGTTTCAGAAGACTTCCCAAGATTATGATGGGTGCCACGTAATCAAAGAAGCGTTGGGTGGTGAAAGAAAATTAAGTGAAGAGTTCGTGATAGACAGTGCGGCACAGGATAACTTTGAGAATCATCTTAATAGACGCAATCAAAGTATAGAAGAGAAAGATATTCTTAGAAGTATGTTAAACTGATAAATTTTGTAATTTCATGGATATTATTTATTCCAAATACTGTTTACTCATTTTTATGAAATTTATAATATTCTTTTTATTTACTATTTTAGAACAGTTAGTTGAGGCCGAACAGTCTGCTAAACAAAGCAGGAATGAAGCAGCCCAGCTCTCTGATAGACTCAAAGTCCTTACCTCCGAACTGGAATCATTAAGACAACAACAACAGGAACAAGCTCTCGATAATAAACTAAGAGATGAGCTGCATAAATTGACTCACGATTTGTTTAAAACCAGAGGAATGGTTTCTATTTTGGAAGCTGAAGTACTCTCGTAAGATTTTGATGTTATTTTGCTAATTAATTTCACTTTTATGAAAAAAGAATATTTTTCAATAGTGACCACATCATTGTTACAGCCTAAAAGAAGATTGTCTCAAATTACAATCTGAAAACAATCGACTTAGTCAAGATTTAGAACAGTTAGAACATTTAAGAAACACGGATGCTAAGGAGGGTGATGAAGCTCTCTCACAAAAGGTAAACTTTTAGTAGTCAGTGAGAAATCGCCTCAGCAATGAAATAACACCATCTTCGGCATATACTTGTACATAGTGTCCCGATGAAATCATCCTGGTTAATAGTACATCTATGACAGCACACCATAGCTTTGGTGCATTCTCTTTGAGGGCATTTTCTCCCCGTTTTTACAACCACAATGTGCATGCCTAGAGAATCTTATATAACTCCACTCCTTAGATAAACACCTATCTAGTTAATTAAACATACCTTTTCGACCTAGGGAATCTTCAAGAGCATCGAACGATAATTCTACCGACCAGACAATGCAAAGCAGTCTCGGTCGATTTTCCTACAGTATCAGCATGTTGGTTTGGATAGAGTGGATAATCCTTCAACGGACCATCAGTAATATGCCTATCCACCAACCTTTCCAAAGTTTTTGGGAAGAATGGCATAAGTCTTATAGGTCTAAATGCCTCAAGGTCAGAGTAGTCGCTTCTTGTTGGCTTAGAAATAAAGACCACCCTAACTTCCCTCCATAATGTTGGTACATAACCAAACATTAAACAACCTTTAAAAATCCTTGTCAACACCTTCGTCGGTGCATCTCCACCATTTTATAACTGACAGGGATAAACTCCGTCATGTCCAGGTGACTTAAATGGTGAGAAACTTTGTACTGCCCAAACCACTTCATCCAAAGTAACTACTTTTCATTCACCATCAGGTCACTTGGTTTAGCTTGCCAACCGCAGACGAAGCAATCCTGTTTATGTCTATATGATCCAGGAAATGGTATAAAGCAGAAGCTGTGATGTCTCCATTTCTCGTATTGTAAAGGATCCGTCAGGATATCACAATGTACCCAATTGACAATCCTTATCTGTACCAGCCTGGATGTCTCTTGAGTCGAATTTAGATTCACGCTAAAGGATCTCCAAGAGTTTCTCTTGAATACGCTTTTTTAAGACTATTGTATCGAGCCCATGATCCCGAAGAATCACTTAGGATAGCTTTTCTGTAAGAACCCCTAACTTGTCTTGTTAGATTTTCTACCGAAGATGATCATCTGGGGTTCCTACTACCACTAACCAATTTGGGATAACAAGTCTCTCGTGAATGGGCACTAGTATAACATTAAGTACAACTAATGTTGACAAAAATTCTGATATCAAAATGAGAGAATTAGAAAAAGTTATGTGAGTAACGAGATAATTTTATTTACCATTTATAGATATCACTTCTGGAAGAGAGTCTCGTTCTAGTAAGTCAGAGATACATGGAGTGTAATGAAGAAAAGACTCAGTTAAAACGACAATTAAATGACCTTCAGTTGGATTACCAAGCTATTAGTCATCAGCCATACTTCGTTAGTATAATTTATTAGTATTTATCTATATGGGTTGGGTGTGTCCGACCCACGGAACTTATCTATGTTACTAAAAAATAAACGAAGGTTCTTCTGCGTAATACTTCGAATGCTAGCAAGGGATTGTCTCCTTTTACATTTTTAAACTTTTAAAATAATAGGGGATAGTTTAAGCATTTCCGTGATTTGAAAAATGAAATGGAGTACATTATGGTCTTAAAAGATTATATCTCTCCTTGAATTGGAAAATGATAACTGGTGTGTATATTTAGGATTTTAGTAGATGTTGTGGTTGGTTCTGCAGTGCTGAAAGCATCAGATGATTTTTATAGATATTGTAACTACTTAAATGAACAGAAAATGCTTTTCCAAGGCGAAAATCAAGTAATAAGTAATTGGTTTCAAACAGTGAGAGCATCTGAAATTAAAACTAAAATCGTGTACCACACTCAAATTCGATATTAACTGTCATTTTGTTTCTGAACATTGAAAAGATTTTACATTATTTCTTAAAAAAAAGTCAATAACATTTCATTAGTTTATGACATCTGCATGTTACCTGCGAATTTAGAGCGAAAAAGTTCAATCATATGAGTAATTAAAAGAGAAATTTAAGTAACGATACTGGATTTTTTATAAACTGCTTATATCTAAAGAGAATGCATAAATCTTTTTGTTTGTACATAAATTTCCGAGCAACTGTTTTGTCGTGTAAAGCAATCAAAAAGTTGATAAGTCAAAGATTTCAGTTGAATATTTTTTAAAATCGAATGCTTTGATATCCATAAAAAACAAGTTCAGTAGTCTTTTTAAATAAGATGGTTAATGAATTTTCGTAATTTTAAAAAGGAAATATTATGTTTTCTCCAATGTTAAATTGAATGCTAATTGTATGACATTTACTACATGAGAATTTTTTTGGCATTGATTCTCTCCTTCCTTTTAATTAAAAAAAACAACATATAATTGCTTCAATTGATATTTCCAAATTCTATAAATATTATCAAGAAGATCAATGTAAATTTTTAGTTGTTGTTGTTATTAACACTAAGTAATTACTGTTAACTTTTCGGATAAATGTTATGTTGTTGTATTCATAAATATTAATATCTGAGTGTGCTATTGGATATTTTTGTTAGGCGACACGACAAGTTCCAAAAGGTTGGACACGCTTAGTCTAAGGTATTCTTCATACGGTACATTCTACAACTTGTTTTATCTATTTATCAAAAACACTTGAGTTTCCGGGTTAATTTTATTTATGTTTTGTTCACAGAATTTATTTTTTGCACTTCCGTGTATTGTGCTGATATTGGCAATTACAATTGCATTCTATCCAACGTTATCAAAATTGATGGGCACTGCAGATACACCTTAAGGAAGATTTTATTTCTTTTTTTAAAGAAAAATGTAAATATAATAATTTATTAAAGTGTAAAGTAAGGTTAAAAGCATTTTTCTACTCTCAAGATGTATTTGTAACATACTAGTTTTTTATATAGATAAGCAGTTTGTCCGAGAGGAATTTGCAAAAACTTAAAGTTTATTTAACCTACATAAACAAAGATTTGGGTTACTATGTAAACTTGTATCATATAAGAACATTTATTGCAGTTAATTAAATGCTCATCCTGGAGGGATACTTCAGTATGAAAAAAAAAATTATAAAAATCTAGGTTTGAAATAAAAGTAAGATTCAAAGTATGATGATCAAAAATCTGCAGCTAAAAACATCTAAAAAAAAATTATAAATTTTTATGAAGTTTACGAAGTATATTGTGGTTCAGAATTCTCAGTATCTTAGAGTGTTGAATTGTTGCTCTTATGCAAGATTTGGATTTATACATAATATACGATTATCCCTCTTATAGAATATTTTCTGAATGATTTTTTGGTTTTTGGTAAAGTTTGTTTGACATCTCAAAGTTTCGATTATATATCACCAAACTCTATGTCCAAGCACCGAAAATCATGATTACCTCAATGGAATAATATATCATACAAGTTTTTAATCTTTCCTCACGGCACATTATATGTACATATATGTATACACATATGTATGTAAAATGTATACATATGTATATGTATCATGTATAAATATATAAACGAAAAAAAAATCAAATATTTATTTTATAAATGTTATTTTTGTATGTCTCACGTGTTTTTGTTATAGTTTATTTTTTAAAAAAGTTTGTGTATGCCAGCAGTAGTTTGCGCAGAATTGTTGTAAGACGACAAAAAGAAATAAAACTGGTGCTACCCAGTTTAACCAACTCTGTATGCACAAGTTTAAGATATTTGACTAGTATTAAAAGTGATTTAATGTAAAAACTAAATAAATAAATAAATCACGATATCGATATTTAAATTAAATATTCCATATTGGAACTAACAATGGATTATTATTATTATTATTATTATTATTATTATTATTATTGCTACTACTACTCCTACTCTACTATAACTAAAAAATGTTTTCGTTAAATCAATTAATATAATATTTTCTAAATTTAGCAGAACAAAATAATTAAGGGCGTAGCCACGGAAGAGAGATTTTTAAGTTCCCCTTTAAAGTTGAAATAAGCTAGTCCTGTAACGAGCATTAAATTTATTTTTTTTCTATTACTCCCACTTACGTCAATAACGATTTTCTTACTCGATCTTTATCTGAATATTATATACATATATTTTTTACTAATTTTTATTTGCAAGTGGGCGTAATGGAATGTATGGAAAAAAAAATTGTGATTAGATCTGAAGCGTTTTTTATCTTTTTTTATTCTGTTTTGAATAATTTTTTTTTCGATTTTCAAGTACATTAATAGGCGGTTTGTAGAAATTGATATTTGTAACTAAAAAGAATCAATATTAGAAATTCTTGTATATAAAATGAATATTTTAAATAATTTTCCAAAGCAGTGTATCCGCATACGTGTTTGCAAAGTTTTTTAAACGTTGTAACTCATCAAGATAGTTTTTATCTTTACATTCAGCTATCAAACTGCCTTTATGGTAACCAGTGTTCATAGATGATATGAAGTTTTCCTAATTTATTTAACAGTTTATACTAGATAATATTAAGATAATTGAAAAAAGTGCATGGGTAAATGTGTGATTGAATATGATGTTTAAAATTTGCAATAAATTCTATTTGATAGTATGGTATTATTTAATAATATGTGTAATCGTTTGGGTCTAACAAATTATTAAATATACAAAAAAAAATTGGAAAACTTAGGTGACATTTCGTAATAGTTCGCAAATAAATAGTTCACAATTAACTTTTAATATAACATATTTATGTAAATGCATATATTTCAGATAAATATTATCAGAGGCAGTATGAACGCTGACGAAGAAGTGAAAAAAAAACATTTTCCTGATTAGAAAATTTAAAAAGGTACTATCAGAGAGGTAGTATGAGTGGTAAAGGTGCAAGAGAAAAACTTTATGATGAAGGATGTCTGTAACTTGTTCATGATATTACTCTGTGCAATACTGATGAATTTTCCTCATGAATAAAATAATTCTTAGTTTATTGCAAATTATTTATATTTATTTATTTTTGCGTTTTTTGTTGTTTAGTTTTAATATTGTTTGTTAGCAAGGTACGGCATGCTTGCAGAGTGAATTACCCCTATGTACGCCCTTGTGTAGTATTTATTTAAAATTAATTAAATCAAAAGTTTGTTACCAATATGTAAATTTGAGTTTTGTGGTTTCTTGAAATAAGAGACCGTCATTAAAAAACTCGTTATTGTATTATATAATTTAGTTTTAAATAAAAAGATTTTTTCTCACTTGTGATGGAAAAAATCTTCATTTAATTGATTTCTTATGTAAATACGTAAGAGGTATTTCTAAAATTTTGTATAGTTGTAAATATATATAGAGCTACGTTTTTCATACATATATATATATATATATATATATTATGTATATATATATATATGAATGCAGTTACTAAATTATTGCAGATATCAGTGAAGTAAATGAAATGTAACATATGTTTTTATTTTATGTTTACTTGTTTTCTTAAACAAAAGAATTAAACTAATATATGTACCAGAGTTTAAGAAAAAATAGCTTTCTAATTTGAATGTGAAATATTCAATGTTCAATTAATAATTTCTATTCTAAACTGGGTTATTAGCATACACTATTACCTCACTATGATTAATTTTACAGTGCCGTTAATTATTATCTAGAAAACTCTGTACACTTGAATTTATTATTTTTTTTAAATAATGAAAAATTGGCCTCATATAAATGACTTACTTTTGGAACAGTTTTATTTATTATTCTCCTTTAAATAATAAGAAATTACTTTATATTAAAGTCGCAGAAAATACAGGATGGCTACCTCCCGCGAATTACTAAGAATGTGCTAACTAGGCGGAACCGTCCAATACAGTCCCAAATTTGTATGGATTTATAGTACAACATATCATATCTGTTTAATTATTTTTAAAAAAATTGGTGAAACACTCGGAAACAACTTTCTCTTACTAATATAATAATACAATAATATATAAAAAGGTTAAATTTACTTTAAACTTCAAATTTTTCTCATTTGTCCCTAGATAAATATAGTGGTGTTGCGAGGGCAACCACCAATCTACTAAGCCTTTAAGGTATGTAAGTGAAAAGCGCGCCAATAACATAGAATCAAACCCTTCGTGTAAGTTGCGATGGTAGTACCTTGACAAAATATCAAGTTTGATGCGACATTTTGCTTTTAAGATATTTTTTCGTACTCAGGGAATCTCAAAACATGTATTTCCGGTAACAAATCAGTTTCGAAAATTTGGCACGATCGCAATACTTGCTCTTATTAGTAAGTGAAAGTAGAAATACAAATTGTATGCTTAGATTCACTCTAGATACATTGATAAACTCTTTTTTTAATTTACTTTTACAATAGCACTACATTATATTACATGCAGTAAGTAAAACTGTTGTGGTTTGGTCCGCAGAGCTGGAAAACATCAGAAATATTTTCTGTGATAGCCTGCTTCATATTGTGGTCATCGACTGGTTTCAGACGTTTGCCTATCATTAGGTTGTCTTAAAGAGTGTGATAACACATACTTGCACAAAGCAATATCAGTTTACACGCTGTTTTGGAAAACGTTTTTATATCTAACTGGGAAGAAAGAGAAAGTAAACAAATAGTGTGAAACCTCATACGCCTTACTTCAGCTAATACAATTATAAAATAGTCACATTTACTTTATATTTGAAATTTTTTGTTAGTTGCCTTAATATAAATATAGTTCTGGTGGTGGTACATGTTGGTTAGCACCGATGGCAGGCAGTACTTTAAATAATTACTTGGTAGACTAAACCTTATTTTCAGATGGATTGCTGGTACCACAACGGAATACCAGGTTTGAGTTTCTAGCGATATTTCGTTCACAATCAGACTATTCGCTAAAAAACACTTTCGTAATCAGGGGGCGCTAAAACGTATTTCTGGAACGAACGCAATACTTCCTGTCACAGCAATAAGAGAAAGTAAATATAATACTAATACAATTTAACTGAAAGTTTTTCTTCATTCTACTGTGGTCAAATACCATCACCTATGGGAGATTATTTTACAAATAATAATTATTGAATAACAATAAATCACATTCGTTACTTTACATTTGCTAGTTAATTTATGTGTTTAACTTCTGTTTGAAGTAAAGATGCAAATATGGCAGGTTCGTTCATTTGCATTGCATGAATTTAAGAAATTGCGTGTTCAATTTTTTTTTTAATATAACAGTAACTACAATTTTCACTATAATTACAATTATAATTTTACTTCGTTATGCCAAAAATAACAGATCACCGTAATATTGCTACTGGCTTAAAAAATTACTAATGCAAACAATCAGAAAAAAATATTCGTTACTTTGCTTGTAGTGGATGCATCAGAATTCAGGGACATATTCAGCCTTTGCAAAGTTCGTTTAAAGGTTTTCCAATGGAACTTAAGATTCGTTAATTCGCCACTCCCTAGCGATTATAGCAATTATAAAATAGCGAAAGTGATTTTTTTTTTTCCACATTCGATAGTTCTGCAAATTTCAGGTTTAAGATCGTTAAGTTGATTTTGAGAAAAAAAACAAGTAACCCAGCTTTAGAGGAGAGCTTAATGTGTAGCTCCTCCAGAAACGGCTACAACGATTTTCTTTAAACTTGGTATGCTAACATCATAGATAAAAAAGTATTATGTATATTTGTGCGAAATTTGTGACGTTAATTTCAAATGTTAGATGTTGTTGGTTCAGTGTTTTTAGAGCGCTCTACTGGGCCATAATATAATCATCACTTTTCTACCTGCCACGATGAATAGGTGGAACATATCCCCAAGCACCTCTATATGTACGTTAGGTCAAATACATAAAATTTGATGAATATGTGGATGGGTCCGCAATGCTGGATAACATCTGGTATTTTATCCGTCGTAGCATGCATATTTTTGTAGTGTTCCTGACCGGTTTCGGATTTTCATCCATCGTCAGAGCAAATTCACCAAGTTCGTTTAGAGAGTTTACTTCAACTTTAAGTCATGGCATCAATTAAGTTCAAGTGAACTCTACACAAACTGCTGAATTTGCTCTGACGATGGATGAAAATCCGAAACCGGTCAGGAACACTATAAATATGCATGCCACGACGGATAAAATACCAGACGTAAATTTTGAGTTTAAAGAAAATTTGCCATTTTATATACAGGATGTCCCAAGGTATATGGATAACGACTTTTTATCGGAAACTAAGATAGCTAGAAAAAAAAACTGAAAAATAGTGTCCCCGTAGGTTTTTATCTGAAATCCAAATTTGTTTTGGTGCTTCCAGAAGCGAGATACAGGCACCAACTTCATTTTTACAAATGAGGAGGGGTGGTTTTTATTTAAGAAATAGATTCCTCTATTTTTTGTTAGAAAAATTTACTTGGTTTTTTTTCTGCGAGCGATATTTTACAAGTTATGAATGAAAACATGATTCTTATAAGAAATTTCAAAATGATAATAGGTGTATGAGAATCAAGCCGGGATTGCATCTGTACATGAACTAAAGCAGAGAATATTATATTAGATGCTTGTAACTCGGTTAAAGCCGAATCTAATTTCTTTGGCCGTAGGGTAAAATTTGCAGAAAAGAGCATGTCTATGCATCTCTAATGGTGGAGGCCAGTTCGAGCAAGATCTGTAATTAATAAGAAGTAAAATTTATAATAAAACAGTACTTTTCTTCTTATTCGAGATATTTAATAAAAATTCCAAAAATGAAGAAACTTTTGTCAACTGCAGTAACAGAACATCATGGTAATGTTTCACATCAGATTTTCAAAGATTTGTTTATGCAATGTTCATTTATTTACTATAATTCGACTAGTTTATATTGTACTTGTACGTTTTGACATGAAATCGTAGTTAATGGTTTCAGGTGCAAGGAAGTATGTTAATTTAAATTTGGGAATTGCAAAAAGGATATGAATGTTGCATCAGGGATTCTTTCCGTCGTAGAATCACGTATATTTATGTCGTTCGTGTCCATTTTCGGCAGAATAAGGCTATCAAATTCGAGTAGAGAGTTGACTTAAACTTTTAGTTTTTGTCGCGCACACTTGTCACAAAAACGTAAAGTTGAAGTCAGCTCTCAGTCATTCTATTCAATATTTTCATTGTTTGGGATTATGTTATGAAGAAATTTAGTGAGGATCGGTCAAGAATGAAAGATTCAATTATGCCAACATTTCGACAGACTTTCCTTTTCCTGTCTTTATCAAGGCTTTAATATATAGACATTCACAAAGATGTGGAGAAAGCATTCTTAAACATACACATCGCAGAACCATAAAAAAAAGAAAATTAAAAGTTATTAGTTTCTTGTCTTAAATCATCTACAAAATAAAGATTCTTTTTCAATTAATTTTTTTTTTTTCAGGATTCTACATTAGTATTAATGTGGGTAAACTCAAATAAATAAAGACTTTTGAAATTGTATTGTATTGATAAAAATATAAATTCAAAAAAGAGTTCCTGAGTTTCGCAATAGGATAATTTTGCTTTTTAATAATTCGTCCAAAAATTTTTTTGCTGATGAATCATATGTAATATTAGTTTTTTTAGTATTTGAGCATTTTTTGTAAGAATTGATGGCGGCTAGAGATGTTACAGACACTGTATTTAATGTATTATCCTGTTGTGGACTAATTAAGACACGTCTATTTTCATTATTTTCAACACACTGTGTCTTTTTCAGTACCAATGGCCAAGATTCTTCAGACAGTCTGTCATTATTAAAATCAATGCAGCATGTCTGGTAGGTAAATTTTAGTATAGCTGGGCTACTAGTATTAATTATATGCGTAATTTTCTTATGAGATTTAGGCAATAGGTAATCTTCAAAATTAACAATTGCAACAAATGATACCTTGTTGGAGACACGATGAAGACAGTCAAGATCAATGACTGCCCTTGCAGTTGGGTCTGTAAGTTTTAAAGGAAACAACCATGGCAATACATTGAAAGATTTTATTAAATCCAACCCAGAAAGTACGCCCTTCATTTTACGAAGAATTCCATAATGTATTTCATCATATATGATAAAGTCTGTGAATCCAATTACTTGGTGATAGGCAATAAAATCTATTACGGAAAGTTTACTAAGTCCTGTATAATCAGGGTAAACACACATGGCGATACTTTCCTGCTGTAGGTTACTGCTGTCCCCATCAATTGGAACAAACCGCTTTGTTTTCTCTTTGATAAAGACAAACATATATGGAGCACCTCGAATTTTTTTTGAATTCATATCACATCTAAACTCAAATACACTATAACTTGAATCTTGAACTTCTATTTCTTTAAAACTAAAGCTGCCTTTATTAGAAAACAATGAATCCCTACTTTCATGCCAGATATGGCATTCAAAGTTAGGTATTCTAGTTTTTGGACCTATACCTACAGCTGTGGCTATGCCATTACCTTTCCAAAAAGCTGAATATACATAAAAGTCATCTTGCAAATTCATCCATCCAGATATTGGATATGAAAGTTTAATAGCATCAAACTTCAGAGTTTCATTTAACACCATACATCCTTGAGGTTTTTCTGGATCACCAAATATACTGAAACCTTCAACACTTGACTTTAACTGAATGTACTGATTTCTGTAAGCAGTAAGTCCAATGATGCTGATCAAAGCTAACACCAAGAGAGCAACCTGTTGGTATTTTCTCATATTTACCTCAAGCGGAAGTAATAATTAAAATAATTTACATTTTGTAAAATTATTATGAATTAGTTAAAAATAAGGTACTTCACTAAACTTAAATAATTAACGAGCTTATGGATCTTCAAAAACAAGATTCAGTAGGTAACCTTAGTGTTACCTTTTAATTTTTATCATAAATTCGTGATTTTTTGATATGTGAATTTGAAATACTATTATGGTGAAACTGCATGCACTGGTCAAAAAGAATTTTTTTTGCAACGTTAAGCAATTTTTTTATTATAAATTTTACCATAACTACTAATTTTATTGCTGTTATATAAAACTATTATTAGTGACTTGATTTATTTGCAATCAGTTAAAGTATTTTTTCCAATAACTTAATGAATTTTTTGAAAATTATTTATATTCTTTAATTTTTTTGTCGTTTAGAAATATAAATTTAATTTTTTTTATTTGATATTTTTACGTTATTGCTTCATATCTGATAACGTGTTGTCAGTTACCTCGTTGGCAGTGTGAGGTTTTAACTAGTGTAGCTGTAACTAAGCAATAGTACGTCTACTGTTTAAATAATGGCAGACGTAAATAAGGTTTTGTCTGATATTAAAATGAATTTAACCGAAAATGTTACTGAAACCAATCAGCGTATTCCAGCTACAACTGAAGGTATGGCAGTTGCATACATTAGTCTCGTAATTATGGCACTTTTACCTATATTTTTTGGATCGATGAGATCAGTTAAGCACCATAAGGAAAGGATTCAGCTCCAGAAGGTAAATTATACTAATGAATAATATTTATTGAATCTAACTATAAACTTCAGCTTAATATTTGTAAAAAAGAGCCTTTAAAAATACCGTTGTAGTTGTTTACAGGGTAAATTACCTTATGTAAGTGTACCTTATGTTCATACTTGTAGAGATTGATTTTGTTTTCCAACGATTTCTGAATTTTTCCTTTTAGCGAATTGTTCCTCAGGATATCTATACTTCTGTTTCACGAATATAAGACGAAATTGTGTATAGATTATAAAGCTATACTCGTTCATTTTTTTTTTAAATTCACATAGACGTTACTTCTAAGGGAAAAGGAACATATTGCCGCGTTGGTAGAACCCAACTGAAAAAATAACTGGTACTTATTCAGTATTTGCATTTTTTTTACCTTATGAAAGTTGTGTGTCCAGAAGGATGTAGAATAATTGAAACTCATTTTTAGGGCTAGTGATTCCACAATATAACAAGATACAATTAAGTGTATTTTATTTGGCTACGTTGACATTATGAACATCCATTAATGTCATGAAATTTTAGTTCCTCTATGATCGAACTCAGTGGATTTAATTTTTGTTTTAGTTGCTTTACCAAATTTGTATTCTGTTATTTTTATAGCTAGAAGTAAAATATGCAGCATCAATAGTAATGAAAATAAGATTTTCAACAGCATCTATGTTTTCTTGTAACAACTAGGAAGAGATTTGTGTTAACTTTTTCTTTTATATCTGGACTTGTAATTAAATTGCCTTAAAAAATGAAATTATTTTAACAACTCATGTATAAATGTGCAGTACGAAAAAATGATAATGAAATATGAATGTAAACGTTTTGATTTACACATTGCTTTGAATAGTTAAGGTATGTTCCATAGTTTCAAAATATTGTCCTTTCTAGTAAGCACTAAAAGGCAAAGATGAACCCTACCTCTTGAATAGGTGATTGGGTCCCAGGGCATATCTGAGGCTTACGATATAGCATGCTTCTTTTTCTTAATTCTGCTCTGTTTGGATTTTCCTCCATCGTCAGAATCTGGTTTATCAAGTTTGTGTGGAGAAGTTGATATCCAGTTTTAAATCAGTGTATAAACTGAATTTGCTCTGTGCAAGTCTGTGTTATCACACGTCTGATAAACGCATCCTGAAGATGGGCGAACGCCCGAAACCGGTCGATGACCACAAAATGAAGCAGGCTACCACGGGAAATGTCTCTGATGCTTTCTAGCTCTGTGGAACCAACCACCACAACAACATCCAGTTTTAAAGTTTTTGTTACATTACTACTCCGAGTAATCTCTATACAAACCTGATTAACCAGGACTCTGATGTGGGAGGTAACCAGTCAAAATTAAAGAAAATAAACATGCTATGATGAACATAATGTCAGATATTGTTTTTCATCTTCTTATGAATATTCTTTGATACAATGACATCTCAGTTATTAGTTGATTGCAAAAACCATATTTTGCGTAATAGAATGTTTAGATATCCAAGATTTTATCTGTCATAGCATGCTGATTTTTAGAAGCATCTGACCGGTTTCGGATTCTCATCCATCGTCAGAGTAAGGCTATCAAGTTCTTGTAGAATGTTGATATCAACATCAGATTTCTGTCACACATTGATTGAGTCAATCAATTGACTCTCTACGTGAACTTGACAAGTTGGAAATTTTATTTGGTACATGTTAGATTGCATTATTATTCACTTTGGAGAGGGACCAAGCTCTATGCTACCAAAGTCCCACTGGGCCCATATAGCAACAAGAAAAACAACAACAAACCACTGAGATCAATCCACAGCGATGAATGGTGTGAAGCTGTTCATCCCTGAAAGCGTTACAGACACTGCTCAAAGACACAATAACAGCAGGTTCGGGAAAAAGGGAAAGAGCCGCCTAATTTGGCAAACCTATCTTTCTTCTCATTCCCAAGATTCTCATATGACCTGCCACCAGACTAGAAGCACATCCTTAAAGGAAGTAGATCCAGTCTTCTAATCATTCTAATACTAGACTATCAAACATCCTCCAGTCTGAGATTTTGTTGGAACAAGTCTAATGTTAATTCGAAACATTTACTAATTAAATTTTATTAGAATTGTGTAAGATCTTGAAAAAGTGTGGACTCGGCAAGTTAATTTTCAACGTTAAAAACTATTGATAGTTATGAGTAGCTTAATTATGAATGACCTAGCTAAGCATTATTGTTATTTCTAATTTGATTCCTGCATATTGCATTAAATAAATGTTATTGTTCAGGAGTCTGGAGAGAAACCTGAAACTATGTCACATAAAGATGCCGCCATGTTCCCTTTTATAGCCAGTGCAGCTCTTTTCGCTCTTTATGTGTTTTTTCAGGTAAGTCTGCACAATTTAGTTTATATTTATACTTTGAATTTTATAGATTTAAAAGAAGAAAAGGAAGTCAATGTATATTTGTTCTGAGAAAAATCTTAGTTTTCTTTTTATTGAAGCCATATAAAAAGTAAAAATCTGACTCAGACTGCTATCTTGCCTTGCCTGGTTAGATGTTTTATTACTACACTATCTCCTGTACTGAGCTCTAGCTTAACCAAGTTTAGCCTCTATTACGAGTGGCATTAGATGAGAGATTTCGTTCAGCCGCGTACACTTTTGTTGTCCTTGTTTTTTTTTTTTTTTTAATACATATATGACTCAAAGCATATATTACCAAAGCAAAGTTTAGAGACAATCAATAGGTGATGAAGATGTTGAATAAAAATTGGTCGAATAATAAAATCTTTTTCTTATAATTTTAACATAGATCTATGCTTAGAACTAGTGATAATTGAATGTGTTTAATAAAACGTGAGAAAGGTGTTCGAATATTTTATTGTGCTCACATCATAGGTTTATTTTGAAAGTTCTCTATATATTTATCACTTGCTAGTAAAGACATAGTAATTTATTTACATTTTTTCCCGGAGGTATAGTGCTGGGGCCAAAAGAGGTCTATTGTGCCAAATCAATCTTTATCCACATGTTTTTTCAGACTTTTCGATTAACCTAGTAGATATACTGCAATTATGCCGTGTCCTTTATTTGCAATTCTGAATATTAGTCATAACCACCACCCTGAAACTGATAGTAGTTTTGTTTTATTTAGATTTTTTCAAAAGAATATATAAATCTCCTTCTCACCGGATATTTCTTTATATTGGGAGTTTTCGCTTTATGCCATCTTGCCAGGTAAGATAATGTTCATAAATTTTTTTTTTTAAACTTAGTTTAGATATACTTGATCTATTTCTGCGCTTTGCTGTAAACAAGATTTTATAAATTTTTTTTTTTTTTTTAATTGCAGTCCAGTAATATGCTCATTAGTACCAGCGGCAATCACCAACATTCCATTTCATTTGAAGTTCACAAAAGGAAAAGGTGCCCATTCTAAGATTCTCATTAACTATGAATTTACATCATATGATGTAATCTGTCTGATGTGCTGTTCCCTAGTTGGCATGTGGTACATTATCAACAAGGTAATAAACTCTCCAAAAAAAGAAGAAGTACACTCTAATATGTAATACTCAGCGGACTACAATTTTAAATGGACATATTTTATTTAAAATTACAATTGGGAAGTCAAAATGCCATCTCTCTCTTTAAATACCTATGCATTCAAAGCATACGGGCAACAAGGATCATCTGAGCTTGATAGCTCTCCAAGAGCCCTTTGTTCATTGAAGTATTTGAAATTCCAATATAGAGCGACCATTTCGAAAATGGATGCCCAACAAATCCCAGGACTTTAGAAACCCGGGAGAGACAAATGAAGTTTATTATCACCAAACCCATTTGTTTATTTAAGTTTCAATAATTACTTTTTTTGATAAATATAAGAAATTACATAATAAATTGTAAATACTACTACTACTAACAATAATAAAATTATTATAACAGTCTTACCTGCTATCCTAATTTAGAGCCATTAATTTTTGTATACCTGTGTCAGTTCCATTTAAGAGTTAAATTGTGCAACATTTGCCATCCATTACACAGAAAATAATAATAATGAGACTTTTCGTAGAAGACTATTTTATAGGGATGATAGCTAATTTTTATTTTCTTCCACTGCTTTAAGAGGAAGACATGTGATCAGATCAAATTTTCGAAGTAGTTTTTTCTCCGGAAATACATATATGTAGAGTATAAAAAATTGTTTCTAGTGAAGTGTGTGTGTGTTTAAGTGTGTATGTTTCATAAAACCATAACTCAAAAACGAACAATCGGGGAAGTTCAAATACAAAATTTGGTCAAATTATTCGAAGCATCTATCAAACGTTAGTTTATTTTATGTGCATTAATATATATATAATAAAAAGTATAAATATAATAAACATTCCTTTGGGTATCACTGGAGCAAAAAAAAAAATTGGTTTTCTAGAAATTAAAAATGTAAAAATTCCAAGTTTGAAGATGGGTAAGTCAATTAGAACCTGAGAAATGTAGTATGAGAAAGTCGTGTGAGAGTTTCATATCAGATTTTTTTTTGTTTTGTCTTAATTTACATAATCTACTGAACGGTCAGCAAACCAATGAAGGTCTTAAATTTTTTTTTTTTTTTTTGGCATAGGTTTTCATCACACCCCAGCGCTGGAGATGCTAGAGATCTAATCTCATGATAACTTACAATTAACTTTAAGTTTATTTGTAGATGATTTAAAGTCACGCTTATTTTTTCTTAATTTAGAAAAATT
Source organism: Triatoma infestans (assembly GCA_011037195.1). Lineage (NCBI taxonomy): Eukaryota > Metazoa > Arthropoda > Insecta > Hemiptera > Reduviidae > Triatoma > Triatoma infestans. The sequence goes on from JAAEAF010000042.1 coordinate 138,313, forward strand.
AAAAAATAACAGGCAATGCGCTGACAGTATTATTATTAAATAAATCTGTAAATAAGTAAAAATGAATTGTTTTATGTTCCGTATTTTTTATAAGATTTTCTTTTTCTGTAATTTTAATAAATACATTTTCAGAAGTATGTAAACAACTGTAAAGTATGAAATTATTTTTAATTTATGTTCTAATTATATGAATTATTCATTCTAGCATTGGATCGCTAACAATTTATTTGGAATTGCTTTTGCAATCAATGGCGTTGAATTGCTCCACTTAAATAAAGTAGTGACTGGTTGTATCCTTCTTTGTGGTCTTTTTGTTTACGATGTATTCTGGGTCTTTGGTACAAATGTTATGGTAACTGTTGCCAAATCATTTGAAGCACCCGTCAAACGTTAGTAATTTTATGTGCAGTTTATATAATATAAATGTATAAAATTGAATTAGTGTAACTCCAACTATTAAAGTTAACAAATTCTTTTTGTTCTGTGATTGTATACAACTAAATATTTTGTTTCAGTTGTTTTCCCCCAAGATCTATTGGAGCATGGATTAACTGCTAATAATTTTGCTATGCTTGGTTTAGGAGACATTGTAATTCCAGGAATCTTCATAGCTTTACTGCTACGTTTTGATTGCAGGTATTTGAAGTTTATTCCTTACATTTAATTTGTTTTTTTTTTAATTAATTATTCAATTTTATTTCTAAAGAATGTGTTTTATGTATTGTTAATGCTTTTAATTTAATTCAAACATACTTTTTGTTTCTAGTTTGAAGCGGAATTCTAAGGTGTACTTTTACACCACATTTATAGCTTATTTCCTTGGATTGGTTGCTACTATATGTGTAATGCACTTATTTAAACATGCTCAACCAGCTTTACTGTATTTAGTTCCTGCATGTTTGGGTACACCATTACTTTTGGCACATATTAGAGGTGACCTCGGTGTTATGTTTCAGTAAGTTTTCGTTTTTTTCCAATAATATGCATTTTTTTTGAAGGGTGTCTCAAGTAAAGGAAAAAAAGAGTTTAAACTTTAATTTAGTAATTAATAATTCATTGAAGTAAAGCATATTCTATTTGATACTTTAGAGCTTTTTATCTGTAGCTTTTCATTTAGCTGGAACCTAGATCATCAAGTGGTTGGTTGTGGATTATAAATAAAAAAAATCCTGAAATTCTGAATTACAGGCTGGGAAATGAAAGAAGCTGTGGAATGTCGTCTGCCCATCAGGTTCAAATTCATGATGGATTGTAGAAAACATACAAGATTTATACTACTATCACTTACTGCTGTTTGAGGAAGTAGTGCTTTTCAGTTAGCTTTTGAATTTTGAGTTTTCACTCCTAAATAAATATTTTGATATCCACTCAGTACGAAAAACAGATTTATAAAGTATGGTCATTACTTCAGTACCTGGGATCAGTTTTAAATGGTAACGGCGACGAAGAGAATACAGTGTGAATATTACAAGAAGAAAAGCAGGAGCTAAGATGAGGTTACAGAAAACTGACCCAACTTGTTTTCACATATGATAGCGAAAGTGGACATAAAGAGCGGAAGCAGTTCAGACAGATGTGAGGAAGTGTTTGAACACTGCTGGGCTGAGTAGTTGTGCGAGCAACTTTCACCGGTGGTCGGCTATTTACTTTTAGTAGTAAGAGAAATAAAAATAAATTACAATATGTTAAACAAGTATTATTGCAGAGCACCCAGGAGTGCCAGCTATCTAAAAGTTTAAAAATTGGTACCCTATCAGTATTTGGTAGGGAACAGTGATGCAGACCCAAGCGATTCATGTTGCCGTCTGTAGAAAGAGAAGAATCTTCATATAATTCTTATACATCCATTAATATGGTCGCCCAAAATGTTTCTGTCTTCCCGAGTCTTATTTTCTACCACAGATTTTTTTTAACAAACACTTTGATGAACTCTCATTATTAATTTTTTTCAACTTCGCATATCAGACGTGACTGACAATATGAAACGTTGTTTAATTGGAGGAAACATAATAACCACCAAATATATGGACCTTAAAATTGAATTACACACCAAATTTACTAAATTTAAATAATTATAATAATAAAAAATCTTGAGATTAAATACCACAAGTGTATTTCAATGTTATGGAACGATTATGATTTTAGAGTCACCCCGTTTAGATTGCTTTTATGTATTATGAATTGTATACTAAAGGGACAACTAATTAGATGTATATCAGCTTTTCTTTCGTTTCAGATATGAAGATCACCCTACAAAAGCTGTTGATGAGAAAAAAAAGACAACATCCAATAGCGTGGTTTCAAATGCTGCAAAAGTTTCACCTAAGACGAAGAAAAATAAATAATGCATAAGTGGATCGAAGTGACTTAAAGAATTTTTTTGTTTTTCTTTTTTCTTAAGTCGGACATATTTTTGTAACACGAATAGGAAAAATTTTTGATTTTATTAATTCGAGATATTTGTTGTAATGCGAATAATATATTTTTAATTACATACACTATGTGTATGCTATTGTTCGCTGAAGAATAGGCAAGCACAATGTGAAGAATAAAAATAAAGCTATTGATTTAGACGCATTGTAAATTGCACATACAACAGTATTAAAAGTCAAATTATCTGTTTCACTTTTCCTTTTTTTCGTTTAAAACATTATATAAGGAGATGATCATTTGATCAAAATAAAAGTATGATTTGTCAGACCTGCTTCTCATATTCCTAATTAAGTAATAAAAGCGATGATAGATCTTTAATAATAGAACAGGCTTCATTTTTGCTACATATTTGCCACAATACTTCTATAAGTGGGTTATTTAATGTTATTTATATATTATTATTGGTTTATCATGTTACTTGTAACAACTTATAACTTAGCATTGTAGCTTTTGTAAATATTGCTTAAAGTTGTGGCAGTCTTATAAATCTCTTATCAGTAATTGTTGTGGTTGTGGACTGCAGAGCTGGAAAGCATCACAAACATTTTCCGTGATAGCCTTCTTCTTTTTTGTGGTCATCGACCGGTTTCGAGCTTTCGCCCATCATCAGGATGTTTTTTTAAAACAGTGCAATAACATAGCCTTGCACAGAGCAAAATCAGTTTATACACTGTTTTGGAAGTGCTTAGTTAAGAGCTACCTAGGTTAAGAGGGAGCCGTCAAGGAAAATATCTCTTTTTAATAAATCACATCTTCTATTTGTCTGTTTTTGAGTGGTAAATTCCTTAGATTGTTTAGGATACAGATTGTGGATTACTCTGGATTTTCTATACATTTCTTCTATAGGGTTTTTGAATATAAAGTGTGGGAAACTTTAGGGGTGATTATGCACCTAATTTCCTACAAAGAAAATTCCTATGTTCATTTATCGACTGCTTTTAAAAATATGTTTTTATATTGAACCCTAAACATATTCCATATACTGCGTATTACATGCTTGTATGCCCAAAGTTTAAGGTTGATTCCGTGGGCTAAAAGAAGGAAAAAATTCATCTGGACATATGCCTTTATAGGGAGTAATTACTCAAAACGCTCAAAAAGGAAGGAAACAAATTCCATTTTTAGGCTGATGTCTTACTTTTGTCTTTAGGCTGATTCAGCCTTTACTTACTCTTACTTCTAGTAAGAGGAAGTATTGTAATCGTGTCAAATTTTCGACATCGAGTTCATCGGAAATATACAGATTAAGATACAAAGATATACAACTTTTATTTGAAACGTTTCTCTGGGAAAATTCATTTAAGGGTAATTTTGGGGGAGGAGTGTGGTTATGTTTTTTCCAAAAGTGCTATCATCATGATTATACAGTTCTATCATCAAAACAAAATTAATTAGAAATAAATAGATTGTCAAAATTCCGAGTTTCAAGAAAATTAGTAAACCGGAAGAGCTCTTTTACTAAACAGTTTTTTCAGTTTTCGACGAATTTCATTAAATTTGGTACACTAACTATAAAATTTGTCAATTATAATTTTGAGAACTGGAGTAAGAGAGTGTTGTGTGAGTGTTTCACACCAGATTTTTTAAATGTATTTTAAATCAAGTTGTAAAAGTAAACATTGTATCCTATATCAGTAAAAACAATAATTTTATGTTAGTAATTCAGGAGATAACCCGCTTGAGTGTGGGCCAGATTTGCACTACTAAATTAAATGACTCGTGATGAAAAAAAAGTTCTCTCTACACAGTATCATTTTGGTGTCATTTAATACAGTGTTTATTTTTTTACAACCTGATTCCAACGGATTTTTCGAAAAACATAAAAGAAAAAAAAAGAAACCGAATGATGTTTTTCAAATGATGTTCTATGAAAGCGTTTTCGGGCATATGCCAGAGTGCTTATTTTCTCTTTTTTTAACGTAAGGAACTCTTGTTATTGAAGTAATTGGTTCTTATATAATATATTCTTATGAATTTATATAAAATACAATACAAATAATTTTACTGAGTTTTCCAGACCAATGTTAATAAGAACTTTTTTCAGTTTTAACTTAAGCTTTATTTGGGGCACCCCGTGCAATATTAATGAAAAATATTCTAAGGTCAAGCAAATCATACTATTAACTGTGACTCAAATGAAAAATAAAAGGAAAGAATTTTACTCTTGTGAAACAGATGAATAGGTTTTCCAAAAATATTATCTGCATTTAAATAAAGCTGTTATTTGTAATTTGTGAACGACTAAAGTTCACAGCATACTTTTTATCAACGATTCAGTACACAAACAGAGAACTCTTTCTCTCTTATGAGAACTGAATCTCCCTTCTTTTTTTTTGTTTTGGGATTAAATTAAAAATAAATTTTAGACAGATGTAATAACTAAACTATTGTTAGGTATCAATAAAAATAGCTTTTTCAAAATCATTGCTGTTAAAATATTAGGAACTATATTTGATATTAAGCAGTAATTGCGCAACCAGGTTGTGTTTATTTTTGTTTTAAATTCTAAACTGAGACACATTTGTTGAAATGTGGAACTTAGGGCGAATTTAAAGACTGAGTTTTTTTTTAAAATTAAAAAGGCAATTAATTTTATTTGATTTACGTTTTCTAATTTAATGCTTAACATTTCGTTTCTGTTTCTCTCAAGAAATAGAATTAAGGAAGTACAATTGTGATCTTGATAAATTTGAGTTGAGATGATTGTTCCGATTCAATTAATTAAAATATAAATTTTAGACCTATCGCCGTCAAGCTTGGGCGATTTTTAGCAATGTACGTACTATTTCTTGAAAAAAAAATAATCGATTGTAGATAGGCCCTTAAGCTTCTGAAATACTATTGCCAACTTGATGAAGCATCTGAAGTCGGGGCCAAAAAAGTACTGATCCATTCTGCCCAAGCTTGACTGCCACCTACATCTTTTCTCCGGTACCTACGCCTATCAAGAGACTGAAACTTGCTCTGTTCATTTAGTAGTTTTCAGCTCATTCATAAAGCGCACTGTGACAGATCACTCTGTTTTGACTTTTTAACTTCGAGAATTATATAAACCTAAAAGATAAAAAACACAAGAATGATTCTTTTCATCGAAAAAAATTGTCTGTTCACAAACACAGACGCCTATAATGTTATCCCATACGAATACTCTCTGATTAATCATTTTTGGACTATTAACAAACAAACAAAAATCGCCCTTTCGATATAGGTTTTAAAATGACATTTTATAGTCGATAAAAGTGTCCAGTACAAAATGGAGCGCCTACATTTATTTTAATTTTTGTTTAGCTTTTTTTCTATTTCTTAATTCAAATCTCTTAAATTTATATTTTATATGAATAAATTAAAAAAGAAATAACAACTTTAAAAAACTTAAATCTTTAAGACTGCAATTTAAAATAACCAGAATATAGTAAGATCTACAGTGTCACTACATACTTTTTATCGTATATATCTTTTAATTTTATAGTTCCTTTTGTATTTTTTTAATTAAAACATCCTTTAAAAATCTTACAGCTTACAAAATGCATAATAGAAATTTTGAACACAGATTTTCACTAGCATAGAGAAATTATTCTTTATTGTAATCGTGTACGATGAAAAAAGTATCTTTAAGGTCCGGGACAAATTGATTGTAGAATGTCATATGTTTTCCTATGTTTTAATGATTCTAAGACGCTCATTTGTTGATGTTTGTATCGTTGTTAGCAAATAAAATGTTTACTTCCCAGTCGTCACGGCAGTTTATGCAATCCAGCATATAACTAACTTTTTGCAGAAAATTTTAATATATGATGGCTAGGCAAAAAGATAGCGCAGTTTCTATTTCTGTGGAAATAATTTTATGAAAACTGATTAAACAAATATTCTTCAGTTGTGGATATTTTCTTGTGGGTGGGTGTGTGTGAGCTTGCGGGTGTGAGCGCAAGTGCAAGTGAGAGTGAAAAAAAAATATTTTTGTTAATAGGTAGATAAGTAAGTGTGTAGAGGAGAGATCTATTGCAGACTCCCTTACATGTTTTTGTGTGTAAAAGATAGGATTAATCCCGGTTTAAGGGGGATGTAAGAGGACGAGCTGCTTTTGAACAAGGCTAAACTCAACTAAAACACATCAGTCAACTTTACAAGGCGCCACGGTGTGATCTGAGTGCTGGAGTTGTCATTGCTTGTTTTTACAGCTGGGATACCTGCAGGTTTGCCAAAATTATTGAAGAAATAGATGTTGCCCTCCTAGAGGTTACTTGTAGGTGAGTCTTCTAAAATGACTTTTTTCATATCTTGTGCATTTTGGAACTAATGGATAGAGCAAAAACAAATCTTAATTTCTTCTTAGATTTCGAGGTCTTCGATGGTAAGTTGGTCTCCCGTTTTTACAACGTCCTTGTGGGCTATTTAAGTCCTCCTGGAAATAACTCATTCACTACTTTGGCTGAATGAAAGTTTTTTTTTTTTGAAAGATGATTCCTTTCAGATGTTATGAACCCGATATTTTGTCGCCAAATTTTGAAAGTTAATGCCATCCCAAAAATCATCTCATTCCTTCTACCAATCATCTATAGGTTTTTTGCTATGCATATAAGTCCTATTTTTCTGTGTTTTCTAGGATTTTTTTTTATATGCCCTAGGTTTTTTACAAGGATCTGTTTTAGCAGTCAGTATTCATCTAATCTTTCTCTCGTTTGCCTATGATTTTCCCAGTTTCTATTTACGACTCCGAATGCTGTCCGCTGTAAAACTGATCATATGACACTATGAGATTTGAAAGAAAGGACTATTAGGAGAATTTTCGTGATACAAAGTTGTGTGGTAACTAAGGGCTAGAGTCTGTGCTATTAAACATGACGAGTTTGCTAAGTCAGTTGTGTGGCTAGGATGAAAAGAGGATTTTTTTTTATTTTTATTTGGCATTGGCAACCTATCCATACAGCCACTAACATTATTATGTTTAGGAAGGAAAAAAAAATTATATTTTAATCTTTATCTCGTCTATAAAGTCTATTATTGCATTGTATATTTCCCTTATAATAGTTTTTTCAAGAATCATTTTATAGTTAAATGGGGATGGTATGTATGGTATTATATTTTGTAATAGTTTATATCTCTTCTCGTCGTATTTAGGGCAACCATAATTATGTGTTCGAGGGTCTCTGTGTCACCGCAGAGTGCACATTTTGGAGAACTTACCCTTGCTATTTTATTGAGATATTTATTGCGGATACCGTGATCTGTTCTTAGTCTGCATATAATGCGGCATTTTCTTTTTGTTATAGCCTCACTTGATGAAAAGAGATGAGCTTCTAAATAAATTTTTTGAATGAAGTCTTAGAACACTTAGCGGGATCAAAAAGCTAATGCGAAAAGTAATCTGCTAATTCTGCTTTTGGTCTGCCTTGACGCTTTTGGTCTGGGTCGCGTGATTGAAAAGCTTTGTTAGCCAAATTAGAGAATAGTTAACAGAAGACTATGATGCTTGGCTGATTGTAAGTTTTGACTAGAAACAAAAAATGTTAAACTGAAAACATTATGAATTTTGACATTTCTCGAGTTTTGCATATTAATAATTATCTTTGTACAAAAATTGTTACATTTTACAACACCCATATCACATAAGAGATTTAGCAATTGAAATGTGGAGATAATTTTGTTTTTTGAAAGTTACTTTAGATTTTATTTGTGTAGCAACTCTTAAGTAGTAATTTTTTGTAATAGTTGAATTTTTTAATATTAAATAAACAAAAATACTGAATAATTGTAAGAATAAAAGTTATCTTTTTGTCGCGGACCTTATGTACATACCGTCACATATTTGCTTTTATAACAAATTGCTGTTAATATCTTTCTGAAGTATTATAAAAATATACATCCCAGTCTTCTTGTACCCTGTAGAAGATAAATATCCTCCCCCAGTATTCTCATTTGTTTTTTTCCTGTAAAATGAACGATCTCTTAAGGGTGAAAGATATATTTTTCTGTTGTTTTCAAGTCACCAATCTTTGTTTCTTTTTCGAATTATTTCGTTCTTATGTTCTGGTTTGTTTCTTTTAAATTCAACAAAATGTTCATTCAAATTTTATTATATATAGATACTTTTTTTTAAAGTATAATTTATGACAGAGATTTGTCAACGAATAAGATGCAGGAAAATTTTTCATTATTTCCACAGAAGTTTGATTTCATTGTCTTGAGACCTATAATCCCATTGGTCGGAATACTGTCAGTAGTATATTCGTTAATAATTTTTTTGGTATAGGTCTGAGACATTGCTTGTTATTTGAATATTAACTTGTTGATTTTAATAATTATAATATAAAAAAAATATTTTTTACTTAGTTGTTTTTTTTTTTTTTTTAATTATAATTTCATTAACTTTTTATTTTTGGGAGTGTTATCACTTCGTTTTCATGCTTATAGCCTGTGTGTTAACGATATCATCTACATGTGGAATCAAGGTTACATTACATATGATGAGAATGCTCAGTTTTGAAGAGAGGGATGGAAAATGGTGAGTATTTTATAAATAGATATAAAGTTATGTTGGAATCAGAAGGACCTATTAGAATGCTACCTAAGAAGTACAATCTGTTCAAATCTAAAACAGTGATGGTTTATTGAGTGACTACAATAAAAAAAATTAAAGATTTTATAGACTTTGGATTTCGAGATAAATTGCTGCCCATGTTTCCACCCAAATCCATGGAAGTTGTTGGGGGATATCTAGACTGTACACGAAAGGAAATGTAGTCAAGTATAAAGTAAACCGTTAGAACCGTTATCTAGAAAATTACAAAAAACAAAAAAGTTAAAATAGCGCTTTTTCTTCAAATCGTGTTTTTGGCAACATATTTATTTTACTCTCTCTTACTGCTGCTGTTAAGATATTGCAAACATGTCAATTTTTCGATAGCGAGTTTTCACCGTATACACATGGTTTGAGGTCCCCTTAATCCCCAAAAAAATCAGTATCGAGTCGTTATGGGTGAAAAGAAATGATTGTAAAATCAGTTTAAATCAATGGGTCGTTTATGAATTTCTATTAGACTCGGTACTAGAAAACTTCATTCCAAAGCAAAATCTTTTCTTGCTTAGCTTTTAAAATAATGGCACTCCGAGTTTCCCGAATAGATACGAAGGAAATTGAGGAGATGAGGAACATAACTGCCTCCTCCTAATGGAAGTATTGTAAATAATGGGTTTTTACCAGGAAATTTACAGGATCTTTGGAGAAATAAAGAATAAATATTTAACAATTTTAATTTTTTGCGTGAAACATTTCATTCGCGCTAAACTTCACTATCCAGAATTCTATTTCACTTCAGTCTTAGCTATTTTAGTGTCACCCTAAAATTAAAAATTAAGTTTCACCAAAAATTAAAATTGATAAATAGTTTTGTTCTTTATTTCTTAGTGAAATGTGTTTCAACAACACTTGCTCTGTGTGTCTATGTTATCGCACTGTTTTGACAAAAACATCCTGATAATGGGTTTTTGACAAAAACATCCTAATCGGCATTCGCCCGAAACTGGTCGATGACCATAAAAAGCAGCAGGCTATCACGGAAAATATCCCTGATGGGTATCTTCAATTAAAAATAATTGTGAGATTTATTTGAAGTATTGATAAGGGTAAAAATTTATTACTAAGTTCCCTTACCTTAGTAAAAATCAATTATATACTTGTATTCAGTGGCGGCTACTGGTATTCGCGATTGCGCGACTGAACCCCCCAGCAATTTGAAAAAAAAAATTAATTGAATAAAAAAGTAACAAATTTTCATATTTTTATTTTATTTCATATTTCAATTTCAAAAAAATATTTTCATTTTTAACATTAGTCACAGTAAAAATTGTATATATTCCCTGATATCAATTCAAATCCATGTAATAATAATGATGAAAAAAAGGTGATGTAAAAAAAATGTGGTGTCATTTCAGAGAATCTGACAAAAGATAGGAACGTGTATCAGTATACGAGCACACTCTAATATGTTGTTTTGAATTGTGCACTGTAGTAATTGTACATAACGTGTACATACCAGGAGATCTATAAAATGTAGGAAGTTGAGGCTTACAGTTCGGCGTTTGCGCTGCAGAATTTTATATATAGATATATATAATATATATATATAGATATAGCATATATAAAAACATTTCTTGTGTTAGTATAGAAATATGTATTTCTTATTATAATTAACTTTTTTAAAATAAGAGTTGAGATTACTAGTGCGTTGAACGTTGAACGAACTTACCCGATATGACCCGAAGCTATTTGCCCATTCCACATTGCCCCCCAACGGCGTTCGTCATATTCGTTATTTTTTGTGATGTGATGTGCGTGTGCCAATGAGTGGATTTTTATATATTATATGTATATTTTATATTAATAAAAATTTGATGTTGGTATTGGTACTTAAAACATCACTAAGGTACATATACCTTAGTGTATATACCCAGCAAAGAATCGATGCTAACTCATTAACATTTCCTTTTAAAATAAAAATTTCCCTTAAGTTAACCACTTAATTTTCGAACTCAAACGGTACACCTCTTTTTTTTCACAGTCCTTCTCTGGGTGCACAGTGACCGATTTATTGTTAATAACATAGTCAATTGTAGCGGAAGAGTAGATATAATTTGCGGATTCTAGGGCCATTTTTTTTGAGCCCCAGGCACTTATGAATTTACGCCCGAAGGCAGGGGTCTGGCGCGCGGCTACAAAATTACGATGAGACCCCCATCTGATTTTTAACCAAGGAAAAAAAATATTTTTGAGCCGGGAGATGGCATGCGAGACATGCGGCTACGTTTTGAAAAATCTAGCTTGAAAACAGTCTAAGGTAAAAAAAATATTTGTTAGCCACGAGATGGGCATCCCTGACCTGCGGCTATGTTTTATAATATTTAGCTTGAAACATTTTATGGACTTTAATAATGTTTTTGAGCCGTGAACTGTCATCCAAGTCGAGGGCTACTATTTTATAATATTTAGCTAGACACTTTAATATTTGTTGATATTTTGTTCATGTTTACACTTATAATATTTTAGCTAAACACATTCTAAGGACTTTAACATTGTTTTTGAGCATGCCTGACCTGCGGCTGTGTTTTATAATATTTAGCTTGAAAATATAAGGTCGAAATTTGTCAGGGAAAAAAAAATTTTTTTAGCCGGGAGATGGCATGCGAGGCATGCGGCTATGTTTTATAATATTTAGCTAGAAACATTCTAAGGACTGTAATATTGTTTTTGAGCCGGGAGATGACATACACGACATGCGGCTATGTTTTATAATATTTAGCTACAAAAATTAAATATATTATCATCTAATACTATGAATGAAGACTTTGTTTTTTTAATGTATTGTTAGAAATATTCTAAGGACTTTATTATCATTTTTGAGCCGTGAGATGGCATACAAGACTAGGGCTAATATTTTATAAAATTTAGCTAAACACTTTAATATTTTTTTGATATTTTGTTCATGTTTACACTTATAATATTTTAGCTAAACACATTCTAAGGACTTTAACATTGTTTTTGAGCCGCGAGATGAGATACAAGTCTAGGGCTAATATTTTATAAAATTTAGCTAAACACTTTAAATTTTTTGATATTTTGTTCATGTTTACACTTATAATATTTTAGCTAAACACATTCTAAGGACTTTAATATTGTTTTTGAGCCGTGAGATGACATACACGACATGCGCTAAGATGTGTAATATTTAGCTAGAAACATTCTAAGGACTTTAATAATGTTTTTGAGCCGTGAGATGGCTTCCAAGTCGTGGGGGCAAACATTTTATAATATCTAGCTAAAGACTTTAATATTTTTTTTGATATTCAATACTTAGTGTATTTTTATGTATTGTTTCACTTTTTTATGTTCAGTACTACTATGTTTTATGTATTTCACTTTTTTATATTCAGTACTACTATGTTTTATGTATTTCACTTTTTTATATTCAGTACTACTATGTTTTATGTATTTCACTTCTTTATGTTTTAATGTTTATAACATTATGGGTGAAAAAAAAGGCAGAATGACATATTATAAGTGTTTATTTTCTATGATTATTTTTATACATTTTTCACTATTCTATTTTACAAGACATTATTCTTTTTAGTACAATGATCTTAGAAATTATTTTCTCTAGTACAGTTTTAGTAATCTATTTACAAAAGACATAATAATAACATAATCTAATATTTACATTATCTCATCACATAAGCATTTTTCCACACCAAATAATGGGCATGTAATACAATTGAAACACCAGAAAAAAGGATCATATATCAAATCGGAAAGAAGATTAGAGTTGTTAGTGTGAACAGTAGTACGTTGACATGTCCAAATTAATCCTTTAGGTGTGCTTGGCTTGAGCAAATTGCAACATTTGTCACAAAAATTGTAATAAGAATTGGTATCATTGTATAGTTCGTCAATGTTATTATGGGAAAGAATGTTTATTTTTTTAAAGTAATACAGTTCAATAGTTATTGTGAATGTTTTAAAGTGTTGCAATAATAAGGATCTGTTATCTGGGTTGCAATACAATATGGCAATGTAATCTGATAGAGGCATTGGTTGACCAGCAATAAATTCAATATTTTCAAAACAATACAAGTCTATATTACTTTTTTTAGAAGTAGTTATACAATAATCAGAGAATGAATGAAATAATTTAAGCTGAACAGTATTAGGTATATCCAGTAGGAAAATATCAGATCTCCTAGGTAAATTTAAACATATTTTGATCATGCATAGGCCCAAAAGTGAGAATGGTTGAAAATACTTCTCGTCAATAGTGTATTGTAGACAAAGATTAGATCTTGTGTGCATAGTTATTTGTTGAGTCTATAGTGTCCGTATGGTAAAGTGTGAATTCCGTCATCAAAAATGAAACGTTTTTGATCAAAACATGTCAGACTTGTTTTACTACATTCATATGTGTATAATTGGTGTCGTTTAGATTGAATAGTTTTGAATTGTGCATGTAATACAAGGTCTTGGCTTTTTAACACATTTAGATAATCAGAAAATGTTATCCTATTCACAGCGCTTTTTTTAACACCTTTTGCCTTTTTAACTATGTGTTTGTTGAAAATGTTGAAGCTATACATTTTAGGTCTTAATGCCACCAACTCTTGAATAGGAACTCCGCCAGTTTCATCGCTAAATTTACCCAACACTTTCTTATTGTGGTTTGAATAGCATTTGTGTGTAACAGAGTAGTTGGAAGTGTCAAAATAGTCTTTCAATTCAATCATGTCATCATATACATCGTCTGTTTGAATATTATATATAAAAGAGTCAGTGTCCATGTGTAGCAAATTCAGGGAAGTATGATTATAAAATGGTAACATAACCTCGTAGTGAAATTGATACATGTACCGTTTGCTGAGTTCCAAAATCGAAAATCCCACGTAAGTAGGTCTGTCCAGATATATTGTTTCCTGTTGTAAGTGTACTGCAACAACGTTTTCACTAAAAATTGTCCTGTCTTTAAAGTTTGGTCTTTTGGATAATTTTAATAATGCTTTTTCCATGGTGACAAGTTTGATGGTCAATCGTTTCCTCTTATTTTCAATACACTTTCCAAAAACAGAGTTATTCATTAATTTGTAAAAGTCATTTTCAAAATCGTTTTTAGCAGTCCTGCGTAAGTTAGTATTCAGTTCTATGTAAGGTTTAAGCCAGGGGGATTGTTTAAATTTTAATATTCTATGCACTTTTTTCAAAACAACACCCATCGACAGAGCTTGTTTCAAATTTTTGTAATGAATCACATAATGTTGTTTATCCTCAAGCGTGGTATAGAGCTTATTATTGTGATGATGTGGCAGTGGTGGAAACTGACTGAAATGATTGTGTAAACTGGTTGGTATATGCAAATCAACCTCTAGAATAAAACCATCATAAAACCATCGCTATCATCAGGAACTGTGGTAACATCCACACTATTGTCCACCCATTCAAAACCACCATAAGGAAGATATTCACTCATTGCAAACCCATATAGATTATTTACATCTATATATAAAATATAGCTAAATGGTTGTGTGGGATCGTAACCACTTATGTATGGGTTATTGGCTTTGGAATGTCTTGTAACACACGAAGTGATACCTCCACGAGTACCTGATTCAATCATAAGATGTTTATCATAATCAGTCAATAGTTCCAATTTTACTTGCGTATATTTTAAACAGGCGTCAAATGCCAACCCAGGCGTTGTGAAATACCAACTCGGATCAATGCTGTAAATGGATTCACACACATTTCTAAACTGTTCAAATATGTCACTTAAAAGAATTATGTCTGTTGTTAAATACAATTCTGTGTAATCTCTAAGTGTTTGTATATTGAAAGCGGTCCTTACTTGTTGAGTGTGAAATAATCATTATCGGATATGTGCTCATCGGTTAAATCATTAAAAAAATATTTTTTAGCTGGTAAGGAACGTTCATCTAATTTTTCCATACTTGTCATGTAGGCGTATGGGTAAATACCCTTTCTAAGTAGTAATTTTCGTTCATCATAATTTGGAAATTGTTGTTCCATTTGTGGGTATTCAGTCAAGTTATTTATTAGTCGTTCTAAACTGTCTGGTAAAAACCTATAAGAATCTAAAAATCTAAGCCATAGCGTACAATCGCTAAATTTTTTCGAAAAACTTATATATTTCTCATTTGAATTTGGTATTACCCATATGTCGCCTGGATCCTGTCCCAAAGATAATATAATAGGATGAGCATCATATCCGCTAAGATTATGCATGTACACCGGTATGAAATTGGGTAATTGAAAATTTAAATTACAATCATTATGTGCAGCACACTGAAATTCCCCTGTAAGGTGATCATGATGATGAACTTTTTTGTCTAAATGGTTAAACGGTTGGTCGCAAATACCACAATGAGTGGCATTGTCAAAGTCATGTCGTTGTTGTGGTGATAGATCTGTCATTGGAATAATCTCCTTATATAAGGTTTCCACGTCTTTAACAATGGAATGTAAATACTGCATAAATTGTTCAAGAGCATCGTCCCCAGTGTAAATGAAAATGTCTTTTTGATAATTTGATAGTGAAGAGACAACTTTACCCCAACACTACAAATTTCATGCTTGTGTGTTTGTCTAGACCATGATGTTGATGGACTGCCGGGTGCATTGTGTACTGGTAAAAGTATAGATTCAAAATCAGCATAGATAACTATTGGTACGTGTTGTTTATGTTGAAAGTTTGTAAACTGTAAATATGTGTTGTCTGAAGGCATTTGAATGCGACAAGGTTTTTGTTTATTGCAAAATAATTGATGGTCTGTTAATCGTTCCTCAGCCGTTTTCCCATCTATCGATGTATAGGTGTGGGTAAATGTTTTAAAACATCGTTTACATATAACCGAGCTATGTTCATAATTACTAAGTTGTGAAGAAACAAGTCTGGATAAATTTTTTATTAAACAATAATGAGAAGTATTTTCGTTTCTTAAATATAACAAATCAAAATGTTCTACAGACTTTTCATTTGAACTTATCATTAGAGGATAAACCCGATTTTCCTCGGTTAAAGAATAAACGTTTATCGATACATTATTATGTTTTTCAAATTTACGTATATCTTTTAATGGTGTGGGAAAGGAAATATTGTCGAAATTGTAAGGATGATTTAGTTTTTTATACGTCGATAATCTACGCGGCTTCTTTAACTGACGGCTTAAGATGGCATATTTAAAGCAAAAATCATCAGTATTGCAAATGTTAATGATTGCCCGTTTATCGGCAATTTCCTTTGGTAAAGCGATGTAACCTCTTCCACCTAAAGGTTGATATTTAGTTATTCTAATGACAATGCTATCAATAGAATCCAGTTTCCAGTTTGATCCGCTAGTTTCAAATTCTTCAATCTCGCTCACAAGTTTTGCAAAAACTCTTCGGAGGTAGTGAATTAAATTGCAACTAGCGTCAATAACTTCTATGGAAGTTTTAAAATTGGCATCGGTAAACTGTTCAAGATCAGAATTCCTATACCGACTGTAAACACATTCCAATAGAATGGATGATTTGAAAACTAGTAACTCTTCTTTAGCTTTACTCAACAACTGTAGAAGTATGTTGTGTTTCTCTTGTAGAAATAGCAACGGGTCTTTTATATTGTCAACATTTTTTATACAAATATTTTGGGCTGATTTATTTAATGCCGTAACTACTATGCCATCTTGTAGAGGAACCGATAACATACGATATTTCTTTTTATTGAACACTTTCTTGTCATTGTCTGTCATAATGTGTGAAGAAGAATGAGGTGTGTTTTGGCAAGTATGTTTTAGAAAGAGGGATTTTTTGTCAAATACTATGTTGCAATCCTCGCATTTAATACAAAACGAGGAGATGTGTATTAAGAATTTCACCAATGTGCGGAATATAATGCCACAGTAAGGACATGTTTTTTGTTAGCATGTTAAAGCATGCCTCCTTAAATTATATGGTTTGGCAAAACTCTTTCCACACTTAACACAAGATAGAGATGACATAATGTAAAAACTTACACAGAAAAAATTTAATCTTGGTCCGTTTGTGTCTTTTTAGGCTTCTTGCTTCTGGAAGGAACCCCTGGTTTATGTGATGGGGTAAATTCTATATTGTTAAAGTTGCCCCTTGCTCCTTTATATATTAACGCAAGATCACCATCTTAAAATAAAAACTAAAATATATTACATGCTAAGGGGGGAAATAGAATAAAATATGTGTTGCTCTACATACCTTCATAAGTGAGAATATCTTCATCGCTCAACGCTTCTACAAATCGTTTAGGAAGGAACACTCTTATTAGAATTTCTTGGTCATGGAGCACTGCTGTCAGACCAGGACCGAACTTGGTATGTTCCACCTTCTTAAACGCCGCAATTGGATATGATTTGTTTTCTTCCAAATCTCCAATACGTTTATAAATAATGGATGGTGATCGTTCCAACAGCTTCTTCAAAATAATTGTAGACATTATTTTAGCTGAAATATAGTTATACTTATAGTTTTTACATGTAAAATCCATCATCCTATGCCCACGTAAAAACAAAAACAAAAAAAAATCCATCATCCTATGCACCTGCCTGATTGTACCGCATCCAGCGACCGCAAAGCGGATTCGGGATGAACTTAGCCTACTTGTGCAGCGTTTTATCGGGGCCTATTGGAACTTTGCCGAGCGCCCTAGCTTACACACGTTCGTCAGAACATCCGCATCTGGATAGCGAACTAGTCGGTTCCTCTGAGCTCCGAAGAGAATCAGAGGGTCTCCTTCTAGCCACTTACACATAGACATGGTGCGAGGACTTAATTGGATTTGAGAAGAATAGCTAACTAGTCGGTTCCTCTGAGCTCCGAAGAGAATCAGAGGGTCTCCTCCTAGACATAGGACTTAATTGGATTTGAAAAAATAGAAATTAAACTTACCCTGAGTGTTGTGAAGACGAACAAAGCTGAAGATGTAATGTATTTACTTCGATATTTATACTGTTATATGAGGCCCCCACCACTTGTTAGAAATACAAAGCTGAGTAATAAACATCTGGTGTATATATATATATATATATATAAAGATTAAAAATTGTATTGACACATAATAAGATAAAAGGCGGCGAAGCTGAGTACATCCTGTGTGTAGATAAAATATAAAATAATAAAGTCGGTGAATCATATTATACTGTTGCGATAAGGTATGTTTCTATATACCGCCTTTGTCGGCTGATTAAAAAGAATTAATCATAATAATTTTATATTTAAAAAGTAAGAGATTATGAATTTATTTGACATAATTTTAACACCATTAGTAGTACGCACATTTCTATAATAATAATAATAATAATTTATTTTAAAAATAAGATTAAAAAATTTATTGACATAATTTTAACACATAATAAGATAACGTCAATCTTAACAAAGATGAGTAATAGAGTTAGTCGTACTAACGCAATAAGAATATCCGGTCTTGGGGCTCAAAAAAAACAACTCATTTTAGAACGATAATTTATTATATCTTATAAAAATAACATATTATGATAAAATAATATTTTAATATAGCAAAAAAAACAATTATAATTTATACATTTCTCATAATTTATTATATCTTATAAAAATAACACATTATGATAAAATAATATTTTAATATAGCAAAAAACCAATTATAATAATATTACGTTCTAGCTATTTTAAATACATTTTACTAATATCTACGTACTAAACCATTCAATGGTGTATATTCCATAAGCGTATCATGAATTATTAAACAAAAAGCATTTGTTTTTTGTGGAATTGGTCTATTAGTTTCAATGTGTATGTGAATGTCAACTACAGATGTATTTAACCTATCCGGCTGTCTTGCACAATTAATTACCACAAAGGGTGTTTGAGCAAATCCTTTTCTGTCAAATAACGACTCGATTCTTGTCATTCCATAGTATTCTTGACGAAATCTAACATATTCTTCAAATAATGGTGAAATTTTACCCTCTTCGAAATTCAAATGCATATCGTTGTACGGATACTTGTAATCGTTTAAATAAAGCTTAACGTTTCGTAGATCAGCAGGATCAAAAATAGATTTGTTCTGTGCCATATTATCTTTTCTGTCGGTTTGAAAGGCTAAAATCACATATCTTGGTTTGTTTAATTGATTTGATGTTTTCACATGCCAAGTGATTTTATTAGTTGTAGGTAAATTCGGATATTCATGTAATTCTAAGGATCTAAAAGCTAGCGGTATCGGCTTACCACTCTCGATAATCTTATAAATATGTAGTTTCGCCTGGTCTGATAGCTTAATATGTGGAATATTCCAAACAACTTTCTCCAATGTAATAGTACAATCTTTAGCCGTCACTGCATCACCAACAAGAGCATCCAAATCACTTCTGGATCTTTTTAATATTAATTCTTGTTTCACATTTACCAATATTTTCTTATAATCTTCAAAGAAATTTAATAGATATCTAAGTGGTAGACAAACGTTGAAACGCTGGTCTGCATTAACTATAGTTGATGTGTAGCCTCATTTGGGTCAACAATTCCAGCATTTTCCAAAGCTCTAATTTGAGAGGGGAAAAAGCATGCATATATTTTCAATGTGCTAGCAATACCAACATTTCTAACACTATCAACTTCCACTGAATTAATTTCAAATCTAATTTCATCAAATAGAAATGCAAAAGCATTGTTTATTAGTTTGGCATAAGTAGCATTTTCAGCTTCGCCTTTCTCCAACTTGCCTTCGATGAACAGATAACTTTCACTTGGTAATGTGTACACATCAGTTTGGAACATGGTGATGCGAATTTCATCAGTATTTGAGAGGCCTGATGAGTTAAATGGCGTGTACGAATGATATTCATAGCTTTCAATATTGTCGTTGAAAGTAACCTCTTGATTAATGTTTAATATGTGATCCATATCTGTGCACTTTGTATCCTATTGATTTTAAAAACTTGACGTTGCTTATTGATAAAGGTCGACGTCGTTGTTGTTCACTTTCTGCTTTAGCACTGATGTTACTTTTTCCTTGTTTTGCTTTAAGTATAAAATTATTGCCCAAAGAAGAAGAAGAAAAAATGTTGTTAAAATCAACACCCATTATCCTTCCTTTATATGTAGACAAATTGTAATTCTTTCCTTTCTGAAGGATATCAAACGTCCGGCTTGATCTACCAATCTTACACTGATATTGTCGATATAATTTGTATTAATGGGTAGGTAAATAACTGGTGATGGAGTTTCCACTATTTTATAACCTGCTGCCACTAATGGTGAAAATGTGTGTAAACTGTGACTTGGGTTTCCATTATTATATGATCCACTTACAATGTTACACTCAACACTGATCGCATTCACCGGATTTATATCTATAATATTGTTGGAGATGTGTGTTTTGTTCGGTGGTAAAATCACTTTATTGAACCCCAATAGTGGCCCAATACTGTGGGGTTGTGTAAAATCCACTTCAAATGTTGTTTTAAGCGAAGTCTTTAACGTATTGTGATTTGGCATTAAATGCAACACAAGCGACTTATTTTTGTTCAACAACAGCGTTCTAAGATATCTTTCAATAGCACCAATTTCATACGTACCAGTTGGTATTTCTATAACATATAATTTATTATCGAAATTGAAATGGAATTTATTGTTCACTCCAGCCTCCACATTTGGTATTGAATTGTACGTTTCTAGTCGTAATAGTCCAACACTATAATTTCTATTAGCATCCAATTCCAATGGTGGAAATATGGATGCATGCAATACAGAATCAAAACCAGTTAGAAGAAAAGAATAGCTAGACATTGTTTGCCGCTTGCTCTCTCAACAGAAACTGTAAAGATAAATGTCCACAGTTCCAAGGGTTACGCTTTTGATAGCGTTCTCTATTATAATAGATGTCACACTGTTTTAAATACTTTAACAATTCTTTAGGCGGTTTTAAATTACCAAAACTATCAAAATAGAACACTTTATTTCCCTTTTTAGAATATGCTGTCCAATGAGTACCAGTATTCTTTGAAGAATCCAAATTGATTATACCTTGTTCTTGAGTCCTAGGACGTGATGGTAGATTATCTCTCATGAATACGCCCCGGAAATGTGGTAAATATTTGTTGGCAACCTTAGTTATATCATAATTTGTAAGTGCCCGATTTGGTAGATTTAATTTCTGTTGTAAGGTTTTAGATAAAGGCCTAAACCTTTTCCATACGGTTTCAGGTAGAGTCCTTGCCCAACCTTCTGTCCTTCCATAACCATATTGTGTCTTTTTTGTTCTTGAAGAATTTTTTTCGCTTGATCTATGTCTTTTACTGTTCTCACTATGGTTGCTGCACCTCCAGCCAATGAACCTAACGCCGACAGGCCTGCAAGTATTGGAATTAGCGGTAGTACGCCTCCTACCCATGGTTTCTTCCTCAATGGAATAACTCTTGGTGCTTTAATATTATTTGGTTTTGATTTTAGGTAATCTTTAGCTTTTTTCAAAGCACATTTAACCGATTTCAACACATCACCGCTATTATTCTTTTTTCCAACTGCTGCTGCTTTTAATAATTGATTAAATGAAGGACGATGTCGCCGTTTGCCAGCTCCATATTTAACTTTAGCTTTCATTATATTTCCCACCAACAATGCACTGGTTTTCTCTGCGAGCGAAGAATCTTTAGCTAGGAGTCTTTTCCAAGCTTCTTGTTCCAATATTTGATCGGCTTTATGTCTTGCTTCTAAATTTTTATGTTGTGAATATGCAATATCATGAGCTTTACAAGCATCATCTAATGGATTTATACCACTTTGATTTATTCTTTGTTGTAATTTAGTTCCAGGGCCGCAAAATCTATAACCAGGGAGATGTAATTCAAAAGGAAGTTTATTGATTGCAGAGTCGATAACACCTCTTCCAACTACTCTAGCCATACTGACACTTGTCAGCATTTCATCATCTAATTGTAGATTGAATTTGGACCAACTATCCCTCACTCCGCCACTGGCGGTATCTTACTGAACTAGTTGATCACCAAATCATTTTTTTAATCAGTCTGATTGAAAACATTATACAATAAACATGAGTGACGCTCTTCATTATTCCACATCTCTTTTACAGTTTAAAAGAAGTTTCAAACTGTTAGTGGGGCTAACAAAACATAATGGTGATAATTATAACGTTGTGGTGCAAATAGTAAAGAGACGTATTGGAATCAATTTAACACTCGTTCATTGGCATCATCTACAGCAGAAATTTGGTGAGATCGTTTCATATTTTGGGAGGACGAAAAATATAAATGCAGATGTGACGATGCTTATGGAAGACAGCACCCTCTCCATGTATCTTGCACATAAAAAGGGAAAAGTGTTAACACTTAAGGAAACAATAACAACAACACCAGATGTGATAATTAAAGAAATATATTTAAATAAAAACCAAATAATGTCAATTATACATAATGCTTGGATAATTAACAATTATTTACATAATTTAATGTTAATAATAACATTGGAAAATACTATGTATTTTACAGATGAAGTACATAATACTGAAAATGATAATTGTGTTGATATAGATATTAACAAACACAATAATGTATTACATGAAATACAACAATAAATGTTTTTTTTTCACTATACCAAGTCTTGTTTTTTGATCCATCCTTTACTGTTCATTCCTAAATACTTTACCAACACTTTATCATGTTTTCTTTGCAGTATTTTTTCAATTAAATAGACTTTATCATGTTTGACAGGAGATAATTCTTCACGATACCATTTACCTTGAATAATTTGGTTATTTTCATCTTGTAAAGTGTAAGTAGTTGGTTCTGTATTATGCACAGTATAAATGTAAAAAATTTCCGTAGACCAATTAGCAGTATAGCCTTTGGCAAATACATTTTTAATCTTCGATATCCTAACAGCTGTGCCAACATTTAGAGTTTTCTTGCTGCTGCTGCTCGTTTGTTTTAATAAAATATTTTTCAATATACTTTTTTCATTTCCTTTATTAACTTCAACTGGTTTCATTTTAATTGCAGAGTGAATTGTATTATTGTATTCATCGACAATTGATGGTAATATATTTAAATATTTATACGAACCATTGTAATGAAACTGTTTATAAATTCTCCCAATTAATGATCTATTGAATCGTTCCACTATTGATGCTTTAATCGATGAATAAGTACTATAATGATTTATGTTATGTTTTTTCATAAGCTGTTGAAATTTGGAATTATAAAATTCTAAACCCCTATCGGATTGAATATTTTTAGGCACTCTTCCAGATTGTTGGAATATCTTGTTCATAGCATTGGTAACATCATTAGCGTTTTTTGTCTTCACTGGTACAGCCCAAGCATATTTGGAAAAACAATCAATTACGGTTAAAATGAAAGTATTGTTTTTATTATACTTTGCATACTGCTTAACATGTAGTAAATCGATTTGCCACAAGTCATCAATTCCTTTTAGTACAGTTTTTCTCCTTTTAAATCGAATTCTAGCAGGTGCCATTAACTCATCAACTATTTCCTTTTTTATCGTAGACATGTTTTCATGGATACTGAAGAAGGTCTCTAAGCATTTGTGTTGTCATATTCATATGTTCAGGCCATTCACTTATTCTATTTCTAATCGTAGCAAATATCTGATGCAAAAGGTTCCTTTCATTTTCCACTCTTTTACTGTCATAAACGTTGATGTATTCTTGAAGATATGATTTAGTGACGATATTTTCTTTAAGAATAAACTTTTCCAAATATTCTTTATTCACAACGTCCAATCCTTTTTTAGGCGTATTAACTCCTGTTATTGTTTTATGTTTGAAGTCTACATATGTATCATTGCCAATATTATAAATATCATACAAATCTTGATGATGATGTATTTCTGAAGATCTTCCAAATTTATCGATGGACATGTCCTCTATTTGCAGTGTTCCACTTAACTGATGTAACCATCTTCCTTCAGCTCACTTATAATTGAAATTATTTCATTTCCTAAACTATTATTTCCACTTTGTTCCGAGGCTAGACATAATTTTAATCTGTCCACCAATTCATTAGGATCGTTGTAGTATTCGTAGACTACATCATCATTTTTCATGAATCCATAGCCTTTTTTGCTAGGTGTTACTGAGAATGGGAACAATTTTGATATGATTAAAGCATATTTTTTCCCTCGATTAGCATTAATTGGTTTCTGTTCACTATAATGTCTTCTATGAGCATTTGATAATAACAGAATTTCTTTGTATGACTTTAAATCACCATCGTTATAATGTTTGGGGTCTGTTTTAAACAGTAATTCATATAACCCCTTTGTTCCCTTAAATCTATGTTTATCAATAATGAAATCATTATTAGTATTTATGGAAATTTCTTTATTACCTATTGTCATTTTTCCTCCAGAATGAGTAAATTTTATACCATATTGTAAATCACGTTCTGGTTGCTTTAAATTTATATAAGATTTTACCATTTCCTCCTCTTCATCATCTACTAATTCTTCTTCTTGTTTAATTATGCTACCATCCTTATAATCATCTATTTTAGGTTTTTCCCTAGCATGTCTACTTTTTTCTTCTAAAGGTTCTATAACTGGCTTCAATTGTTTTTTAATCAGACTCTCTTGTTCTTGTTCTTGATGTTTTAAAGCTTTATATTTGCGTTTTAACGATTTAACAGCTTTTACAATATTTCTTGTTGTTTTCACTGCGCGTTCCATCTTGAGACTACGGAGAAATCTAAATGTCCACAATATACATGTCAAAGCTTTTACGATATCTTCCATTATTTAACGGTTTATCCTTATCAATCACTAAAAACCCATATTTATCATCCCAACACAGACTGCATAGCTCTCTAAATTTGTTCCAACTCATATCCACGTTAACATGATCATCATAAATGTGTTTCAAGTTTAAATCATCCATTTTAAAGGCGATGATTACATTTGTATTATCGCGCAGCATATGTTTCTTGGCGTATGCATAGGTTTGTATTAGGTAGAATGTATCCACATTTTGATGTCTACCTCTGGTGAAGAATTCACTAATCACATTTTGACTATCTAAACCACAATCATCAAACACTATTACAGAATTAGGTTTAACATCTTGTGGACTAATTATATCGTCCATATCACTATATCTATAATAACCAATTTTGGGAACATGTTTCATCACTTGACTTAAATATTCATATTTTGGTTGATTTAGTGATTTACTATAAATGTATAAATTTTTAAAACGTAAGCCATTCTTTTGAATAAGTAAGGTTAATAACAAATTGGTTTTGCCACAATTACTTGGTCCGCATATTAAACAACGAATGATGTTGGGGAAAAGTGCACTATGTCTAAATAAACTTCTTTTTTCCAGGTTTGAATCATTATTTAGAACGGGTAAAACTAGACGCTGTTTCTTCAATTTCATCATCACATGCGCATGCACGTACTAAACCATATTTCTAGAGGGGGTGTATATATAAATGCAAGGAAACATACTAATAGGATTTAGTTCACATTCATACACTGTATGTGTGCCACCATCATCATCATGCATCCTCTAATAATTGACTTGCAGGGATATCAAAAAAGGAAAAGTTTTGATGATGATGATACGTTTATTGTTCGTGAGATGGCCATTGCTGACACAAACTTAAGCATCTTGGGATGTTGGATGTTTAAATTGCCCGACAATGCTAACAACTTATCCAGTGCTCCTAACCGATGGTTAATGAACAATCATCATGGAATTGCACAAGATGATGGTGATTTAGATTACGAACAGTTGGACCCCATTTTACAGAGGTGCACTTTAGGTTGTACGTATTTGTTTTCTAAAGGATTGGAAAAGTGTTTATTTTTAGAAAAGAAACTGAATAAACCTGTATATGATTTACAAGATTTTGGGTGTCCCCCAATAAAAACATTGCCCACAGTAAATCATTTTAAGTGTAATTTTCATAATAATACTAAGTATATTTGTTCACTTCAATATGTGTATAGATTGGCCTCTTGGGCAAACATTAACAAATTTAAATTAGATCTTTTCAACTCTCAAGCTAGATTAAATACTTTTACTAGATGTAATAATTACAACTGTGTTAGTAGAGATGTGTTAGCTTTTAATGGATTTGTTTATATTAAGAAAGATACAATAGCATGTGTGTATTGTAATCTTGTATTAGATTTAAATATGGTAACCGATTGTCCTTGTACATTGCATAAAAAGGAAAGCCCATACTGTTATTATATGAAATATATACTTTAACACAAAACTA
The DNA here is from genome assembly GCA_011037195.1 of Triatoma infestans. Classification (NCBI taxonomy): domain Eukaryota; kingdom Metazoa; phylum Arthropoda; class Insecta; order Hemiptera; family Reduviidae; genus Triatoma; species Triatoma infestans. The sequence goes on from JAAEAF010000042.1 coordinate 164,554, forward strand.
ATGCAACACATCCAACAAGAGATTAGTTGTGTTTGTATTAGCAAGCTGTTACAATATAAAAGAAATGGAGGAGTGGACTTATGTTACATCACACCCTTTCTACCATCAATTTCTACAAGATTTCTCCAAAATTACCTTAGGAAAAGATGGAGAGGATGCAGTTCAGTTCATGAGAATATACAATCGTATGAAAGAATTGGAAAATTATTCTAAAGAATATATTAGAAAAAGCAAGCATAAACCTTTCCATTATATAGGTTGTGTTTGGTCAAACCCAAAGTGTAAAGTAGGACCTGACACTTGCATATGTAGCCTTATCGGTCACTCATATTATAATATTATTAGAGACTTGGATGAAATTTACTATTGTAATTATAAAAACAAAACATAATAAATAATTTATATAGAACTGATTTGTAAGATAAACATAAAATAAACAAGTTTTCTTTTTGAAATAATTGTTTTATTATGACTACCTTATTGACAACAGAATTAAATACATAAAAATACACAAAGTATTGAATATCAAAAAATATTAAAGTCTTTAGCTAGATATTATAAAATGTTTGCCCCCAAGACTTGGAAGCCATCTCGCGGCTCAAAAACATTATTAAAGTCCTTAAAATGTTTCAAGCTAAATATTATAAAAACTTAGCCCTAGTCTTGTATGCCATCTCACGGCTCAAAAACATTATTAAAGTCCTTAGAATGTTTCTAGCTAAATATTACACATCTTAGCCGCATGTCGTGTATGTCATCTCACGGCTCAAAAACAATATTAAAGTCCTTAGAATGTGTTTAGCTAAATATTATAAGTGTAAACATGAACAAAATATCAAAAAATATTAAAGTGTTTAGCTAAATTTTATAAAATATTAGCCCTAGTCTTGTATCTCATCTCACGGCTCAAAAACAATGTTAAGTCCTTAGAATGTGTTTAGCTAAAATATTATAAGTGTAAACATGAACAAAATATCAACAAATATTAAAGTGTTTAGCTAATTTTTATCAATATTAGCCCTAGTCTTTGTATCTCATCTCAGCGGCTCAAAAACAATGGTAAAGTCCTTAGATGTGTTTAGCTAACAATATTAATAAGTGTAAACATAACAAAATATCAAAAATAATTAAAGTGTTTAGCTAAAATTTTATAAAATATTGCCCTAGCTTGTTCTCTCTCGCGGCTCAAAAACAATATTAAAGTCCTTAGAATGTGTTTAGCTAAATATTATAAGTGTAAACATGAACAAAATATCAAAAAATATTAAAGTGTTTAGCTAAATTTTATAAAATATTAGCCCTAGTCTTGTATCTCATCTCACGGCTGAAAAACAATGTTACAGTACTTAGAATGTCTTTAGCTAAAATATTATAAGTTTAAACATGAACAAAATATCAAAAAATATTAAAGTGTTTAGCTAAATTTTATAAAATATTAGCCCTAGTCTTGTATCTCATCTCGCGGCTCAAAAACAATGCTAAAGTCCTTAGAGTGTGTTTAGCTAAAATATTATACGTGTAAACATGAACAAAATTCAAAAATATTAAGTGTTTAAGCTAATGTTATTAACCATTTGCCCTATTCTATTTATCTCATCTCGCTGCTCAAATAACAATGTAAAGTCCTTAGAATGTGTTTAGCTAAATATTTATCAAGTGTAAATATGAACACAATATCCAAAATTTCAAAAATATTAAAGTGTTTAGCTAAATATTATAAAATATCAGCCCTAGTCTTGTATGCCATCTCACGGCTCAAAAACAATGTTGAAGTCCTTAGAATGTGTTTAGCTAAATATTATAAGTGTAAACATGAACAAAATATCAAAAAATATTAATGTGTTTAGCTAAATTTTATAAAATATTAGCCCTAGTCTTGTATCTCATCTCGCGGCTCAAAAACAATGTTAAAGTCCTTAGAATGTGTTTAGCTAAAATATTATAAGTGTAAACATGAACAAAATATCAAAAAATATTAAAGTGTTTAGCTAAAATTTATAAAATATTAGCCCTAGTCTTGTATCTCATCTCGCGGCTCAAAAACAATGTTAAAGTCCTTAGAATGTGTTTAGCTAAAATATTATAAGTGTAAACATGAACAAATATCAAAAAATATTAAAGTGTTTAGCTAAATTTTATAAAATATTAGCCCTAGTCTTGTATCTCATCTCGCGGCTCAAAAACAATGTTAAAGTCTTAGAATGTGTTTAGCTAAAATATTATAAGTGTAAACATGAACAAACTATCAAAAAAATATTAAAGTGTTTAGCTAAATTTATAAAATATTATAAGTGTAAACATGAACAAAATATCAACAAATATTAAAGTGTTTAGCTAAATTATAAAATATTAGCCCTAGTCTTGTATGCCATCTCGCGGCTCAAAAATGATAATAAAGTCCTTAGAATATTTCTAACAATACATTAAAAAAACAAAGTCTTTATTCATAGTATTAGATGATAATATATTTAATTTTTGTAGCTAAATATTATAAAACATAGCCGCATGTCGTGTATGTCATCTCCCGGCTCAAAAACAATATTACAGTCCTTAGAATGTTTCTAGCTAAATATTATAAAACATAGCCGCATGCCTCGCATGCCATCTCCCGGCTAAAAAAATTTTTTTTTCCCTGACAAATTTCGACCTTATATTTTCAAGCTAAATATTATAAAACACAGCCGCAGGTCAGGCATGCTCAAAAACAATGTTAAAGTCCTTAGAATGTGTTTAGCTAAAATATTATAAGTGTAAACATGAACAAAATATCAACAAATATTAAAGTGTCTAGCTAAATATTATAAAATAGTAGCCCTCGACTTGGATGACAGTTCACGGCTCAAAAACATTATTAAAGTCCATAAAATGTTTCAAGCTAAATATTATAAAACATAGCCGTAGGTCAGGGATGCCCATCTCGCGGCTAACAAATATTTTTTTTACCTTAGACTGTTTTCAAGCTAGATTTTTCAAAACGTAGCCGCATGTCTCGCATGCCATCTCCCGGCTCAAAAATATTTTTTTTCCTTGGTTAAAAATCAGATGGGGGTCTCATCGTAATTTTGTAGCCGCGCGCCAGACCCTGCCTTCGGGCGTAAATTCATAAGTGCCTGGGGCTCAAAAAAAATGGCCCTAGAATCCGCAAATTATATCTACTCGGAAGGATGCAAGTTCTTACCTGGCTCCTGGCTTACTTCATGATTTCTATCTTAGCCAAGCTGCTAAAATGATAGGGAATGTAAGAAAAGAAAAAAAAAATGTTGAACCCCCCCCACACATCCAAGTTAGGAGCTGCCACTGCTTGTATTTATATGTAAAAGCACTGTCTTTAGATTTGTTTATTTTAAATGTAAACCGATTATTATTAAAATTTAATCAATTTCGTTTATTCACACAAAAGCATATTATTTACTAAAGACAAACAAATATACGTAGTGATTTATATGTAATTTCTAATTAAAAATAAATAAAATTTCAAAACATTAACACGTTATAACAAATTACATACTCGTACCATCCAAATATATCGATTTTTTTATCGACTAATATCAAATGGGCCGAACAAAATAAATTAGTATGCATAATTTCAGGATCCCCTACCCACCCAACAAATCAAAATTCTCTTTCACTATCGGGAAATATTACACAGATATGGAATAATTTACAATCACTGGTCTGGGATAGGTTCTAGTGGGTAGATAATTTAACCTTGTTGCTTTTTAGAGTCTGCCCAATATCTAGAGGAAATAACTTGTTATTAGATAAATTATCTAAAAATAAAATATGAATATGATTTGGATAATTTATTTAAATATGAAACAAAAAAAAAACAGAAGAAAGAGAACCTATCCCAGAAAAAGAACTGAAAGAATATTTTAAAAAAGATAAAATAAAAACAAGTGCATAGCGCATGCAATAATTTTTTTTCAGGGACGACAGGGCGGGCCGATGAGGCATGCGTAATTTTTCTGTGTGTGGGCCAATCGTCCGACTTGGATCTCTTTTGGGAAGATTGCAATCATCCTCCTTTGGGTACGATATGCAGGTCTCTCCTTTACAGCAGATCACCACTGTAGTGGTTTTTCTTTGGGTTGTCGGAGGACGCAAGCCGTAGCTCATACTGTATATGTTGAGAGAGAAATAGAAGTATCCATTAGTTTAAATTAATCCATACGTAAAAAGTATTTAAGAGGATAGCTTCCAGGGAACATCAATTTTTATCCTTCTTATTTATTAATGTTTTATTTTTATTTTTACAATAAAAAAACTTGACGCTTCGGCGTCTGACTACGCGATTTTCAAAAGCATAGTTGATTTTGTATAAAATATAAGTGCAACTATGTTTTGTAAGGAAGTTACTTTATTTCATTTTTACTCTCTCTTACTCCGAGGTTGTAATTAAAAGATATGATTAAAAAAAAAAAAAATAACCATTAATATATTTACTTTATTTAAAAATCAAATAGTTGATCCTTTTTTATTAACTGCGCGTAAATATTAGACATTTTTTCCGTGAAAGCCTGCTTAAATTTTTAACTTCATATTTGAAACATTTTATCAGGAAAATTTCTTTTTGGGAGGAACAGTAGCGTTACGCTTTCTTCTAAAGTACGCTTCAGTACCACCACTTATATGATATTAAGTGCATAGAAGCATTGCTGGAGTTCCAAATTTGAAGAAAATCGACTAACCGGATGTGCAACTTTATAGAATAAGTTTATATTTCCAATAGCGTGCATTTGTACGTTATATATTTAGATACAGAACTTGTTTAATCTACTAAAAATTACTCACTAATTATTAGCAGCCATGAGAGTATATCACTGATTATAATTTTTTGGAAAGCAATTTACAAAATTATAAATTATATAATTATCGTAAAAAAAAAAAATCTTACATTATAAAATTAGAACGTAAAAGTGGAAGAATAAGTAATATTTATGTGCCAGGGCATGTTGGCACTGAAGGGAATGAGATGGCCGACGCTCTGGCAAAGGTAGGTTTTAGGGCTGAACCTTTCTGTGGAGTCAGCGACCAGTTTTTCTTGGAGGAACTTAGAAAGGAGGAGGAGGAGGCAAGGATGTCTCAACTCTGGAACTCCATCCCCGGACTGCGGCAGGCCATGATCTGCCTGGGAAATTATAACTAACGGAGATCGGAGGCCTGCATGGGCCTGAGTAAAAACAAACTCCGCCTACTTACGGATTTCCTCACGGGGTACTGTCGATTCAGAGAAGCTAGGTTTGAAAAGTGACAACACATGCATATTCTGTGGGGAGATGGAGGAAACTCTATTACATCTCCTAACAGACTGCGAGGCTGCCACCCAGATTAGATTTAAGAACCTGGGTGGAGGAGGGGAATATACCCTTCCTAGAGCTAGTCAGGGTTATTAGGATTCCTTAGGGATCTTAACCTAATAGAGGTATTGAAGAGACGATGTTCGCCTGGGGCATCTGCTTTAGGTGCTCGCGGATGGATTGAACGGATTTGAGAAATTTTAAGGAAAGTGAATTGATAAATTCTTTTATTGTTGGAATTCCGAGTTCTTTATGAATATGATTATTTCCCCATCAGCATCAATACTGATAGATTTTTCTTTTACACTCTACAATTGATAGACGATTTCTTAATTCCTACTCTGTTTTTTCTAATTACTATACAATCTATCTCTCTTAGCAATTTGCATTTATGTCCATTCTGATAATACAAAAAAATAAGAATTAGCAAAGAGTGAGAGAAAACTCACATTTTATAAGGGCAGAAAACTTCAGAACTTGTGTGATGAGAGATACAGTATAAATAAATAATGAAAAATCTCTTTTCTGACACTGAAAAGCCTGATTGCTACAGCCAACTATATAAAGTTCATAAAACTTTATATCGTTAAAATATCTCAAAAATACAATTTCATGATATTTTCTCACAACCTGATTCAGCGCTATGATCATTCTTGTCTGCTCTTCCATTAGAGGGCAATATTTCAGTAGTCTATTAGGTAAACAGTGCAATAACTGCACTCTAATGAAGCAAAGATAAAAAAGTTGTTATTTCTCATGAAAGGCATTCTGTTGCAATAACTTTATTAATGTATTAATGCGATAAATTTAACATATTGCACGAAGCATTTTCTATGATAAAACTTAGGTAAATAAAGATGCTTGTTACAAATCTCGTAGGGGGCGTTTTTGTTGTTTTACATTTAAAAGCATTTTATTTACTGTAGGTATAGTAACTTTTTTTAATCTTTATTTATTTTTCACAGGACAGTAAGTGTATTCTCCAAGTTGGTTGATGAATAAAATCCACAATAATATTTTTTTCAAAGTAACTTTAATGGAATATTTTTCAGAAAAATACAATTTGGAAATGATGAAGAATAATTATGGCAGGAGAACAGTTATTACAACAGTCTGACCAGTTATCAACCAGTCAGCAACCTACCTTCTCATCAGTCTCACTCGCTCGCACTCTATCACACTCTCTCTCTCTCTATATATATATATATATAGTCCTTGCAGTTTATGAGTTCTCTCATTATATAGTGTTCAGCATTTATTCTAGTTTATTTCTCTAAAAGCCAACCACTCTAATTTTTCTCTCCTTCTACATCTATTATACATATTGAAAGTAAATTTATTAACTATAAAACGAATATGGCATAATTTATTAAAAATGTATTTTATGCCTTTTTAATGTTAATGTCTTGTTAATTTAAGAGACATATAGTTTAGTAATTTGTGTGTATTATTTTATCAATCCTGATGAATATCTGATTTATAACATTTTAAATGCAATTATTATTAATTATTGCACAAAATATAAACATAAAGGTAGAAAAGAATCAGGGCGTAGCCCGTAATGGTATGAATAATTTAGTTTGAAAAATATTGTAAAAAGTGGCAAAAATTTATTTAGATCGCTAGTAACGTTCCACAACTTTGCAAAAAGTTTGTAAAATCTTGCAAGGCAAGGCAAAAATATGTCCAGGTCGCCAGTAACCTTGCAAAGTTATCTTCATTTCGAGATTAAAAATTGTTTGGTTTATTTTGACCAAAATTTCTTAAATTATAAATAATTTTAAAGATGCTGAAGGGTATTTATTATAAATAAACTAAAATAAAAAAGTAAAAATATAATTCACTATTTCATTTTCTATTTTAGGAGTCATTGTTTCAATCAATCTTTCTCTTTAATGGATGTGATTTAATTAATAATTAGCCCAAAAAATTATTCTACACTTAATACTGGGTACTTAATGTCTGGGTATGTACGTAATACAGCTATTCTATAATTATGCTCTATAATTTATATTTCTGAAAGAAATCAATAACACGAAATTAATGCATGCAAATGTAGTAATTACAAAAATGTTTTAATATAGATTGTCATTACATTATATGCAGATATTCGATAATGGAGATGTCTTCTCTGTCAGTTAACTTGTGTTCCTGAAACAAAAAATAAATTATTCACAAAACCAGAATCTACTTGTGAATATATGGTAAGCTGATAGGATTTAATAAACTATTTTTACCAATTGGTTTGTCTCTTTACCATATGGTGATAGTTCACTTTACTAATTAAATTATAGTCCAATTTATTAAATAACTGTTCGCCATTTAGCTGAAGTCGTATCTGTTGGCGAGAAGATTTTCTTTCATTTCCAACTAATTATGATGACAGTTTGGCAATAAATAATTAAATAATTTATTTACAAATGCACTCGTATTGTAGTCCAAACTGCAGATTCTCCAATTTAGATCACAGTTACTTAGTATTAAGTAATTTATTAATCTTAAATCTAAGATTAATCTTAAGATACACACTTTCCAGAGCAACGGAAGCATTCCTGAGCGAATTCATGTTCAACAAGATGCATTTCGAGGCCTTCCGCATATTGAACTGCTCCAGGAATTAATAATAGAACTCCTCTAACAATAGTATGTTGGGATAGTTTAGGTTTACTTTCCATGATAAGTACCACCAAGAAAAGGGACTAGATCAGTGGTGTCGCGCTGGACTAGCAACACGGAGGTCCAGGGTTTGAGTCCAGCAGTGCTGTCCTTAGATTTTCTCTTCCTAGGAGCTCTTACAGCTCATTTCCTCCTAGATTTTGGGTGCATTTGTTAGTATTGCGAGAACAAAAATGCAACAAGGTATGATGATGTCGCTTTCCACAATAATTGCATTCATTAGTAGAAGAGCAATTCATCCCTGAGTGTTTCGATCCGAAACAATTCAAACGTAGACGAAGAGATTTTGTTCACTCATATTGTTGTACGGGTTTAAGAAAACGAAACTTGGAGCATCTATATAATTTATGACGCTCTTAGCAAAAGAGACAAGTGTTATTTGAAGTAGAAAAATCGGTTGATATAAAAACTTATTTATTATTTTTGGAAACTCTGGAGAATTGGCTGGAATGCGAAGAAGTGAAGAGAATGACCAAGAATTGCGATGAGATTTTCAGCTTGAATCTGAACGCATTGTTAGTGGATAAAATGTGAAAAATCCTCATAAGTAGGAATTCACTTTTTTGATCCTATTATTCGTATCAAATCATTCCCTTGATTTCGCATCTAACAGTTTCAACCCCAAAGTATATAAAATAAATCCCAATGAGTCAGGGAGTTTTAAATTTATGAACGCAGTAGAGCTTTCCAAAACTGTTTCTGAGAACTTTCTAAGGACGCGAAATTATTTTTTTCAAAGATTTGAAATTAAGAATTTTGGTAAGATAGTGATTTTCTTGCTTTCTTAAATTGTAATATATTCTCTGAACACAAGCCCATGCCTGAGCATCATCAGCAGAAGTAATGGAAATAGAAGAAATAGTCTGAAGGGCAGAACTCTTCAAAGCTGACCTGAGATAATGGAATTTTTGCAAATCATTCGAGTTTGGATTATTGTGAATTAGAGATATAGAAAGGAATCCAGGAATCCATGTAGAAATATCACCATTAAAATTTGGCAAATTAAAAATGAGGAGATAATGAAATGTAAGGTTGAGGTTCTAAAACACTAGTTGCTGCAACAATATTATCTGGATGCTGTTCAAAGGTTCCGAGAGTCAAAGCTTCGTAAAAGTCAAGCTTGAGTTGTAATGTTTATTTATTATCAAGAATAATACCACAAGCTTTTATGCTCCACTAACACGTTTTAAAATATTATTATATGAATCATCTAGACGTCATAAACGAGCATTGAACAAATTAGCTTACTGAGGTTCATTAAAAATTATTGAACTTTAATACAACTAGATTGAACTTTCATCGCAATTCATTTATAATCACTAGAGAAATCTGAGATCTCATCTACAAGTTCGGACAGTTTAGTTTCTGCCTCAGTAATATCAGATTTAGATCCGATGTATCAAACAAAGGATTTAAAAAATTAAATAAATTTATAAAGAAAACAACTAGATTAGAAGTGGAACAGATGAAGTAGTTGTGGTAGATCAAGAAAATACAAAAAATAAATAATTGATTAAATAAAATTATTAAGATCTGGTGTGAAACACTCACACAACTTTCTCTTACTCCAGTTCTCAAAATTATAATTGACAAATTTTATAGTTTGTGTACCAAATTAATTCAAATACGACGAAAACTGAAAAAACTGTTCGGTGAAAGCGCACTTCCGGTTAATTAATTTCCTTGAAACACTGAATTTTGGCCATCCATTTATTTCTAATTAATTCTGCTGGGATGATAGAATTGTATAATCAACTATGACAGCACTTTAGAGAAAAACATAACCCCACCCCTCCCCTAAAAGTGCCATTAAATGAATTTTCCAGAATGTTTTAAATAAAAGTTGTAGATCTTTGTATGTGTAGTTTATATAAGAAGTTTCAAGAAAATCGACGAAGACATGTTTGAGAAAATCGCGAAAAAGTGAAAAAAATCATTTAGTAAAGTGGTAAAGTAAACGCACTTCCGGTTACCGATTTTTTTAAAACTCGAAATTCCAACAACATATTCAATTCTAATTAACATTATTTAGATGGCAGAATTGTTTAATAAACTGAAATAGCACTTTAGATGAAAACCTAACCCCCCTTTCCCCATAACTGCCCTTAAATGAATTTTCCCAGAGAAATGTATCAAATAAAAGTTGTAGCTCTTTGTATGTGTAGTTGATATAATAACTTTAAAAAAAATCGTTGGAGCAATTTTTGAAAATCGCAAAAAAAAAAAAAAAAAGTAAAAAAAAAACAACAAGTCACGTGGTACTTCCGGTTGAGGAATTTTGACAGATGACCCACTGTCAGATGCCATAGTGATACCTAAACGGAATATCAAGTTTCAACTTTCTATGGTTTTTCGATTTTGAGCTATGCTGTTCACATACATACATACCACATACACACACACACACACACAGTCCATTTGCTAAAAACCTTTTTGGACTCAGGGACTCAAAACGGATATTTCCGGTGAAAACTCGATATCGAAACTTTGACACGATTACAACACTTCCTCTTACTACCTAATGTGCAGGGAAACAAAAATTCACATCATTTTACTTGCTATTAATTGTCGATCTGCAATTAATAGAAGATAAATAACTATACAGTGACTTAAAAATTACAAAAGGTTCATATGTATTATACAATTTATCTAAAATATCTTATTAAATACAAAAAATAGCAATAAATACTATTTTTGTCAGTATATAACTATTGAGAAATATATTTCCGAAAACTATGAAAATATTTAATTGAAACTTTTGAAAAGAAATTTGAAATGAATCTTTTAATTGCACTGTTATATGTAGTTGGACTTAACTAAACTGGTGTTAGTAACAAAATGAACCTTGCAATCTTGGATCGAAAATTATTACCATTGTTGCCCCCAGACCAGAAAAATTTGTTAAGCTCTCGCAAATAGTTATAAACATTCGCCGCGAATCCTCATGAATTACGAGCTGGTTATTCTTGCAGGAAAATGGACTGTATTTGCAATAATGAAAATTGATCTCCGAATCACCATTTTATTTGGTTTCAATACTCGAAATTACACATAATTGAAATGTGATATAGAAAACGAATATTTTTTACTGAAAGAAGAAAGAGAACAAATTAGAATAAGGTTGAAATTTATTAAGACATTAAAGATACAAATTTATACGAGTGACGTTATTAGTATTTTTTTTTTTTTATCCAATTAGAAGCTTTTTGATATTTAAATATTTTAATGTTTGGTACCTGATCTGCTTGTCCGGCGGACGAAATTAAAATTGCCTTTAGAATAAGTTTCTGGATGCGTATAAATCGACTGGGTACTTGGTATCGTATTGCTTTAGTTTGAAAAACTATTATTATTAATAATTTAACAATAATATTTTTCATCTTATAAATTATTAAATATATGGTGAAAACCTATGCCACAAAAAAAAGAGGTTCTATTTCCCACGTAACAGAATCATTAAAAAAAATCTCTTAATTAGAGCATCTAAAGAAAATGGCGCCTTTTTAAAAAGGTGTAAAACCTAAAATTATTTATTAATTTAATAAAATCAAAAATTTTATTTTTCTAATCAAATTCTAATTTATATTAAAATCAATTTAAACAACAATTAATAAATTATTAACATAATTTTATATTATTTCTGTGAACTTTTTTAAAAATATTATTAGATGTTTATGACAATTTAAAATAAAAAATTTATTGAATTATTAATTTAATTACACAGTACTTGAAAATGAAAAAAGATAGGTATATTAAAATATGCATTTCAATAATTATTTTTCACAGAAATTACGGGTCGTTGCCTGGCCCCCCCTATCGACTTCATCCATATTTTCTGTCGCGTCATCAGCTCTGGATAACACCTCCTCTATGGGTAGGTAAAATATTCATTATACTTTGAGTAAATTAATCATTATCTATGATGATTATTTCACGAATTATTGAATAAACAGTAAGTATTAAAAATATCTAAGAATATAATTTTTTTTATGTTTGATTTAACTAGGTCAAATGGATTTCGAAATTCAGATAAAATTTGTAACAGTGTTATAATGTTGTAATAAAATATAACAGTGTTATAATGAGTATAGATTGCACTGTATAATATAATTTATAATATACACATATGTTAATGTCAATTATGTCTATTAAATGAATAAAGTCTTTTGGAAAACAACGTCCAACAAATAACTTGGTGCTCAACAAAGACAACAGGTTGTTAGTCAGTTTACTAGTTGAAATTAATTAAATGCCGAAAACGTCCAAAAGTCAAGATTTTAATAGTAAAAACCACATGAAGGAGAAAACAAATATGGCGAATATTACAATTAATCTGCAACCAAATATTTTGCCACTTGAAACTGATGGAGTCGTTAATGTAAGTAATAATTGGTCTACCTGGTTAAAACAATTAAAATTATACTTAGTCGCTTCTGCCCTCTCTGAAGTTAGTGGTTAAAGAAAAGTAGCTCTACTTCTGTCATTAAACAGGCAATAACAGTATTTAATTCATTTAATAAAGATGCAGATAAAATTACTTTTGATGAACTTATAGAATTATTTACTAATCATTTTACGCCCCAAAAAAAATGTTAACTGTTGAAAGACATCATTTTCCCACAAGGCGTCAGAGACCAGGTGAAAGTATTGAAGCTTTTGTCACAGCGAAAGAAATATAAAATTAAATCGATCAAAATGCCAATTTCGTCTTACTCAAAATATATGGGGCATATTTTTTCAAATAAGGATTGTTTCCGGATGCTTCCAAAATAAGAGCAATCAATAAAATGTGTACTCCTAAAGACGTGAAAGCTTTACAAAGATTTCTAGGCATGGTAAATTATCTTGCAAGTTTTATACGTAATTTGGCAAACCAAACTGTACAGTTACAAGAATTAGTTAAAAAAGATAAAGTCTGGAAATGGGAAGAAGAGCATCAAAAAGAATTTAATAATTTAAATGTTTTTGTTACACAGGCACCAGTGCTCTCTCACGTTGATAATAATAAACCTATTTTCATGACAGTCGATGCTTCAAAATTTGCAGTTGGTGCAGCACTTCTTCAAGAAGGCAAGCCTATAGCCTATGCATCCAAGACCCTAACTACATGTCAACAGTCCTATGCACAAATAGAAAAAGAATTATATGCCGTTGTATTTCAATGTACTAGATTCAGACAGTATATCTATGGTCAGTCAATAACAGTTAAAACCGATCATTCTCCTCTGATCACAATAAGTAAAAAGTATTTATGTTCAGTTCCAGCTCGTTTACAGCGCATGCTACTGCAACTACAATCTTACGATTTAAAAATAGTTTTTGTTCCAGGTAAATTTATGCAAGTTGCAGATCTTTGTCTAGACCACCACTCCTGAAACAGACTCTCTGTTAGATGAAGCAATAACACTCATGTTAACTTAATTATTAATTCTCTAGCAATTTCGCCTTCGACATTAGCAGAAATTAAAGAAGCCACTTCAACTGGCGTCGCATTGACTCTATTAAAGCAATATTGTGTAGATGGATGGCCTAAGAATAAATCATCAGTTCCTGATAAATCCAATTTATTGGAGTTTTCGTGATGAGGTAAACGTCACAGATGATATTATCTTTGGAAATAACAGTGTGATCATATCAGTCAAATTAATAAATAAAATATTATCACTAATTCATACGAGTCAACTAGGCATCGAACGGACCATGAATTTGGTTCGAGGAGTTTCATACTGGCCAAATATGAACATGCACATTAAGCATTGGATAGAAAACAGCTCTATTTGTTTGCAGTATCGCTCTAATAATACAAAAGAATCCCTTTTAACTCAGGAGTTACCTACTTGCCCTTGGGAAAAAGTTGCAGCAGATATTTTTACTTTTAATGCGAAGTATTATTTAGTTTTGATTGATTATTATTCTAATCAAAGAATTTTGTACACTTCCTTCCTTCCACAAATGCTAGAAGTATCATTTTTTACATTTTAAATCAATATTCAGTCGTCATGGCATACCTTCTAAAAATTACGGATGGTGGACGCCAATTTTTCTCAGAGGAATTCAAATATTTTACGAACATATAATGAGTAGTCCATATTACCCGAAATCTAATGGAATGGTAGAAAGTGCTGTGAAAATAATGAAGTACCTTCTACAGAAATGCCAAAATTCAAATAGCGATCTACATCTCGGTTTACTGCATTTAAGGAATACTCCTAAAGAGGGAACAGCCTCTCCTGCACAATTATTAATGTCCAGAAGACTTAGATATACGCTACCCATCCATAAGACATTATTACAACCAAAAATAGAAAGTTTTAAGCGCTACACAGAGTCTTTAACAGAAGCTCAGCAAAAAATGAAACATAATTATGATATGAGAAGCAAAAGTTTAAGTGTTTTGAACAGAGATGAAGAGTGTTTATTTCAAGCTGAACCTAAAAGGTCACTGGATTATGGGAAAATAATTGGAACAAAGGGTCGTAGGTCGTATTTAATACAACATCAAGGCAAGGTATATGTTAGAAATGGTTTCCATATTCCAGCTAAACCAAAATCTATTATAAAAAAAATAAATGAATGAAATAAAAATAAAACAGTCCGAAATGAGAAGTCTTCTTGCAAATCTCATGCTATATTATTTAATTACTTGCTTAGTTTTGTTGCTTTGAATTATATAATCTTAATTGAAAAAAAAGAAGAAAAAAAAAGCGTGTTATAGTGAGTATGGATTGCACTGTATAAAAACATGTGTTCAATATAATTTAAAATATACACATAGGTTAATGTCAATTATGTTTAATTCTGTGTTAGCAATAATTGTATTCTATTAAATGAATAGTCTTTTTGTAAACAATGTCCAATAAATAACTTAGTGCTCAACAAAGACATAACAAACAGTAATGATTCAGAATCGGTTATTTAATCAGAAAAATAGTATTTTAATCTATTATAATAAAATAAAAGATGGATTTATAAGATTTCGAATGCTGTATTCAAAGAAATTAAACGAATAATTAGGTTAACTGAAACTACGATGGGCCTCAGGTTTATTCACACTCAAACACAAATTAGTAATCCAAAAAATTACTTATTTATTATTAATAATCACTTAGTTACATCATTTACATTACAATATTTTTAGCACGTGCAAGATAACTCCGGGTTCCGTTCTCACTGCTGCCATCATGGAAGAGATTAAAAGGAACATTAAAATATAATCATACATGAAATAAAAATAAATGAATGCAGGATTACACCTTATTAAAAACTGATTAAATTCAGAAATATAAAAATTATGGAACAGAATTATTTAATCATTTGATTTTTAATTCAGACAAATTTCAATGTGGGTAGCCGCCACATCACTCCCCCCTCTTAGTAAGTTCGTTACGAAATTATCTCTTATGTTTGAAAACGCAGAGGAGGACGGATGACTCGTCCTGAAGAGGAAGTGCGTTTACTTTCTGTGGATTTGTCTTGGTCTGTTGATTTAGTATGTTGGTTATGTGGAGGTTGTGGGGGTGATGTGGCAGAGTGAGGACAGTCGTCACTTGTACTTGATGAATCTTCATTTCAAAGGGTGTAAGCCGGTTTTAAGCGGTCGATTGATACAGTGACGTCTTGTTCCTTATTTTTATAGTGTAAAATTTTTTGTCCCTTCGAATAAGCTGGTATGGCCCTTCGTAAGGTTTCTCTAAGGCAGATTTAACTCTGTCAATTCGAAAAATATGTGACGTGGTTTGTAAGTCTTTATGTATAAAAGGAGTCTTTGAGGTCTTATGATGATTAGGTGTTGGTTTTAAGTTAATCATGTAACGTTTTAGATCATTTAAAAAGTTCGGTAAGTCTTCTAAAGGTCCGTCTGTTTATTGTTTTAGGAAGTCATTTGGTAAGTTCAAAGTAGTTCCGTAGACCATCTCAGCTACAGTTGAATTTGTGTCTTCCCTAAGTGTGCAGCGAAGGCCTAAAAGTATAGTTGGAAGTACACTGGTCCATTTCACCTTCGAGAGGGCTCCAATGGCATTCTTTAAGGTTCTGTGGAACCTCTCTATTTTTCCATTTGATTGAGGATGGTATCCAGTTGTTCGCACCATTTCTGCTCCACAAATTGAGGCAAGTGAACGGAACAATTCAGACTGGAATTGTCGTCCTTGGTCCGTCACAATTTGCAAAGGCTCTCCGAAACGAGTGATCCAGTTATTATAGAACGCCTGAGCTACTGTTTCTGCACGGATGTCTTTTAATGGAACTACTTCTGTCCAGTTTGTAAAACGGTCTATACATGTTAGACATACATATTGTATCGGATGGTGGTAAAGGACCAATTAAGTCGATGTGTATTACAGAGAAACGTGCATCAGTTGTTGGGAATGTCTGAAGAGGAGAGTATGTTGTATGTCTTAACTTGATTGGCAGGCGTCACAGGCTTTTGTCCAGTCTCGTATGTCTTTCTTAAGGTCAGTCCACACACATTTTGAGGATAGTAGTTTTATTGTTGGTTTTACACCAGCATGAGCCATATTGTGATAATGCCGGAAAACTTGCTTTCTGAAATTTTCAGGGATATACGGCCTGATGTTTGAGGTGGAGATGTCGCACCACAAGGTTGTGTTTGATGGTAGGCTGTATTGCTTAAATTTTAGAGTATCACCTGTCTCAATAAGGTTTT
This sequence comes from Triatoma infestans, assembly GCA_011037195.1. Classification (NCBI taxonomy): domain Eukaryota; kingdom Metazoa; phylum Arthropoda; class Insecta; order Hemiptera; family Reduviidae; genus Triatoma; species Triatoma infestans. The sequence continues at coordinate 181,195 of JAAEAF010000042.1, forward strand.
TCAATTCCTTGTCATTTGCTTGACTCTGAGCAATTTTTTCGTAGTCGATTTCAGAAACCTCTTGGATGCGCGATAGAGTATCTGCAACGATATTATCTTTTCCACTTATGTGATGAATATTGGTTGTGTATTGAGAAATATATTGCAGTTGGCGCAGTTGTCTGGGGGAGGCTTTCTCATTTTCTGTTTGAACGCGAAAATTAAAGGTTTATGATCTGTAAATACAACGAAATGTTGGCCTTCTAAAAAATATCTGAAATGTTTTATAGAAAGATATATACTAAGAAGTTCACGGTCATATGTACTGTATGCCTTCTCAGTATCATTAAGTTTTTTTGAGTAAAATGATATAGGTTTTCAATCGTTTTCTAATTGACAGAGGGCACTTCCTATAGCGAAGTCAGAAGCATCTACAAATAAGGCTAATTGACTATCTTTACCTGGACAAGATAGAAGTGCTGAGTTGGCGAGGGCTTGTTTGCATTTTTCAAATTGCATCCGAGCTGGCTCCGTCCATTCAATCAGTCTATTATCGTTTTTGTGTGATCCTTTTAGATATTCATTAAGAAGAAATTGATCATCAGCTGCGCGTCGCAAATGTCTTCTATAGAAATTAATCATTCCTAAGAAAGCTCTTAATTCTTTTATTGTTTTAGGAAGTTTGTGGTTTAAGATGACATCAACTCGCTTAGGATCGGGTTTTGTTCTTGGGGGGTTATAAGATGTCCTAGAAATTCAATTTCAGTCTCTCCAAAACTCGATTTTCCAAGGTTTAGTCTTAGGCCAAACTGATGGAGTTTATCAAAAAGAATTCTTAGGTGATTTTGGTGTTCTTCTTCGTTTTTTGATGCAACAAGAATGTCGTCTAAATAAGCAAAACAAAAATCGAGGTCTTGTAGTACTTCATTTATAAAACGCTGAAATGTGCTTGGCACATTTCTCAGACCAAACGGCATAAAATTGAATTCGAATAGACCAAATGGCGTGATGACTGCTGTTTTTGCTTTGTCTTCTTGTGCTGAAGGGGATGAAAAGGCTTGATGAAGATCAATTTTTGAAAAAATTGTTTTTCCTTCCAAAATGTTATTTACATCATCGATTCTGGGGATTGGATAGCGGTCAGGGATCGTTCTATCATTGAGTCGCCTGTAATCTCCACATACTCGCCATTATCCGTTCTTCTTAGTGGTCATATGAATAGGACTGGCCCATTGAGATTTAGAATGTTGAACGATATTATGATTCAACAAGAATTGAAACTCCCTTTTGGCAATATCTAATTTTTTGGGATCTAATCGACAGGTTTTGAATAAACCAGAGGTCCACTAGATGTTAATATATAATGTCTGACGTCATGTTTAATTTCTGACGAGGGAACTAATTTTGGATTTGTTAAGTATGGATGGTTCTTTAAAAGCTGTGCATATTTATTTGTAATATTGAGTGAACTAATTGTTTCTTGAGTACATATCTGAGCGAGTCAGCCAATAGCAGTTAATTTTGTTTTATTGTCAATAAGCTTTTTGTTTTTTAAATCTATTAAAAGTTCAAAAGTTTTTAGGAAATCCGCTCCTAAAATAGCTTTTGAAACTTGCTACATGAAAAGGCCATTCAAAAAGTCTTTTAAGTCCTAAATCTACTTGGAGTACTTTAATGCCATAGGTAGGAATTTCAGAGCCGTTAGCGGCAAATAATTTAAATTCTGTGATTCTTTGTGTACCATATTTTGATGCTGGAATGTCGGAGATATCAGCTCCGCTGCCAACCAGGAACCTCAATCCAGAATGTCGATCTTTAATAAAAAGACGATTTTGTTGGCCTGTAGAGTGATTGGCGTCGCAGTTGGCCAAGCCTACGACTGCCTCTTCGCGTTTCCCTGCTCATTCCACTTGCAATTTAGAGTACATTTTTCTGGTCTACATTTTATACCGTTCCGAAAATGGCCGTAACAGTATTTACCATTAGCATTAAATTGGGTCGTTGCCGACTTCGGCTTATACTTCTGGATCTATTTTTATTCTTTATTTCTGTTTCAAGAGCCTGAATCCGTTGGCATAATTCGTTTAAGATTGATTCATTTATGTGAGTATTTGGGGCTATTTCGTCAAGTGAAGTAGGTATCATGTTCCACAGTTTTTCGCCTATTTGGGCTATTTTTGTGAAATCACCCTCAGAAATTGTTAGAATATTTCGTATATCTGTTGGTAATTTGTCAATCCAAAGGGTTTTTAACACTTGATCCGATATGTCATTTCCGGCAAGTAATTGCATTTTCCGTAAGAGCTGGGCTTCGCTACATATCTCCTAGTTCGAGATCACTAACGGGTTTTTTTATTTGTTTTTGCTCACTTTCCTTAAATATATTTAGAAGCGTTCTTTGGCTTTTGAGTATTTATTAGTTTCATCACTAGAGATAATATCCCATATATTTTCAACTAATTTTAAATCTAACTGAGCTAACAGGTAATTAAATTTTGTTGTTTCACTTCTTATATTTGCTAATTGGAATTAAGCTTCTACCTTAACCATATTTCTGGTTTATCTGCCCAGAAAGGAGGAATTTTAACACTAACCCTATCAAATTCTGTTTTTTTCTATGTCTGTTGGTTTTTGATCTAAAGGCATGTTATTTATTTTGTTATTTCACTATAATTAATAATGTTTTGACTTACAAGTAACAAAGAATCCTGTCTGGTTAACTGTTTATTAGAATTTATTTTTGTTTTCACAGTTCACTAGAAATGTTCACAGTCACAATTTGGGGTCACCAATTATGGGTTTATTCACACTCAAACACAAATTAGTAATCCAAAAAAATTACTTATTTATGATAAATAATCACTTATTTACATCATTACTTATTTATTATTAATAATCACTTATTTACATTACAATATTTTTAGCACCTGCAAGATGACTCCGGGTTCCGTTCTCACTGCTGCCTTCATGGCAGAGATTAAAAGGAACATTAAAATATAATCATACAAGATATAAAATAAATGAATTACTCATTAAAAACTGATTAAATTCAGAAATATAAAAATTCTGGAAAAGAATTATTTAGTAATTTGATTTTTAATCCATACAAATTTCAATGTGGGTAGCCGCCACACTATTAATTCAATATAGCGTATTTTATTACTTTCTCTTACTCCTAGTAAGAGGAAGTATTGTAATGTGTCAAATTTTCGATATCGAGTTTTCACCAGAAATATCCGTTTTGAGGTCCCCTGAGTCCAAAAAAGTGGTTTTTAGCAAATGGTCTGTGTGTGTGTCTGTATGTATGTATGTGAACAGCATAGCTCAAAAACGAAAATCGTAGAAAGTTGAAACTTGATATTCCGTTTAGGGGTCACCATGGGATCTGACTGTACGTTATCTGTCAAAATCCTCAACCGGAAGTACCATTTTACTAGTTGGATTTTTTACTTTTTTGCGATTTTCTCAAAAATGGCTCCGACGATTTTCTTTAAACTTAAACATCAACCACACATACAAAGAGCTACAACTTTTATTTGAAACATTTCTCCAGGAAAATGCATTTAAGGGCACTTTTGGGGGAGGGGTGGGGTTAGGTTTTCATCTAAAGTGCTATTACAATTTATTATATAATTCTGTCATCTAAATAATGTTAACTAGAATTAATATATTGTTGAAATTCCGAGTTTGAAAAAATCGGATAACCGGAAGTGCGTTTACTTTACCACTTTACTAAATGTTTTTTTTCTCTTTTTCGCTATTTCATAAATGGCTCCGACGATATTCTAAACTTGGTATATAAACTAAACATGCAAAGATCTACAACTTTTATTTGAAACATTTCTCTGGGAAAATTTATTTTCTCATCATCACTTTTGGGGGAGGGGTGGGGTTATATTTTTCTCTAAAGTGCTATCACGGTTGATTATACAATTCTATCATCCAAACAAAATTAATTAGAAATAAATACATGGCCAAAATTCCGAGTTTCAAGAAAATTAGTAAACCGGAAGTGCGCTTTTACTGAACAGTTTTTTCAGTTTTCGACGAATCGCATTAAATTTGGTACATACACTGTAAAAGCTGTCAATTATAATTTGGAGAACTGGAGTAAGAGAAAGTTGTGTGAGTGTTTCACACCAGATTTTTTTTTTTTTATAGAAACCTACTTTTTTACGTTACATAACACATTTAATACTGCTTAAAAAGAATTACTACTGTATTTTTATTAATTAAAAATTTTCAAATTTAATCTTAAACAGATTTCAAAACGATCGATGATTGATATATCATAAATACAAGGTAATTATGGGAGTCATAATTTGTTAATTATAGGCTACGATAGTGCCCTCAAATAATATTTCTATGCCATTCGTATAAAAATCCTTATTTTTAGATGCAATTTTTTTAATTTTGTTTCTTAAACACCAACACACTCACATTAATTACTTAGAAAATCTATTATTACAAAATCAAAATTCACTACCGTAACTGACTCGTAACAATTTTAACAGGTAAATTTTCTTAGCTGATAACGACTTCTGAATGCCACATCTTCACTTTTATAATTTGAATGGTCCCGGGATGGCAGTAGAAATCGATGAGGCTAAATTCGGTAAACATAAATGTAATAGAGGTCGCGTAGTCAGAGGTCAATGGGTATTCGGGATGACTTTAATGGCAGTCATTCGGGATAGAATTTTACCCGGGACAACCATAATTTCGGATTGCTGGAGGGGATACGATCCTTTGCTAACTGACCGTGATTATGAACGGGATTATGATTTACGGGTTAACCACTCTCTCAATTTTGTCGATCCTCAGTCTGGGACGCATACGCAGAATGTAGAGCGTATGTGGCGCGGTGTACGCAGTGGCATACCGCGTTGTGGTAGGCGCGAAGAACATTTCCTGGGGTATCTCGCCGAGCATTCCTGAAAAAGGCAACATCCCGTCCGCAGTAGTCGTCTCCATCATTTCTTTATAGATGTTGCCACCGTATATCAGTGACAAGTCTTTTACTGAGCCTCTATGTAGAGTCGGGGATGGTACCACCTCAGCTTAGAAGAGAACAGCTTACCCTGACCTACATCGCCGGAATATGTAGAAAGCGGTTTCATCCGTTATTTCACACCATATTTGAGAGCCCACATGAACAAGAATTCCGCCATCAACGTACGCGGACGCGACCTCTCGGGGTCCGAGCTCTAGAAATGTTAGAAGCGGAAGGAATTGAGTTTGGGCCAGTGGAGCGTTGGGGCTTCGCTCTCTCACCTCCCTGGTTATTACCTTCCGCAAGCGTTCACATGGGCCTGGCAATATACAAAAAAAAAGAAACATCATCCGTCGTCTATAGACAAAACTTGTTACAATTATTAAACTTCTATAACGATTTCCAACCTATCTTTACAGATGGGTTGAAGATAGACGACGGCGTGGGTAGCGCTGTGTGAGGGAGTTACCCTCAGTTGGACTTTCACTGAGTATGCAAACGTGTACAGCCGAGATGTATGCATTTTGCCAGGCCATAAACTTGACAAAAGAAAAAAGATATAATAAGTCAGTAATATTGGCGGACTCATTAAGCGTATTAATGGCTCTCCGGGATAAATTCTCGACAGACCCAATGGTCATAAAGTTATACAATTTGCTGTTTCAGCTTAGCGCACATGGTCAAAGGGTGACGTTCGCCTGGGTGCCGGGCCACATTGGTGTGTCCGATAACGAAAAGGCGGACGAGAGGGCCAAACGAGCTGCCTCTACATATACTGAAGTTGTCACACCTGTGCGTCCCACTTACTTACAAATTTTCATGAAAAGTCTTATAAATAAAAAATGGCAAAGTCAGTAGGACAGAATAAATGAAAAATTAAAAGAAATTAAGCAAAGTATGCGAAATGCTACAGACGAGAACTACCCGCGGCATGAATCAGTTATACTTACGAGTCTAAGGATTGGTCACACACGTGTTTTATTGGGCACCTTCTTATTGCTGAAAGAAGACAGAGGTGCCCTCGATGCCGAGAAACACATGTGTCGCTAGGATGTCAGGCTCTGCGTACGCAAAGGGAAGAAGCAGGCCTGCCATATGGCAAGCGCGCTATTTTACAAGAGGGTTCTCCTTACACAAGGAGGCTATTTACTTAAGTCTATAAATGTATATAATAAAATTTAGGTTAGTACTTAGATTAGGTGAATATGGGTGAAGGAATATCGAGTATTTCACCCAATTAGGTTAGTTTATTTATTATAAAGGGGAAAGGAATATCGAGTACTTTGCCCTTGTGTGAATGCATAGTATGAATGAATCATTAGCATGAATGTACTTATTTGCGAAAATGTATTTATAAGCGTGAATGTGTTTTATTGGTCTGAATGTATTTATTGGCGTGAATGTTTTTCTTTAGTCTGAAAGTATAAGTAAAGTGAGAATGTTAGCATGAATGCTTAGAGTAGGTTTTCTTTTATCAGGGGTTGAAAGAAAATTTATAAAAGTATTTCAACACCATAGCTTTAAGTTAAACTTAGTTGTGATCATTTTAGGATGTGCAGGAACATTAGTTTAAAGTCCTGCATATCCAAATTGAACAGTAAATAGCCTCGTCCGCGATATTATTGTATTATAATTAATTATTAATTAAAGATATCAATTTGTTTTGTAAATAATACTCTTAATAAACATCTTTTATATATATTGTAACGTTTTTCCCTCTGAACTAGCTACTGCAACTAGTTTCTAAGTGTGTTCGTTTAGATAAAATACTCTAAACTTCAATAAGAAAAACGGTAATTTATTGTTTTACACAATAAATTACAAATACAACACTTAATAATAATTAGTTTACAGTTTAAACCAACAAAAGTTCTCTTATTTCACTTTTTATTTACTATTCACAAACGCACACCCCGTTTGTAACAAGATTTTCTGTAAAAACTTTCTCGACTTCAGCTGAGTTCACCTTTTATAGCAATGGAGAAGGGTCTGGAAGGTTCTCGATTCTTCTAGAAAGAGCTAGAGCGCGCCACCAGCGCTTCCTAGCTGCCACTAGGAGAACTTGAGGTACCTGCTTCTCTCCTAGATGGCACCAGTGGCTGCGTTACAATATATATATATTGACCTTAATGAATAAATAGTAATTTTTGTTACATTAGAGTCTACCACAGTTATTAATAAAATAAGGGATGGCACAAACAATAAACCCACACTCCCCCTCGTCGACTAGATCGATGATATAAGTGGGGACGCGTGGGTAGATCCTCGAATACCTGAGGGTCCACCCTTAGGTGTTGTGTGTGGCTGAGCAAGGTGTCTTGTGTGGAAGCCACACAAGTTAGCATGTGCCATCCCAGCTCGAGGACCACAGAATGAGAAAGCTTAAATGACTGGAGGCGGTAATGACCATGGCAGTCGATGCACCAGGAAAAAAACAATGATATTTTGCATGATTCTGTTATGAAGTTAATAATTGGAACTATAATTATTTAATAAAACATTTATGTGGTCACTAGTAATATCCTTCTTCGGAACTTCCAGTCCAGTTAGAGTGCAGACGGTAAGCGAATTATTGACATGTTTATTATTGTAGGTTGTACTTGTATAGATATACATATGCGTATTTCCTTCTCGGCTGGGGCGAAGAGGTTTTCTCCAGTCCGGCTTATCAACCGTCATTCCTATAAAACCTATAAAAGCCGGCCTTTTTGGATTAAAGCGTGTAACGGAGACCGTTATTAATATCTTTTTTTCAACTAGTTCATTTTTTTTCAATTCAATTAATTCTAGCTTAATAATTAAAATTAATTTGGGTAATTTGAGGTATTGTTTTGTTAAGATTTAGTTCAAACAAAAAAAAAGTAGATTGTGAAATAAATGAGGAAGATGAATAGAATACATATGATAGAATAACATATGAAATAGAAATAACTATAATAAGGGAAAGTAAAAATAAAAACTAGAGAGAGTAAAGAAAGAAAGACTGCGAAGTATTATAATAGCAATAAATGGGAAAGAGAGGAATGAACATTGTAGATAATAGAAGTGTACATACTGTGCGCTTATTTAGGCAACCAGCGAGTTTTCTGTTTGAAAATGGGCCAACAAGTCCTCAGAGTGTTAGACCGTAACCGGAAAGGGATTAACACCCAGGACAGTAAGAATTGCAGCTGACCTTATGGAAAATGAAATTAGTGTGGGTGCATCCGTAAATTTTTTTACATTAAAAAAAATAAAAAATTATTTGATTAATTAAATAACTACATAAATAAATTTGAAAACCACAGGTGAAGTGACTTAATGTTCACAGAACTGTTTCGAGCTGTAGTATTTTCACTTGGTTTTCTCAAATTCAAAAAAAATCTATCATTTATTTTTATAATTTTTGTTTGCCTATAGAGCTAGCTCTCTCTCTCTCTCTCTCGAGGATAAAATTCAGAAAGTGGCTGAATTTACCATCTTTTTTGGTTTTAACGGAAATAATAATTATTTTCTGTTTAGGTAATGATAAAATTTTCTTTTTTTTGTTTTATGAAATAACTTTTTTATGTACACAGATGTTAAAAATATTATATACTTGGCAAACATACTCCCTGTTTATACAGTAAGCTATGATTGCCTAATAGAAGTAGTATAATATAAGAAATGCACCCAACTAGGAAAAGTTGATGGGTGATATACCATCAACACTTAGTGATGGTATATCACAAGTAAAACTATAGTTTTTAAGGAATTCTAAAAAGAAATTTTTACCCTGAAGAAAGTAATAAATTTGCCGAAACATCGGTGAAAATTTAAAAAGAGCTTTTTTTTATGACTGAACCCCAACATCTACTTTACAACATTGAATATAAAATAAACAAAAATTTAGTTATATAAAGTTTTATTCTTCAATTTAAACAACTTACAAATTACATAAATAAACAAATATATAAAATAAATTAACAGAATTTAAAAATACTGGTTTGTTTATTAAACAACTAGAACCTAAACAGAGTATATAAAAAAAACTATATAAAATGAAATAACAATAAATAAATTAAGTAATGAAATATCTACATTTATACACTGGGTTAGAAGATAAGTGGACAGGTTTCGGTTAATAATTTTAAAATTAGGTCATAAGTTTTCAGTGACATAAGTATCAATTCAACTGAAGATCGCACTTGACCTACTTTTATTTTGAAAACGTATTCATTCTTATATAGAAAAATAAACAAACCAGTAGTGTCTTCAATGTGACAATTAGAAGACAATAATGAGTGTTTACAAATTATTGATGTGTTATTTTAATGTTTATTATCTACATATGGTTCTTTTTTTTTTTTTTTTTTTTTTTTTTACTTTGTACTTAATCAGCTTCAGTTGAGACTTAAGAAAATACTTACTGATGGTAAGTGTTTTCCATGCTAAAGTTGAAGAGCGAAAAAATGAATTTCTTGGCTCAAACTAAGTAAAAAAGTTTATCAATTATTGAGCAGAAACTTGAAACAGATTATGTTGATGCGTAACTCAGAGAAGAATATGTTGAATTATTCGGTTGAGAATTATATTATATCAATTATAAATATATTTTATTTATAAACATTATATTTGTAACAAACAATGCATTATTTTCGACTGCTTAATTTTTTTTTTTTTGGCATTCGTTAAAAATCATTTTAAAAAAGATTTTTGTCAGATTGCAAAAAAAAGAGTCAAAAATGTCCAGAAAAATCCAGAAACTTTTTATAGCGCATGAAACTAGAGGTATAAACTATCAGAAAAAACATGGTTTTCTTACTGTGTCTTACGTTTGTAAGAAGTTCTCTGAGTAATGAAAAAATTTGTTAGCGAATGAGTCTGTCACAATGATAAGCCCGAGTGGGTGTACAAAAATTTTAATGAGGCGTGAACGATTTAAAAAAAAAAAAGTTATCTGTTAGCTTCCCACTGAAACAACATACAAAGTTTCAGTTAGTTTTAATGACGAGTTTCTTCACACACACACACAAAACTATCACCACAATTAGCATTGCTATTGGGGATAGAATAAAACACAATAAGTTTCAATGTGTATTGAGAAGTCAGTTTGGTTTTGAATTTACTCCTTTGGTCAATTTTGGGGTCATATTGCTTGAAAATATTTATAATATAAAAAATTATTTACAGTCTATTTATTAATTATAGTTTACATTTGAAAAGTAGCAATATCATATTTTATGCACTCAGTTCAAATTTTTTGCAAAGTATAAAGCGAAAATTCCCGCTTTATTCTGAAGTTATCCGGCCTTTTTATTATTTTATTTTTGTTATTACTTCATTTATGTGAAATTTCATGTTAATTTTTAGAATTATTTTAATAAAAATTGGCATAACAAGTTTTATTTACTTTTTTACCGCACTTTCAAATAAAAGTGATAGGTATTTATTTAAGTCAGATATCTATACATATAATGGTGGGCCGGTCAATTTGTTTTTTAAATTATTTAAAACAAAAAAATATCTTTATTTCAATAGCCAAAGTTTCGACAGAAAATACTGACCTTATCAAGCTCGAATAAAATATAAACGGGTTGTTCTTAGTTTATATTCAATTAAGTCACCCCCTCCTCCAAAAATCCTTCTAAAACGAATTTCCCTAGAAAAAATGTTTCAAATAAAATAAATAGGCTTACATATATGTAATGTGTAATTTAGTGTTGAAAGAAAATCGTCTTTTTCTACAAAAATTACTAAAAAAAAAACAATAGACCATTCATTAAAGTAATATATCCTGTTTTGACAGATTTTTACCAAAACCTTAAATATGTCAGGTTTGTCCCGTTTTAGAAAACCGAACAATTATTATAATCAATCGCGATCTAGTAAGATAATGCCGACTGTATCGAATTGACTCAACACCCAGTCAAATTTTTACCTGAAACCTGAGCAATTTTTATTTTGAAATATATTTTAATAATTTTAGTTCTAAAATTAAAAACGTCGAAAAGGCGAAATTGTACAAGGTTAAAAAAAAAAAAGAATCGTAGAGCCTTTTTTGAGAAATCACGAAAAACTGGGGAAAAAAAAACCATTCAGTAAAGTCGCGCTTCCAGTTGATGGATTTTCCCGAACCCTTCGTATTCAGATTCGGTGATAGTATGTAAACGGAATACAAAGTTTGAGATTCCAGCGATTTTGCATTTTTGTGTGAAGTTTGTTCACACACACAGATCATTCGCTAAAAACATTTTTTTTTTTTTTTTTTTATGTTCTCAGGGGGCCTCAAAACATGTATTTACAGTAAATACAACTTAATTTCAAAAATCTCGATCGCAGTAATTTACATGTAAGAGAAACTAAAAATGTCAAATAAAATTGATTTGACGATGATTTACTTAATTCCTTCAGTCATACCTATATGGAATATCAAGTTTAAGCTCACTGTGATTTTTCTTTTGTGCGTTTTGCTGTTCATATTTCCCAGAAAAAAAATATGTTAAAGGAAACTCTTTTACTTATTTCTGATCTACGTTATTACCCATTTCATGTCCTCAACTTTAACACATTATATAAAGTAAAACTTATTGTTATGGGCAAAAATTGTTAGAAAAACATCACAACCGAAAAATTTTAATACCAATAATCTATCTCAAATATTTGCTTTGTTTATAAAAAAAAATGGCCAGTACAGATTGATGGGTGCTCATTTTAAATTTTAGCATAATGAATAATAGTTAAACAGAAATAAATTTAGATTATATAATTATCTATTCAGGAGATATTGCCAAAAAAAAAAAAAACAATTTGAGGGGAAAATCTATCTTAATTATGAAATATTTGGGATTTTATCCATCGTAGCATGCTTATTAAAAGTGAAGAAAGAAACATGTCAGGACGGATAAAATCCCAGGTATTATCCAGCTATAAATTCAGTGATGAAATTTTTCTTATTGACCGTCGGATATCTATCTACACATATAATAGTGGTCCGGTCATTTTTTTTTTTTTTTTTTTTAATTATTTAAAACAAAAATATCTTTATTGCAATAGCCAAAGCTTCGACAGAAAATACTGACCTTATCAAACTCGAATAAATTATAAACGGGTTGTTCTTAGTTTATACTCAATTAAGTCACCCCCTCCTCCAAAAATCCTTCTAAAATGAATTTCCCTAGAAAAAATGTTTCAAATAAAATAAATAGGCTTACATATATGTAATGTGTAAATTAGTGTTGAAAGAAAATCGTCTTTCCTACAAAAATTACAAAAAAAATAGACCATTCATTAAAGTAATACATCCGGTTTTGACAGATTTTTACCCAAATCTTAAATATGTCAGGTTTGTTTCGCTTTAGAAAACCGAGCAATGGTTACAATCAGTCGCGATCTAGTAAGATAATAATGCCGACTGTATCGAATTGAGTCGACACCCAGTCAAATTTTTACCTGAAACTTGAGAAATTTTTATATAGAAATGTATTTTAATAATTTAAGCCCTAAAATTAAAAACGTCGAAAAGGGGAAATTGTACATTTAACGACCAACTATAGAAAGTGTTGGAGAGCACCAAGCACCAATTCCATTTTCACATTTGAAGATCTATTACAGTGTATATAAATAATAACTGTTATTCTGTTAAAATTTCTTTCTAATCTGTAATAAATAAATAAAATTATAAACAAAAAAGACCTAAAAAAAAACAATGTACTACTCAGAACAATTGCGTGTTAATGCTGGTTCCTTGGTTAGCCAATAGAGAGCACATGCTCTGGGCTGTCTAGCCAGATGTAATTCTCTCTTGTTGTGGTTAGCTACAGTGTGTAGGATTGCTATAGCAGGTCACTTTTCAAATGTTCAGGCTAACAATCCGTCCACTGCAGGTAGATTGTTTGGTTCTAAATGGCAGACGACTGTATTGGGCAGAAAGGAGTAAGGCACTCAGAGCAACATTCACTTGGTGTGAATCAATTCCCCTCATTACAACGCAGGCGGCCAAGAAATCGCTTATTATTCTAGCCAGGAGAAAAAGGTTCTCCCCAAAACCATAAAAAAATCAATTTATGTGTTTACATTGGTATACGAAGAAAATCGTTAAGAGGCAATCTCAAGGGAAAAAAAAACAGTAAAGTCGCACTTTCGGTTAATAGATTTTGCCCGAAATCTTTATGTGTGATGCAGTGGTAATGCATTACTTGGAATACAAAGTCTGAACTCGCTGCGACTTTTCGTTTTTAAGATTTTCAGTTAAAAAACACACACACATATTGGGGAGAGTGCAATTTTTGGGGTTGGTTCACATTATATCTATTTTATATATCTGTCTTGTTGATTTGATATTTACAAGCTACTCATTTATAAGTTTTTAGACTTTGAAAATAAACAATATATTCTGTCGAAAGTTAGCAATTGCAATGTATATATATTTTAATACAACAAAAGATAAAAAACTATTTTATTCCTAGATCAAACCTCAACCTATATAAAGATAATCTATATAATAATTTCATGTATGAAAAATATCGTATGTTTTTTTAACATTTATTGTGCATTTATTACATGTTTATACGAAGTTAGCATTAATTAAAACAACGATTTCTTTCAAATCGGGTAAGGATAGATAAATATACATTTATTATTATTATTATTATTATTATTATTATTATTATTATTATTTATACATCAAATGGGCATTCCGAGAAAACTTAAATACAAATAGAAAGCGATAGAAAGAAGGCAATTAATTCAAATTTCATTAAATAGAGAGTTATAATTCTGTGGGTTTTTATTCTCTTACTGCTGTGAAAACAAGGATCAAGATTAGGTCAAATATTAGAAATAAATCGGAAATATGTGTTTTAGTAACTTCAAAATATAGTTAGTATTTATGTATTGTTTCTTGAACAAAATATATCAAAAATGAAAAAAAAAAAATTCTCCCCGCACCTTATAATCATTTTTCCGGAAAAATTTTAACAAGTGAGAGGTATTTTTTATATGTATGATAAGCATACAAAACTTCTTTGGGGAAAAATCTTTGTAGCGTTTTCGACAAAATAGTGAAAAACTGTAAACTTCATCCTGTAAAATGGCATTTCAGTTAAGTGATATTTTTAAAGTTGGCATTTATTTATATTTAATATATTTAATTCTTCAAGGAATTATTTTGTTGTACCGTGCAGTATTCTAAAATTACAATACTATAAATTAAAATTTATAGGGGAGTCCTCTTAAGTCTCATCCTCTACAACTCTCCTAAAATCTATTTTTTTTTTTTTTTAATATATAAAGTAAATCGTGATAGACAAGAAAATCGTTCGAGCCATTTTCGAGATCATTTCCAAAAACATAACAAAAAAAATCCACAACCTAGCTCTTAAGTTTCACTGGTTTGACCGAAACTTTCTGTCGGTTGCAATGGTAATATTGAACTGAACCGTATATGAACTTCAGGCTTCTTGTGATTTTTGGTTTTTGAGATATTTTGTCCACAGACACCCACCCACTCACACACACATCCAAATATATGGAAATTACTCATTAAAAAAAAATTATTCGTATTCTGGGGACTTCAAAACATATATTTCCAGAATAAACTCAATTTCCACAAATTGACTCTGTAGCTTTATCACAGCAGTTAGAGAAAGTAATAAAAAAAATTTCATCAAGAGGAAATTTTTAATTAATTGCTTCCTTTTGTTTGTAAACTAAGTAGTGTCTAAGTGAAATGAGAGTAATTAGAAGTTTCGTAAAATAGATACCATGATTGCTTAGAAGTTAAAATTAGTATTTTATAATAAATTTCCGGGCTAGGCAATTAACATTGTGCATTTTATGGTTAATAAATAATGAGATAATAACCGCTTTATTCAACGACAGATGAACGATTGTTTAATGTAAAGCCCTTCTGAAAATAGAGACATTTAATTTTACATCAAGTTATCTACTATATTTATGAAAAATATGTTATTTTTACATTTATTGGTGTATATATTTCATTTTTTTTTTTTTTTTTTAGAACTCAGCTTCAAAATATTGCTTCAGTACAACTTGGAAAATAAGGAAAGTTGTAGGGCTTGAATGAAAAAGAAGTTATTAATGACTTCCTATTTAGAATGTGATATTTTCATTTGAGATAACAAAAACAAAATGGAATGTATTCCAGTAAAGAAATTTATTTAATTTATTATTATTTAGGCTTCGTTTGATTATCGGATGGTTTTCAGTCAATTTTAATTTTTTTTACTTTTTTGTAAGTCACTACACTTAAACTACCAACCATTCTCTCACAAAACATGTATTTATGGAAAACTTATACATACTTAAATTATTTTCATGAAAATTTAAAAAAATATAGGGGTCTGTAACGAAAATAGCTACGAATTTTTTTTTACAGTTAGTCTCTCTTACTCTTTGTTTCTTCTGTTATTCGAAATTGAAATAAAAGTCTTGAGGCGTACTGATTTGTATTCTATTCCATTTAGAACTTAGTCATTGTGTGAACAATATGACTCCTGTAATGGCAGAAAAGATGTTTGTATTGAAGATAAAATTCCATTACTTACAACTATTACTTACATGTTTTACTTAGTAAGGAATAAAGTAAGAGTAGAGTTTGAGGTAGGGATTAGCGACTGTTAGCCTTCTTGAAATTCTAGAACCTGCTGAGTTCTCAAGAGATGGATTGTTCATAAACTCTTCTTGATAGGTATTAAGACTTCTTTCTTTGATTTGAGACTGCTTGTTTTATTCATTGAAAACTGTTTTTAGACTGTTCCAGACTCTCACTTGTGCAGAGCTTTTGCTTAAACTGATAATCGCTGGAATCGCTTAGAGCTATCACATGCGCATTACATATCAGTAAGCAGCTTATTTCCATCACACTCCCAAAGAAATAGAAAAATATCCATGAAATTCAAAGATGGTACTTTCAGTTTGGTTATGACAAGATGCTCCGAAGATTTCAGTTCAAAGTCAGTAAGAAGTACCACTTATTGAATAGTTTTTAAAAAAGTCAGCTCATTGGTCTCATCATTCTGAGGTTCTACCAGCGATTGCTCATTGTGAGCCTGTTTAATAATCAGTTTCCACCAGAGTTGCTACCCTCCAACCTAAAACAGGCTTCACCAACTATCACACCATCCAACCCTCACAACTAAGATCTTCTAACTTTATCTCTTTCCATACAGCTTCTTGATCTTCATCGATATCCTCTATTCTCGCCATCATTCGTCATCCAGCTTCATAACATTGTTCGGTGCAAATAATTTCAGATTTGTTCGAGACATCTTCAAATGTGGAAGTGATCTAAATTTCGGCAGTGGTCTAACTATAATAATTTTAGCGACAATTAGTATCATTACCAACATATAGAACATTCACGTTTGAAGAAAATTTTGACAAAAATAAGTTGAAAACGGAGTAAGAGAAAGTTAAAAAATTGAATGTTTGACATCAGTGAAGTATAATAAACATTTTATAGGACTCCAAATGTTAAAAGATTATGTAAAATTGTCAAGAATGAATTAGTAAAAGTGCAGCACTTACTTTTCGGATTGTTTAACAATAATAATTTATTAATTTTTTTCTTTTAGTTAATATTTTTTGTTTAATTACATAATTTAACTTAAAATATTTACTGTATGTATGTTATTATAGTATAAACCATTATGAAAAATTTATTAAATATATAACACTTTCCGTAGTGATTATTATATAATATCAATATTACTCTAATCAGTCATTTTATTCCATGCAATATGGAGAGAAAATCAGATATCTGCTTATCACTTCTAAGGGGACTTACTCGACAGCTACACTAGCAACATCTAAGTTTTATAAAACAGTTTTATGATACTGAAAAAAATGAGCCGAATGGTGCAGGGGAAAGTGATTAGACCAAAATAGTACAACAGTGATTAAATACCTACATAATTTGGCATCTTGAAGAACACACTATGCATAAAGAGTTGTACAATTTATCTTTTATTTCATGGTGGTTAGAATTTTCAAATTATTAAATTAAAAAAAAAAAAAAAAGAGAGAAAACATATATCTTATCCAGAAATATATATACTATGCCTAGAACATATCTTAACAAAGTTAAATAACAGAAATACTGCCGGAAAATGGTTAAACAGGCAAACTAAACATAGTAAAATGTATTACACTATTTTCTGTACCATTTAGGATTCGCCATTAATTGATTATTTATTTGATGCAAGCATTTAGGAAGTAAAAGTTACGAAAAACACTTGAGTTTCTGGGTTGAGACCGCGATAAGGCTTTACTGACTATCAAGCTTTATTAGTTTTCAAGCTGTAACGACCCTGAAAAGGCTCATTACAACATGGACAAAACATTAGTTTTTAGCAAACCACTGACGGGGTCTCAACCCGTAAACTCAAGTGTTTTTCATGAAAATGACCGCGGTAACCTAAAAGATGAGCAAAAATTATATTGAAAAATTGTCTGTCCGTGAAGTGAGTGACCTTATTCGTTCATTATCCACATGTAAATTGCCATTAAACAGAATCACAAAAAATATAGAATTTATACAAGAGCAAGCTTCATCGTAGAAGTGGAAAATTTTATTTTTTGCTATCAAGTATGTTCTACATCAAAGGATGGAATGCAAAAATAATATGGTCGTCAGCGAAAGTTAATAGGCAATTCTTGCTTAATTCAATCCCCATGTTTCTGCATTGCTTTTTCTATTTTTGTCAATCTCTACTAATAGAAGAGACTGAAAGTAATTGACATAATCTGCAATCTTGTCTTTTGATGGTTGGAAAAATAGATGATATCATGTCCATCTATTGACATTGCAAATTATATGCGATTGATAGTTGTTCTTTCGAAAGTTTTCCCAATGCTTCCCTAATGGTTTTGAATTGTTGCCTCTTTTTTTAGTCTTACGAGTATCATGTAACTCACGTCTACAGAACAATCTTTTTTCTCACTGCTACAATACCATGAAGATATTATCCATGCAAGAGGTACCCTCAAGGAAGCACACTGTTTATTATCACGAGGTCACTGATGTTTGAGCGCCTACAGCAAAGATTACCAGTATGCGGGAAGAAGAAGAACTAAATGAGTAGTATGAGAGGTCTGAATTTTAGGAAAAGGTTCTTATAACATGCTATTGCAATTTTAGTTATATATCAGATTTCGAGGTTCTTGTATGAAGAATTTGATAGGAAATCGGAAAATATGTGCAATGGATTTTGAGGATTCTGAAATGATTGGAGATGCTGGATATTGAACGAATTGTGGCGTGTTTGTCAAGAGTGTATTAACGATTAAAGCTGAAATAAGTAGCTTCTTTTCTATTAAGAGTTTGTATCTCTTGTTCAGAAATATTTATAGTATTTTGCAGCATAAACTATTGGTATTTTAAGTCTGATATTATGTGGATTCCGACTGAGCCTTCTATAACAATCCTGTGTTTCAGAAATCTTTAGTTTTTTTATAACTAACTTAAGTTGTTGGCCTTTTAAGTCTATATTTGGGGTCAGAATTAGCCTTCTATAACAAATTCAAAGCATAGAAACTATAAAACCAAAACTGTTATTTAAAAATTGAGATTATGAAAAAATATTATAGTTACTAAAAGTGAGAAGTAATAAGCTGAATTCAAATAGTAAGTTTTATATCATTGTGCTCAGCTTGTAAATACTAAACTTTAAAAATATGTCAAATAATGCTATTATTATTATTTTTGTATCTAAGTGCGAATTATTTTCCATTCTAATTCAGTCCTTAATTTTAACAGTACATAAGAGGCAAAACCTTTTACCCTCTAGTTTTCAGTTCAAAAGATAAACTTTTTAGTTAAGTATTTGCCGTTTATAACCATTATCCTACGACTTTCATATCTTTAACACTTGAGCACAGGTAAATGCAGTCTGACGTGGTTATCATTTAACATACAATTTACCATTATGTTATAAAGTAATATATTCAGTAATTAAAAAAAAGGAAGGTTATGTACATGAGTTCAAAAAGTATTCGAACAACTATTTTGTGCTTGAACTTGAGGTTCATCCTTCCCAAATCAATATTGTATTTTTATCACTTCTAAATATTATTGCTGGTGAAAGTAAACATCAAATATTTGCAAGTTATGGTAGAAAAAAAAAACTGCTTTGGATAAATCGATATTCTATAGGTATGATGCTAATCTGGAGATAAATTAAATGACATTCATATTTCCGTCTGATTCAAATATCAAATATAGATTGCACAAAACAATTGAAAGTGTTTAAAAAAGTGTTTGAAATGTAGAAATTTTCAAATCACCATCTGTGACAATTAAAACCAAAAAGCTAGACAAGAAAAATCTTTTTAGCAATAAAATAATGAATTTTGTAATCAAAAAGCGTTTTTATTCAAATTAACTTGCCGAAATACACCATTTTTATTTATTTATTTCAGGTGTTTCGATTGCTATGGTCATTAATATCAGAACACATCTACTAGTTGTTTTTTATCATTATTATTTAGTTTAATGAATTTGTTAGTTATATTTATAATACTAATTTATATAAAAATTACCGAAGACAAAAAAACAAATTTGGTGCTAATCGAGAGCTTATGAAGTAATTATACGATCTACAAAAGAAGAAATTAAGAAAAATAGGTTTTAGAATACTTTTTGAACTAACTATACACAAAAAATAAAATCTTAAGACTTAAAAATTATCATAATTTAATAAAAAAGAAAATTAATATGCTAGATTCTGATTAATTTTTTTTTTTGGTAAATAGATAGTAATTATAAAACTAAAGATTTTTATTATACTTGCCATCAAGACAAGAGTATAGGTACTTAATAACTAATTCATAAAAAAAACCTATATTTCTTCGTTCATTAATTGTGGTGACATATTCTTTGACTCACGAATATAATTTTCCGGCATACGAAGCTTTAAGGAAATGACCCTGCGCTGTAATTCACTGGCACTTGAACGAAGTTCAATCCTTATCTGCTTCTGTAATTCACGTAGCTCTAATAAGTCTTCTCTAAATGTTTCATAGTGTGACTGAACTTGCTTAACAGTACGAAGAAGTCCTTCCACCACCTGAAAGGAAAAACATATTTTTTCATAAAATCTATCAAAATAAAAACAAATAAAAACTACGCAAATTAATAATTAAAGAAATAGTAACTTATTCACAAGTTTGGGAGTCATTATTTTTATAAATAAGTTTCTGTACAAATACAATGGAACACGTCAGATTTCTATGAATGAAACTTCAAAGAAAGACAATACAGTTCATGACAAAAAAAGTTTTCTTCTAAGCAAGCCATAGTTTCATTCCAAACAGTTTTGGATAAAAGTCTAATGTAATGAGTATTGGATCTATTGTTATTTTCCTGAATGAAACAAGTAAGTATAAAAATAAAATTTTTACCAAAATATCTAGTTGGCCTGTGGAAAGAGTAGTAGATTTTGCTGTTAATCAAACAGCTGCCATTACAAAACTTTGAGAGTTGGAAACGTAAACTTTTAGTTGTTTGGCCTCTATTTAATTTTAAACTTGAAACATTTTGAAATCTTAATCATTCACTGTTGGGGCACCAGTGCTGGGAAACATCAGAGACTTTTTTCCCGCAATAGCCCGCTTCATTTTATAGTGTGTAAACTAATTTTGCCGAGTGCAAGTCCATGTTTCATACAATCAACAGATTGGGCGAACCTGTCACAAAATGAACATGCTATCGCAGAAAAAAATATGTGACTTGTTCATTTAATTCCTTTAATAATTAAGTGCATAATCCAAAATCGAAAAGACGTGGCCAAAGCTGGTCACTAATTAGATATAAATGTTCTATGAAGGAAACTAGTAATTCCAAAATTTATTAAAGTACGAGTACAACCAAAAATGCATTCATCGTTCTTTATTAAATTTTGATTTTTCTTCAAAACGGTTTTCAATTGGACCTTGTTTGTAGCAAATGAATGGCATTATCATTCTTTAAAGTTTTCTATATTTATAATGAAACACCCTGTACATTAATTCAGATTAAAGTTTGGTTTACCACAAGTAATTCATAACTTTATTTATTTTTAATACAATTATAAGTCAAAATTACACATATGTAAACACACTTATGATACAGAAAATAATGATAAATACAGTAATATAGACAAAATTTTTAGCTTGTATTTTTATCTGTTATCGTTACAGAAGTGTAAAACCAAACATAGAATAATAATTATCTTAAACAGTCTTGTCTTCATATAAACAAAAAAAAAAATGAAATTGCCTAAATTTATTAATTGCTGATACTATTTTTAATGCTTATTATTTTTAGAAATTATAACACCAATAAAGCAACATGTTGAAACGTGCATTTAAAAATGAGAAAAAGCTTACAACTACCAATATGTGGCACATACCTAACTTGTATGTTTTATTTGATTTTGATGTGCTGTGTTGGAGGGGTGTTGTTTGCAAAGTTAAAACTTTAATATGCAAAATATCACATTTCACAGCATTTTTTCTGGGTAAATTAGAGGTTGCTGTAAGTATTCGCTTTATGCATATATTTAAACATATTTTTTTGTATTTATTCAATTAAATATTATCAGACACTATATTAAACCGGAAAACGGTTATTAAAAAGTAATAAAAATTCATCCCAATACTATATGAATTGTATAATTTTGTAGCAATATAAAATAAAAAATACAAAATATTTTTAGTATTGAGATGTTTTTATCATATTTTAGGCACAATGGGGAAAACAATATAATAAAATAAACAAAATAATGCAAAGAAGTTAAAGCGCAAAATAATAGGATATAATCACTACACCAGCCCATGCAACTTCTGCTTTCATAAATGGATTTTTCTTAAAATTATTAATTATTTTCTGGTAAAAGTTAACAGATGTAGATTTTATGATTTTTTTTTTATAGGCACTTCTCACCAACTCAAATGCCATCCAATCCAAAAACTTATAGAAAAAGGTTTGCAAGCGCCGCGGTGGTTAATAAACAACTAACTAACTTTTTTTACTTTATCCCTAGATGATAAAATACTGTAATGCATTGAAATGTTAAATTAAGTTTATGTTCTCAATTATTCTTTAATCGAAGAAGTCAGTCAGAGTAGCGCTGAAGCAGGCAGCAGATCCTCTTCGATTCCTTAACAGCTCAGAACTGTCCAATAAATCTAATATGGCGGTGTACAGATCGCCCTTCTCTCCATTGCTCGTGTCCCAAACATTTACTGTTAAAAAAAAAACCATGCATGGATATGGGTTATTTATGAGTGGAAAGAAAAACCAGATCGGATACTGCTATGGGTGACATCAAATCCCTGGAGAATATTGATGCAGGGTTATAAGCTTGAATTGGTTTGCTACCGTAGAGAAATTTGGATTGGCCACTTCTTTAGGTATCTAGGTGTCCTTCGGGTATCCCAGCCTACACATGAACATTACAGTGACTCCCCACCACCCTCACAATGCACATGGGGCCCGCAGAGGTGGCTGATATGCGACAACTTGGGTTTGGCGTACCCACGGATAAACTCTAGTGCACCACGGTCACATTCGCACACACACACACAGAGTACACTTTACAGATGACCATATTTCATGTACAAACACTTACTCTCAAAGGAGCCACATTATGCAGATCTTTTCAGGTCATAGTTAATTTTGCGTTATGCAGCTCCTTTTACAGTAGGTAATTGCAAGTCGCCATCTTAAAATAACAGCTGACAGAGAAAGTAAACAAGGGCGTCACTCATAAATGATATACACCGAAATCAGGTGTGAAAACTTACAATTTCTCTTACAGCTTATGTTAACTGCTTTAAAGTTCTAATTGACAAAATAGTCGGAATTTTTATTGAATTTTTTGTAAATACTTAATTCTCACCAAAATTGAAACCATACATTGTGCTGAAATAGTATAAAAGAAACAAAACTAATATTTCAACTTGTATCTAATATCAAAACTAATATCACACCGCAGTACCCCTCCTATAATTAATTTCTTGGAAACCTATTTTACTTAATGGATAAATGTAATTAGCATATGTGTAGTTAGTATATCATTCTATTACCTACAATAATAAAATCAACAGTAAGATTTTTATTCTAAATGCTGGATTCGTTTTCAAGAAATGAAATAAATAAATAAAAATTCAGAAAAATCGTTACATTTTCAGTTTTGATTTTCTTCAAACACGGAATTTTAGCATCGCATTAACTGGTCCTAAATATGATACAGACTGTAAAATACATTATGGGAAAGGCAGCCCTTCTAGCTTCCATGGGAATCCTAAAATAAATGTTTCCAAAAATCGTATCAAATAAAAATGGAAACGGCAATCTGTGTTTTTAGTTAGTACATCTTAATTAAATAGTAACAGAAGAAAAACATTGGAACCCTTTTCTATTAAATTGTGAAAAATCTTTCATTAAGTCACCTTAAGGGAGTCGAAATTTGGCAGGAATCTTCGCATTGGATTCTGATACCTAAATACCTTCTGATTGGATTGGTGATACCTAAATATAAGATCAAAGTTTGAGTTCTCTGTGACTTACTTCCATTTTTGTTCACACACAAACACACACATAAAAATGCGCATCATTTTTCGTGACATTTTTTCATTTTCTTTCTGTTATAGCTGTTTACAGGAAATGTTATGGCCAGGTTAGTTCATTTTCCAAATAGAGTTTTCACCGGAATTAAAAGTTTCGAGGTCTTCTGAATAGAATGAAATATCTGGAAAACGATATTTCTTTTAGGTATCACAATGGAATTTCTTACTAATTAATAGGGTTCTCGGCGATCCAATTTCGTGATAATATGGGGGAACCCCGCTAACAAAGAAGAAGCCAAAAATAAAACAGGAGATATGAAAGTAAATTGTAATAGAAAAAATTAATTATATTTACAAACAGAAAAAAAATGTTAGGGGATTTATTCACCAAAACGATAATAAAAATGACATATGAATTTTATGTAAAAAAAATGCAATTTAACATTAATTAAAATAACAAAATTATAAAAATAATAAGTATACTGTTTGATAGGGAGCATTAATTAGTAGAAAGGCAAAAAATGATTTCTTTGTATGTTATCTTGTAACTAATAGATGTCTCTATGTGTACTTGTTTAAGAGAAACCTAGTTTGGATAATATGTGGAATAATGTAAGCTTAGATTCTTAAAAAAAATATATTTTAAGAACTAAACCAACTTTTTTACAATCCCAATTTCATCAGTGACATTAATTTAAATAATACAATATTAATTCATTAACTATTATACAGAGAAACGTTTTTCTGTTCGCTTGCACACCTTTTTACACACACTTATCAAGAGTTTATTAGCTAAAGCTTCCTGACTCCCAAAGCGACAAAAAAAAAATCAACATGCACTGAAATATAAATCAAACCTAGTTATTCTAAATAAAGGAATTAACGAAATAACTAGCAAAAGGCATGTCCTCTCGTAGTGTCAGAGGCAGCCTTAAATCCTAATCACCACAGAATAAATATATATAATAATATATATATTTTCATGCTAAGACTGAAAAATTTGTATACTCAATGGGCGGAGAGGCCCTCTTCGTTGTTTTTTGGTAAATGATCCCTAATTATTTTTTTTATTTTCGAAACAATAATATATCTTCATCTTGATTTTTTTCCATTATTTTTTCAGGATCACCCCTAAATATGTGCAGCTATAACTAAATCAATTTTTCGCTGCATCACTTTGTTGACTTCTCAGGCCTTCGACTTAACCTGAAATTAGAGGCGCCTAGGAAAAATGTGCAACTGAATATATCCTTGATCCTGATATTTTTTTAAAAATATTTACTTCGAAGGATATGTTCTTTTTACTTTTCATCATGGAATATTGAACTCAATTACAAAAAAAAAAAAAAAAAAAATTTGTAAGAACTTTTCCTTTACAGTGCAAAAAGAAAAGCTCTATTAATAATCATAACATATTAATTATCACTGAAAGTCAAGAAGTTTTCAAACAACTATAGTTTCTATTTCTACACCGAATAACGCAGATTAAAAAAAATAAACAACTCATGAGATCTACATGACAATTTACTGGTAGGATAAAATTTTAATTTTTTTTTTAATTTCAAATAATTGCTACATAAGAGGCCATTTATTTTACATAATGCCCGACATTAAATTTAAAAAATGATTTAATATTTAAATAATAAAAAAAACTAAATTTGTTGCTCATCAGCATGCATGTGTATGCATATCCATCATAGTTTTTCATTTTCTTGTGTCATTTTTGGATTAGTTTCAAACAATTTGAGAACAGAATCGTTGCATCTATCAAGGATTAATAACTATATTATATATAAAATGGGAGCTATCAAATAACTTACCAACTCAATCGATAATTCGTTTCCTTCGATATTCACCACCCCTAATTGCTCACACTAATTTCACACTCCGATTATTCAGCTTCGGAAAGCACGCATAGATAATCTATTATTTATTAGCCCGTGAAACAAGCCCTTTGCAAAATCCTTACAGCTTAAAAAAAAAGAAGCAACAACAAGGTTCAAAGTCTAGATTTGGAACCGATCCACCCTTCAAAGTAGTCCATATTTGGAACATTAACCTTAAGGGAAAACAGCCTATACTTTAAGACAGACATCCTGTTCAGACAATACATCGTCTGGGATCGTGAAACTAATCTCCTCACAACCCAAGCAATACGATGTATCTTCATAGGTGAGTTATTATGCTTAAAATGGTAATTCATTAACGAACTAATTTCAAGTGATAAGTTATTGAAAAATTTTGAAACTACATATAATACTTAATATCAGCATTCTACTCTCAATAAGAGTGAAGAAATGTTCGAAACTGGTCCAAAATATGATCTAGAAAACAGCAACCCGTAAAAGATATTCATCCAACATGCAGCTGTTCTGTCAAACATTTTTGTTAAAAGTAACCCTAAAAAGAAAATTATTTTAGATTATTGAAGTTAAATAAGAATTCAAAACTAGATTACAAAAAAGTTTACAACTGCTAAAAATGGCCTTATTAAATTTGTAATTTCGAGTGAAATATGTAACAAGAATGTATCTAATTTGTAATTAACTAAAGCATTTAATCATTTTAGAATCAAATCTAAGTTCGAAAGTTGCGAAGATAGCTCAGATGGATGTTTTTCTAAAATATTATTACTGAGTAGATACTGAAAAAAGAAGTTTTAAGGCAATATTAACTATATTTCAGCATAACTAGAATGACATTTTCACTGAATTAATAATGTATTAGTGGTTAACGGAGTTTAGTACTCTTAATATTATGTGAGAATTTGTGAGTATTAATGACAATTTAAAAAAAAAATTAACTGATAAAAAAAGACCTCCTTATTACAAAAAAAAACGTTAGTATGACTTACCTCTGATTCTGTTTGGGTCGCTTCCAATGTTTCTGAAATGTGATCACATTCCGTGAGACTAGAAGCAATGTTTTGCAACCGTCCACCAGTCTTTTCAATCTTAAAAAAAATATATATCAACATAAAAAGTATACCTCAATTTAGCAAAATTTCTTTTATTGGTTCATCAAATATGGAATATTTGAATATGTCACTTCTCACAGGTCATTATTTAAAGTTACATACTTTGTTTTGGCAACAACACTCATTCTGCCTTAAAAAAAATTTACCTCTATAACTAGCCTGGGATATACGAACAATCTAATGGACAAAAAGAACAGCCTTGAAGATGGTAATGAACTGTTTAAAGAAGAACGAAGATTGTTCATATCCATTGATAGAAGTATCTAAACGTAATTCTGTACATATAAGGAGAAGCATTTTCTCACCCTGGGAAAAAAATAAGCTGGTTCGCTCTTTACATTCTTTGGAAAGAGGTAATCGGACAGTTTTCAAGAAGTATGCAATACTTCGGTGAGGGGCTATGGGCAGAGATTATTAGATAAAGGGTAGATTACATCCAGGGAACTAATTAAAGGTTTAATAGAACCTTCTTAGTTCATTGATTGATCTTAAAGAGACAAAAGCAAAAGCAGGGACCAAGGAGCAGCACGGTACCAGCCATGATGGGTCATGAAAAAGAATGATCAGGTTACAAAAAATACAGTGAATAGGACATTGATCAGAAATCTTCGATACTGGAACTTTGTAAGTACCTGTTCTTTATTTTCTGTATGCTTTTTTCTGGCTTTACCCTAAACTTTTTTACTTTCTTCCCTAAAGAACATTTTAAACATCCTCTCCATAAAAATACTATCAAAAATTCATACAACTTTTTTTTATTAATTAACTATCTATCCAAGGGACAAACATTATGATGAAGAGTATCAGCTAATCTGGTGGAAATTTTACATTAGGAAGAAATTATATTTATGTTACAATCATTCCTTAGTTTTAAGTAATTGAAACAATATTTTAAAAGTTAAAATATAATACACACTTAAACACATCTGTGTATAACCCAACTTTTGAAAAAAACTACCTTAACAACCGTTCATGTCAAATTTAATTTCCCCAAAATTATGTTGCAAGTTGTAAAAACTCTGTAATTGAACTATATTTAGATAAGTATTGTATTAAAACCAACTGTACTGTTAGGTCTTTGTAAACGACCACAATTTTCGAAATGTCAAACTAAACTTTAATAAAAATCTTTGGGGACTAAAAATGGTTGGTCAAATTTTATAATTATTAACTATTATATCAGTCTATATCACAACACAGAAGAAAATTAGAATATTCAAATTTTTAAATAAAAGTAAAAGATTCTCCAAGATGTTTAATTCAAAGTTAACAGAGCATCTCCTTAAAAAGTAACCCACTTGCTAAGAAAGACTTAAATCTTGTAATATATATGCAATTTTCAGAAATTTCAAATATTATTTCAAATGACTTCCTACAAGATCATTAATTATTATTTATAATTACGAAATGTACTTACTTAAACACTTCTAACATATAAATATAACTGCCACTTACTGAAGCTTCCAGTTCACCAAAAGTGTTCTCCATTACTGAATGGGTGGAATGAACATAACTGAAACAAGAATAAATATAAAAGCAATTATGAAATTAAAATCCATCTGGAAATTGGATTGTAATTCTTATTTTAGGCGAAGATAAAAATGTAATCTCATTTTAATTCCAGTGTGTCGCATCAGCTTAATTGGCTGCAGTCACATCTTAACATAAATCACATGTTAAGATTGAACATAATTAAAGAATGAGATCAAAGATAAGTTCCTTTACACAAAGCTAAGGATACAGTAATAACATAGAAAGAGTGTGGATCATTTAATATGAATTTTGAATGATTGCTTAGTTTAGATACTCAGGTTATTAGTCTTCCATGGCTTGGATCGGAGATAGGGAGATGCTTCTTAATAATGCAATAGATTCCAGTGGGCCTGCCAGCTGCTAGTGAGAGAGAGAAAGCTGCGGAAAGGCATGAGCGAGGGAACAATATGTTGGTTTGACATGGTAGCAAAGGCAGCTGGACTTTACCTTTTGGGAAAAAACTAAACATCATCATTCACGGCCATTTGCAGTCGTTCTTCACTTTTCATATATGATTAAAAAGACAAGATGTACTACCGACAAACAAACGCTATAGCAAACCCATAGAAGTTCTCAATATGTCTGACTAACCCAATATTTAAATCTTAATTTAACCCGACCTTTGGCAATCACTGGAGGCTGTGCTAATTGAAATGTGTTCCCAAATGTAGCTCCCTTGGGTCAGGTGGCAGCCGCTTTTCACACTTTCAACTGCCCACAATTACTTCCTGACCCATTTATACATCGGCTTTGCCACAATGGATCAATGCCAGCTATGCCACAGAGGGTAGGACTTCAGCCATTTGTTGGTTTGTCCCCTTTGCCCCACCATATTGCACAACAAGATGCAATACAACTTCAAATTGGTCGATGTATAGAAGGTTGTTACATTTTTGGGATGGAATGAAGATCTTACACCAGAATTAAAATAATGAAATAATCTACATTGAGAAAGATATTTGTTACAACTCTATAGACTTTATAAAATATATGAGCAAGGCAAGCAAATTATCGGGACATATTAAATTCCTTATGCAGGGAATTGCTAAAGCTATGGAGACTAAATGGTCTGAAAAACCACTCATTTATACAAAGAATGAAGCTGTAAAGAAAATGGATTCATTATAGTTGCTAGTTTAGAAACGGTAAGTTTTCAGTATACAGTAACTTTTATTTGAGTAAAAAAAAAAATACCTAAAATGGAGCTATGGGACATAAAACTAAACTTGGACATGTGGTTCGAGTTGAAATGTTGAAGATGGTCGAATTATATAACCTTCAACATGGTAGACTGATCTACAATTTTAGTGTGACCAGTTTTTCTTTAGAAAGCGCCTTACTAAATAATAAAATGAGAAATCTTATTTAATGCATCTCTCTCTAAGTAAGAATGACTTTTATGAGGGTTTAAGAGAGCATTTAATGGATTTTAGAGAAAAATATAAATAAAAAAAATGTAAAAAGTAAAATCGTAAACTTTACATGATGGTAATCTCATAAACAGAGGAAATAAATTTTCAATGGGCTGCCCTAGAAACTCTGCAATGAATTGCCACAATAAATGAAACTAGAAAAAAAAACATTTCAAAAATGCACATTCAACAATCTATAGTTTCTTAAAGAAATAAAATAGAAATGTCATATCGCTTTTATATCATAATAAAATAGTAAAAAATTATCTATACTCCACTTACGTACCTTGACAGTGAAAAACTAATGTCTGCAACAGTTGCAGAAATATTCTTTTTTTTAAATTAACAGATATCAAGCCTACGCCCAGCATCCATTATGATCTGACCCACCAAATACACCCTGTTTGTACGAACGAATCTACTTAGGGTAGAACTGATTCTGAACACTTTCCACGGGAGGGTGAGAAGAAACTCCAATAATATATGGGGGACCCCCTCTAAAAAAAACAATTTTACATTTATAAAGGTATTCAATTAGGGTAGTATAAGAAATATTTTTGATTTTATTTAAGACTTATAGAGTAGATTTTTCTGATAATTTTCTGTATAAGCCAGTAATTGAAAAGATTATTTATAAATTTAATTTAAAATAAATCCTATGTGAAATACTCAACTCATTCTTTACCGCAGTTAATACAGTTACTATAACTGGCATATTTTCTTCGAATTTGGAATTTTTACTAAGCATTTGTTGGCTTTATAACCATGTCTTTTAGGCTTATGTGGCAATTTTCATGAAAAACAAGTTTGCAGGTTAAGAGTGGTTGGCTATAAACCGACGTTTCGCCCACATTGTAGTGAACCTTCCAAATTCGTCAAGCGAAGTTCATGGCGGGTGGAAAAAGCCCCATCCCTGGATCTCCCATGATACTTGTCAGTGCTCCATAAGAATTCAAGGCGACGCGATCCTGAAGAAGGTCATTACAATATGGGCGAAACGTCGCGTCAGTTTCTTGAAATCACTGACGCAGCCTCAACCCGAAAACGCATAATGACTACATGAATGTGGCTATATGATAGCGGCTTTATCAGCCCCCAGTAAAACTTATAACTTCAGTTATAGTTAACCCTAACTTACAAATTCTTCCAGAACATTCCTAAAATCAATTTGCCCAGAAAAATATCTCAAATAAAATTGATAGATTTATAATGGCACTTTAGAAAAAAGCTTAACATTACAGCAGCCCAGAAAATCCCCAAAAAATCAATTCTCCCAGAAATTTTTTCATATATTATGAAAGTGATAGACATTTTATATGTATTACTTAGTATGCAAATTTTTAAAATTTTTATTTTCGTACTTAGGGGACTTCATAACAGGTGTTTCCAGAGAAAATTCAAATTTCGAAAATTTGACTCAATTGTAATACTTTCGAGAGAAAAGAGTTAGAGAAAGTTAAAATATATTCAAATAAATTTAAAGTATGTTTTTTAGTTATTATTAATCGTGAGTTGCCGTCATGGTTCGTCCATCATCGGCCGGCAAGTCACCAGTCTAGTTTGTAGAACCCTCTATTAACATTCAGTGCTCAAGTGTGTAGATGTAATATGGAACGGTGAAAAAGACTTTTGTAACAATGCTCACGGCGCCTTTTTTTAAATATTCTTATTAACTGTACTTTTCTAGATAAAGGAGAAAACGCCTGTGGAAAATGGTGAGTTTGGTTTATTTAACATTTTAATTGTAACAGCAATTATTTAATTTTTAATATTGTATAATTCTGTAATTGTGATATATATCTGATTAAAATAAAGAAGTAAAAATCTGGAATACTTACACGACTTTCTCTTACTGCAATTTACGTATGTAGTTATTATTGGAAAAAAGTAATATTTTTTTATTCAATATTCAGTTGCGTTCGATGTCAATGGGAGAATCTAAACTTTTTTTAGGAAAGCACAACTTCATCCCTCCTCCAGACTCCCTTTAAATAAATTATCTCGGAAAGGAGTTTCAAACAAAATTGAATGGCCTGTGTATGTAATTGGTTAGTATACCAAGTTTAACGAAACCCCTTTCGCAAAATCGCAGGAAACTGAAAAAAAAAACACGTTCAATAAAATGACACTTTCGGTCAACCGATTTTATTCAAACTCGAAACTTTGGCTATATATTTAATATTATATAAATTATAAAATCTTATAATAAACTAAAAACTCACTTTAAAGGAAAGCATAATCCTACCCCTCCTCCAAAACAACTTTATAAAGAATTTTGCCGGAAATATGTTTCAAGTAAAAGGTGTACCTCTTTATATGTATAGTTCATACGGTACGTTTAAAGAAAATCCTTGGAGTTGTTGACACAGACAGGCCACACGCATAAACCAATTTTCTAGAAACCACTTTTTCAGGTCCAGGGGACCTCACACATATATTTCCGGTAAAGACTCGATATTGAAAATCTGACACGATTACTTCTCTTAATGACCAGTGAGAGAAAATAAAAAAATTGATGTGAATCAATCATAGGACTAAATTTTGCCACTTTTATCAGTTAGTTTCCTAAGAGCAAATTTTCTTTTAAATTGCAATCGATGAATCGGTATGGCAATTTTACTAAACGATTTTTGCAATTTTCTCGATAAATATACCGAGTTTTTTTGGACTAGATAATACAGATAGATCTATCACTTTTGTTTACAACATTTTTTCGAATAAGTTAATTTTCGGGGCTTCCTGGGAGAGCTGGAAGGTCACGTATCTTCAAGTATTGTCTTTAATTTTTGTTCACCTAGCTATATAATGTAGATAATACTGAGTCCTGTTAAAATTAGTAAAAGCTGTAAATTTTAGTGAGAGAAAATCGTGTGTTTCACAACAGATTTTTAGTTTCTCTTACTCCCAGTAAGAGGAAGTATTGTAATCGTGTCAAATTTTCGAAATCAAGTTTTCAACGGAAATATCCGTTTTGAGGTCCCCTGAGTCCAAAAAAGTGGTTTTTTGCAAATGGTGTGTGTGTGTGTGTGTGTGTGTATGTTTGCCGTGGGTGTGATGTGTATGTATGTATGTATGTGAACAGCATAGATCAAATACGGAAAACTTTAGAAAGGCTGAAACTTGATATTCCGTTTAGGTACACCGTGGGAATCTGACAGCCTAGTGTATCTGTCAAAATTCCTCGACCGGAAGTCCCCCTTTACAAGTTGAATTTCGTTACATTTTTTTGGGGGGGGGGGGGGGGCAGTTGTCTCAAATGGCTCCTGAACGATTTTCTTTAAAAACTTTAACAATCCACCACACATACGAAAGAGCTACAAAAACTTTTGTATGAACATTTCTCCGTAAAATGCACTGAAGGTCACTTTTGGGGGAGGGGTGGGGTTTTCTGTTTCTATTAAAGGTGGCTTATTTCAGTTTATTAGACAGTTCTATCATCTAAATAATGTTATTAGAATTAAATATGTTGTTGAAATTCCGAGTTTGAAAAAATCGGATAACCGGAAGTGCGTTTACTTTACCACTTTACTAAAATGATTTATTCACTTTTTTGCGCAATTTTCTCAAAAATGGCTCCGACGATTTTTTTGAAACTTCGTATATCTACTAACCTGAACGATCTACAACTTTTATCTAAAACATTTCTCTGGGAAATTTCTTTTAAGAGCCCTTTTAGGGGAGTGGTGGGGTTAGATTTTCATCAAAGGGCTATCCTAGTTCATTATACAATTCTATCATCCAAACATAATTAGTTAGAAATAAATAGATGGCGGAAATTCCGAGTTTCAAAAAAATTAGTAAACCGGAAGTGCGCTTTTACTGAACAGTTTTTTCAGTTTTTCGACGAATTTCATTAAATTTGGTACACAAACTATAAAATTTGTCAATTATAATTTTGAGAACTGGTGTAAGAGAAAGTTGTGTGAGTGTTTCACACCAGATTTTTTTCTTTTCCATTATTATTACTCCCGAGTAAAGTTTTCAAAAGAGTTTTTACTTGAAAATACACGTATTTTGAGTCCCCTGAGTACGAAAAAAAATGTTTTAAGCGAATCCTCTATATGTATGTATTTGTGAACAAAATATGTCAAAATTGAAAAATTGCAGGAAGCTCAAACTTAGTATACCGTTTATGTACGTCAAGTTTTTCTGGCAAAATCCATCAACCGGAAGTGCGAGACTTCATTGATTGAATTTCTCAATTTTTAGCGAGTTTCTTTAAACTTGGTTTACTATTTTTTTGTTAGGAGTTCCACTTTTCAGTGGGTTTTTTGACTTAAATATCTTGAATAGCCTTTTTCCATGCCTTCTCCTTTTGTTTGTCAAATTTTCCTGGAGGCCATGGCCCATCAAGCTATTCCATCCTGGCTCATGTATTCCATCCTGCCAAGTCCTACGAGGTCTTCTTCCTCAGCCCCTTCTTCCCGCAGTTTGCCAATCGTAGACGCCTTTTCGTAACCTTTCCTGTTACATTCTTTGTTTACTATCTGCATACATAATAACTATGACTTTTATTTGACATATTTCTCGGGTAAATTGAATTTGGGGAGGGAGGTTCTGAGGGAAAGCGTTAAGCATACCTCTACAGCATTACTTCATTAGCACTACTTCAGTACAATGTATCTACCACCCATATAATATTAATAGACATATTTGAAATCATTGCTGGAATTCCAAATTTGAAGAAAACTAGTTAAACGGAAGTGCGACTTTACAGAATAATATTCTTTAGTTTTTAGATTAACAACAGTAAGAGAGAGAACGTGGTGTTTGTGTTTCACACCAGATTTTTTTATTTTTTAGAATAATAGAGATTTAATTCAGTGTAAATATTGAGCAGTGTGTGGAGTGTTATTGAAATAAATATTAGTTTATATTTACTCAAATTGATGGTATCTTTGAGTGCGAGATAAGAGACCATCGCTCCTACTTTTTTAATAAAGTTAAATAACTAATCCATTTATTAGATTAGTCATACGTGTGATTAATACACACATAGTTTTGGTGGTTTTCATTTCCCGTAGATAGAGAGGTCTTCTTCCTCGTAATATACTTTATAGACCAATCATTATTATAGTGTACAGTGACTGTATTGTGACAGAACAACTCAATTTGCTAGAAAATACATCTTCAGGGCCTAGCAGATCTGTGTTTGGTAAAAATTTGCTTTTTAATTAGATAGTTAAAGTATATTAAAATGATTATATTTCTATCACTCACCATCGTGCCACAGAAGTCAATGAAACCTGAGTAAAATCAATTGGTCTGTTCAAGAACTATTTTTCCTCTTAAAATTACAATATTTACGTAAGAGGAAGTGTTAAACTTATTTTAAATCGTTCGAGCCGTTACCAGGAAAAATCCATAAAAACTGAAAAACTTATCCGAAAAAATTGGTTTTTAGAAAGTGGTTTGTGTGTGTGTGTGTGATATGTATGCATGCAGCATAGCTCAAAAACGAGAAATCGTAGAAAGTTCAAATTTGACATTCCGTTTAGTAAGCACCATAGGATCCGACCGTAAGTAATTTGTCATAATTCCTCAATACCATTTTACAAAACGGATTTTTCACTTTTTTTGCGATTTTATAGAAAATGACACCAACGATTGTCTTTTAACTTGGAATATCAAGTGCACATATTAAGTGCAACTTTTATTTCAAACATTTCTTCGAGCGAATTTATTTAAGGGATTTAAGGGAGGCGAGGGTATTGTTTACCTCTAAAGTGCTATTTTACTTTATTATACAGTTCCATCATCTAAGATCTAACTAATATTAATTAGAATTAAATATGTTGCCAAAATTAGGAGTTTGAAGAAAATCAGTTGACTAGATGTGCGTATTTACTGAAAATCGTGCATAATCTACGCTACAACGATTTTCCCTCAACTTGGATTGCATGTATAGATAAAAACATCACTTTTATTTGAAAGGATTTTAGAGATGTATTAGAGGTCTGTCAAGTCTGTCATTTCAATTTAAATTTGAACAAGCTTTGTTGGTTTTGACATAAGATGGCTCAGATAAAAATCCTACCACCAATTTTATAGCCAGCCCCCACTAAACATTAAAACGTTGTAATTTTAAACAAAATTTCTTGATTAAATTGTATTAATTAGAGAAAGAGAAAGTCATATGAGTGTTTCACGCCAGATTTTTTGGGCGAAACATATCAGTAATATGTACATTTCTACGACTTATTTACTATTTATGCATCTAATTTATTCCTTCATAAGAATATAAAAGTTAATATGCCAAGTGATTTCAAAATAGTTAAGGATAGCCGTGTCAGCGAATTCCATACAATATACGCTATTCAGCAGATAAGAACGGAGATGTCTATTTCATTTTCTATCTCAACTAGTTTAGTCCACAAGACCACAGAATATAGATGTGTGAATCTGCTATTCTTGCGGTTATTGAGGTAAGTTTCATTATAGTTTAAATCATACCTAACATTATTAGGAGTTTTACGCCTAATTTAATTTCAAAAATTTATTGAACATAAAAAAAATTACTCCAATTTGAACCTCCAAAGATTATTTTGTTTATTAAGACAAATTGTTGCAAATGAAATTCAGAAATTTTTTTGTTTTCACTTTTACTGTAAAAAGCAAATATTGCCGATCGTATCAGATTTTTGTAAATGACATTTTCATCAATTTTACCATGTTTTAAGATACTCTGGGTACGAAAAAATTCAGTCGTGAAATACTCACACAACTTTATTTTAACTGCTGTCAGCTACCCAGGCAGGTAATAAAATGATTACTCTGCAGTCCATAAGAGAGCGCCAGTAATACTGAACAGACAACATTTGAAATTTAATGTGGAAATTTCCTTAGAACTACCTAAAATCAATTTTTTCGAAGAAATGTTCCAAATAAAAGTGATAGGCCTTATATATTTGCTGTCAGCATTCCAAGTTAATCTTTACAGCCATTTTTCGAAAAAATTTAAATAAAACTCCGCGAAAAATTAAAGAAAAACCTATTCTGTAAAGTCGCATTCTGGTTAACCGAACTTGTTTCAAATTTGGAATTCTAGAAATGCTTTTAATTTATATGAATATTATATAATTCGTAGAACCGTACATTGCGCTGAAGTGTAGTTTAAGAGATATAGATTAGTACAGGAATTTTGAAGAAAATCGCTAAGAACTGATAAAAGATCTGTAATACCACACTTGCTGTTGATGGATATTAGCCGGAACTTTCGTGTTAGATGCGATGGTAGTATCTAAACGGAATACTAAGTTTGAGCTTGCTTCCTGCCAGTTATAATAAAATTTTGTTCTCTCTCACACACACATCTACACAAATACCATTCGTGAAAAACATATTTTTCGTATTTAGAGGACCTCAAAACATATATTTTCTGATAAAAACTCAATTTCTAAAATTTGACACGATCGCAATACTTTTTACTTTCTCTTACTCCTAGTAAGAGGAAGTAT
The DNA here is from genome assembly GCA_011037195.1 of Triatoma infestans. Lineage (NCBI taxonomy): Eukaryota > Metazoa > Arthropoda > Insecta > Hemiptera > Reduviidae > Triatoma > Triatoma infestans. The sequence goes on from JAAEAF010000042.1 coordinate 218,077, forward strand.
TGTAATCGTGTCAAATTTTCGATATCGAGTTTTCACCGGAAATATCCGTTTTGAGGTCCCCTGAGTCCAAAAAAGTGGTTTTTAGCGAATGGTCTGTGTGTGTGTGTGTGTGTCTGTGTGTGTGTATGTATGTGAACAGCATAGCTCAAAAACGAAAAATCGTAGAAAGTTCAAACTTGATATTACGTTTAGGTATCACCATGGGATCTGACGGTGCGTTATGTGTCAATATTCCTCAACCGGAAGTACCACTTTACTAGTTGTTTTTTTTACGTTTTTGCAATTTTCTCAAAAATGGCTCCGAAGATTTTCTTTAAACTTGCTATATCAACTACACATTCAAAGAGCTACAACTTTTATTTGAAACATTTCTCCAGGAAAATTCATTTAAGGGCACTTCTGGGGGAGGGGTGGGGTTAGGTTTTCATCTTAACTGCTGTTTCAGTATATTAGACAATTCTGTCATCTAAATAATGTTAATTAGAATTAAATATGTTGTTGAAATTCCGAGTTTGAAAAAAAATAGATAACCGGAAGTGCGTTTTTACTGAAATATAATTTTCAGTTTTCTGGTATTTTCTCGAAAATGGCTCCAACGATTTTCTTTAAACCAGCGTTGTTAACTATACATATAAAGAGCTACAACTTTTATTTGAAACTTTTCTCCCTGATAAATTCATTTAAGGGGACTTTTGGGGGAGGGGGGTTACGTTTTTCTTTAAAATGCTATCACAGTTGATTATACAATTCTGTCATCCAAATTGAAATAACTAGAAATTAATATATGACCCAAATTCCGAGTTTCAAGGAATTAGTAAACCGGACACTTTTACTGGACAGTGTTTTCACTTTTCGACGAATTTCATTAAATTTGGTACACTAACTATAAAATTTGTCAATTATAATTTTGAGTACTGGAGTAAGAGAAAGTTGTGTGAGTGTTTCACACCAGATTTTTTCCATACTAGGAGGCGCGGGGTGAGAGATAGTAAAAATGTTTATGTTGAATGCAAATGGACTCTATATGTGATTGTGTTTATTTTGTATTTGAACAAATATCTCAAAAACGTAAAACTGGAATAATTTCAAACTGTATATTCCGTTTAGGTCCCTCACTCGCTGCATCTGACACGAAAGTTTCGGTCAAAATCCACCACCACCCGGAAGTGTGACTTTAATTTTTTTTTCTTCAATTTGTTACAATTTTCTCCAAAATGACTCCAGAAAATTTTCTTAAAACTTTGCATATTTTCGATACAAAGCCGAACATTTTTCCAAAGAAATTTATTTTTTGGGGGATTTCTGAGGGAGCAGTAACATTAAGCACTCCTCTAAAGTGTCAATTCACAACGATGTAGAGTTTAACCATTTATATAATAATTATATACATTAGAAGCTGCTAAAATTTGAAATTTGAAGACAATCGCTCAACCGGAAGAGCGACTTTACAGAATAGGTTTTTTATTATATATATTTCCTCGTAAACGACTGTAACTGTTTCTTTTAAACTTAGACGGCAAAGATATAGACCTATTACTTTTACTGGTAACACTTTTCCGAAAAAAGGGATTTTAGGTAGTTCAGCGGAATTTGTAGCGTAAAATCACAAATATTATTTTGTTTGTTCAATGCTAGCCGTTATCTAGTGGACTTTAATGTAAACAAACTACGTGTTCCCCACTACATTTAATCTTGAAACAAGTGAATATAACCTTAAGTTTAAAGAAAATTTATCATTTAATATTTATGTAATTGCATTCACAGCAATAGGAGAAAGTGCTATGAGTGTTTCACACCATATTTTCAATAATTGAAAGATATGATTTCTTTGATGAAAGAAGGATTTTAAAGTCTTAGTGTACACGATTAGGTTGGCTATGTAGTATGGAGCTTGAGGGATTTGGCGGAGAATTTTGGATTGGTAAGGACTGGATTCTTTTGATTCGCTTGGTTCATCACCAAACTTCGGCAAAGTGTGAACGTTACATTATTGATGATCTTGCTTTCATAATTTCCACTGTTTGCAGCATATAATCTACTTCATAAATGTGATTCTTAATGTTGTGCATGACGGTTCGGATCGGAAGAAAGGATAGCTGTGTCGTCTGCAAATGAGGCTTGTGGCATGTATGATATGTAGTGGGTATATAAAAATAGGGCCTAGAATACTTCCCTTGCGGCCGGTACTTATACACAGTAGAAATTCTACTAGTTTGGTGTAAGCTTGGTGCTTTGTATTATAAAAACTTTATTCGTCTATATAAAGTAAAACGTTGCGCTTTGTCAGCTTGATATCGTCAACATTTACTCATCAGCGCTGTTGTGGAGCATTTTAACAAGACCATTACATTCTACTTCTTTCTTTTCACAGTTTACTAGATTAACCTAAGACTCAAACGTCAACGGCCTCGCGATCTGCTAACAAGGTACAGTGAGTTAATAGGAACAATACTTTATGGGATTCTGATTTGCTTCATCTTGCATAACAATTCATATTTAATTGAAATGAAATTTAATTACTTGTATATAATATGAAAGTGTTCAAAGAATGATTATATAAGAGTTAATTTAAGCTTATTTAATACGACTTTTACGTTATATTTATTTATTTTTTTTATATTATCATAACAAGTAATTATTATGTAGGTATGCACTTAATTTAAAAAAAAAACTGAATGAAAGTGGTCGGTCAGTGAAAGTATTTCTTTTTTTAACTTTTAATATTTAAAATAAACCCATATCAATCAATTTGCGTTAACCGGCATAGTGGTACCTGTTCATTTCATGGTGGCACCGGTCCTTTAACGTTCTTTTCTAACCTTTCATTAACAAAGGTTCGTAACGTTTAAATACTTAACGTAACTTCATGAAATACGGGTATTGTGCATTATACTTGCCTAATTGATCCGTTAATAAAAGAAAACTGATGTGAAACACTCACTCGACTTTCTCTTACTCCTCTTAATATATATATATTGGGGGCAGGACAAAATACCAACCTATCAACCCAGGCTGGAAAAAATTGTAGCCCAGAAGAGCGCATCAATAACATTGAAACAACACGCATGTAACACTTGAAATTTAACGCCATAAATACCGCACAACTATCTAAAAATCGATTCGTTTTGTTATCTAAAATGTTTCAAATAAAAGTGATAGGTAATTTATGTTAATACGTACTGTATAAAATTTAAAGAAAATCTCAAAAAACTTCAGTAAAATCGCATTGCCAGTTGATAGATTTTGCCCGAAACTTTTGTGTCACACAGATGCAAGTGATAAGTATCTTCTAAACTGAAAACCAAGTTACCACTTCCTGTGATTTTTCGTTTTCGTGATATTTTGTTCACACACATAAGACTGTTCGCTAAAAACATTTTTTTGTTTACTTAAGGGAACACAAAACATGGCATTTCCGGTAAAAACTCAATTTCGAAAATTTGACACGATCTTAAATTACTTCTTCCTTTTATAAGTATTAAGAGAAAGTAAAAATCTGGTCTGAAACACTCACTCGAATTACTGCAGTTAAATACGATTATAAAATCGACTAATCTTCCTTTAAATTTCGATATTTTCACTTAGCTTTTACATAAATAGAGAGATATGTTGAGGGTAAATTTATCCAAGGCAGGTAATAGTTGGAAATGATTACACTGAAGTCCAAAATAGGGCGCCACCATATCGAACAAACCTACATAACTTTTAAAATTTAACGTGTCACAGATTCCTCGAATCTCCTTAAAAGCAATTTTTGTGAAAATGTTTAAAATAAAAATTATACGTTTATATCTATGCAACAAATATTTCAAATTTAAAGAAAATGCAGTTTTTGTGGACAAAAGGACTGGTGGGCTGCCTGAATATGTCTAGGCAGCATCCCTAAAAGTGCATTTTCGCGGTAAAAATATTTTTTTTAAAAAGAGAAATTTATATTTCAGAAAGCAACTCAGTAAAGTTTAAAAAATCCGACAAACTGATTTTTTTTCAAAATCGTAATCTTAGTAAAATATTTAATATAGGTAATAATCCACTCAGTAAAGTGGTACAACATCTGATCGACCGACTTTGACCAAAACATTATTCCCGCGTCCCCTGATAGAACCTAAATGAAAGACCATGTTTCAGCTTCCTGCATTGTTCCATTTTAGTGTTATACTGACTCCCTCGCACTCTCTCACAAATACCAATTTTTAGAAATCACTTTTTCTGACTCAAGGAACCTCAGAACGTATATTTCTGGTGAAAACACAACTTCAAAAATTTGAAATGATCGCAATACAATCGCAGCAGTAAAAGAAATCTGTACTGGTGTACCGTATGTACCGTAATGTCTTACCAAACCTAAATAATTTAAATAATTCTTGAGTGAAACACTCGCACGACTTTCTCTTACTTCTATTCACCTAATTCCTCATCCACATCTAAAATTGAACAAAACAATCAGCAGAATGTAAAATCCAGAATTTGCAGAAAATTTGTGAATTCGAATTTTATTAATAGTGGAGTCGTGTGAGTGTTTCATACCAGATTATTTAAAACGTTTGTGGTTGGGGATTCAAAATAAGTACCCCACCATCCAAAACATTTTTTTTCTGATTATATTTAATAACAAATTCAGCATCAACCTACAGCAAAACAGAGAGAGATAAGTTTCTAGAGCGATTAGTTATGGTGAGATATTTGAAAGGAGTAAGGCAAATCGAAAATGACGGGTAGATGGAAGTTATATATCGGAAATAATCATTGTAATAATAATACTTTATTTAGAAAAAAATATTGTAAGCATACGGTATTAAAAAAAAATAAGAAAAATAATATAAGTGAAAAACAGAAGATTCTTTTTTAAGTAAATTACATAACTTTATAAAAAATGAATAACTAAAAATAAACAAGTTATAATGTGATGTATCAACTTTTACCCTCAACATATCTCTCTATGTTGAGGGTAAAAATCAAAAACAGTTTGATTTTTAATTGTCTCTCCTCAACTGTGTCATAAAACAGTTTGATGACACGGTGAGGAGAGGCAATTAAAAATTCCTCAAGTGGGGATTGGAGGTCAGCAAACAAAAGACGGAATATATGGTTTGTGGATTTCCCCGATGAATGATTTCAGATATCTTGGGTTTTCAATTAACAAAATGTTAACCGGACATTTTAAAGAAAAGCTAGTCCGGTGGGGACAGGGGCACTGTCTTATGGTCCAAGCAGGTTAGCTTGGACGTTAAAAGAAGAATATATCGTGCCTCCTAAAATAAAGTGTAGCCTCCTATGGTTCGCAATGCTGGACGGTTACAAGAAAGCTAGAAAGAACTCTTCTGGTCATGGTGATGGACTTCTGGAGGCGAAGCTTTGAAGTCTGCAGATTCGAACATATCCTTAACGCGGAAATACAGCGGCGCGTACGGAGATCTAGCAACATTATCCACGACGTAGAAAGCCGGCTAATTATTTGGTATGGTCATGTCATAATGATTGCCAAAATAAATGTTCCCGTACAGGCCGGAGGAGAGGAGACGCCGCGGTAGGCCAAGGAAGTCACGGATGGACGACGTGACGGAGGCTCTAAAGGTCTACGTGAGGGAGACTGGCAAGATAGAGCCTCAAAACATGTATTACCGATGAAAACTCTATTTTGAAAATCTGACTCGATTATAAATATTTCCTCTTACCAGAGAGAGTAAGAGAAAGTAAAAATTATCCTAGATCTAAGTTTGATTAAAGACGAACGTGAATGGTTATTCTTTACGAACTAGTTTGCTATGGATCAACCATCAGACCCCTTTACAAGATCTTTTATTCTTCTTTATAGGGTGCATTTATATAAGCTGCAAGTACTCCATCACTTCACAACCCTTTCCCTTAATTTCAACCTTTCAAATGTTGTTATACTTGTGTTGTTTTTTTTAATTTTTTGATATTATTATTATTTTACAGTAGGGCTGTTTTTCCTTAATTTATTCAAAGGCAATATTACATATGCCAATTAATCTTGTAATTCAAATCAATCATAATCCATCATATACCATCGTACAATATGCCAAGGAAATAAAATAAATAAAAATAACAATAAAAATGTTAAAGAAATGATGTTCATAATGTCAGATTCTGACAAGGTGGATAATTTTCATCGAAACGTAAGGATAAGTAAAAAATATGGTATGAACCGCTAATATGACTTTCTCCTACTGCCGTTTAACATAATTATGTATAAAATGACGAATTCTCTTTTCACTTCAAATTTCACTCATTTGACCTAACACTTAATGTAGAAGATTACACTGTAGTCCAGAAGTGAACGCCAATAACAATGAACCACCTCTTTTGCATATTTTGAATAACGGTGCGTTGGTATTGTAACATACAGCGCTTTCTATTTCCTCCTCAGATAGATCCACATCCATTCCCCTAACTACACCCCTTCATTGGAGTAAGTACTTGGGAATATATAGCTTAAACCATTTTTCTTTTAACACAACAGTTCCCAACATTTTGTTCACAGCATTATCAAAAATTCAATTATCTTTAAATTGAATTATCTTTATTCTGTTTCTGCCCACAATATTAATGATATCAATGTTTTTAGTTATTCTAGATATTTAACGGTAATTAGCTTAGCTCAAGATATAGGGAGCAAACTGGAAATTCCATGGGGTGATTATTTGTGCTCTCTATGTTCCAGAATCTTCATTCCTATATTCCATTTTAATTCGTGTATCAGTGCCTCCATTCCTATTCTCAGAATTAATTATTTTTATTGCACTTTTCTTAAATTTCTTCTAACATTTCAATACCTTTTTTTTTCATTTTCACTTTCACTCACTGAAATTATTGCGATCGTGTAAGATTTTCGAAATTGAGTTTTCAACGGAAATATAAGTTTTGAGGTTTTTTAGAAAATGGTCTTATGTGTGTGCGTGTGTGTGTGTGTGTGTGTGTGTGTATATATGTGTGCGTTTTTTTTAAACCGTATACATTATGCTCCGCTCATATTGAGCAAAACATGAACTTTATAAAACCAAACAATGATATTAAATAATATCAAAAAATTAGTTACAAAGCGGCAATATAAAATAATATAGAGAAACAAAGAGTAACTTGATGAAATTACATACTTAATTAAATTAAGAAAATTACTTAATAACAATCATGATTATATTATAAAAGTAAACAAAAAGATATAAAATAATGATTATTATGTTATATGTTGATTTGGAAGACTGTGTTTATTTTATTATTATTATTATTATTTTGTGTGTATGTGAAAAGAATATCTCAAAAACGAAAAGTTGTAGGAAGCTCAAACTTGGTATTCCATTTAGATAGTACAACCGCATCAGACACGAAGATTTTCGGCAAAATCCATCAACCGGAAGGGCCAATTTACTGAATGTTTTTTTTTTCAGTTTGTTTGTTTATTTTTTTTAAGACTCACCAAGGATTTTTTTTAAACTTTATATATCAACTGTTCATTCAAAGAGCTATAACTTTTATTTGAAAAATTTCTTCGAGAATATTCATTTAAGAGGACTGTTAAGGTGGGAGGTGGGGTTATGTATTCAGTTCAATAATGTGCTATATAATTCTGTCAACTAAATAATATTAATTAGAATTTTATATAAGTTGCCAAAATTTTCCAGTTTGAAGAAAATCGTTTGAGCGGAAGTGCGACTTTACTGAATAGGTTTTTCAGTTTTTTGTGATTTTCTCTATAGAAATGCCGACGGTTATAAACACTAATAAGAATTTTATAGTGTGAAGAAAATTTACCATTCATTTTCCAAATTATATTTGCACAAGCTTTCCAAAGTTTTGACATAGAGTGCTTCATAATTATAACATCGCTCAGGTATATAATTACGATCCTTTCCACATTTTTATGGCCAACCGAACTAAGCATTGTAACGTTGCAATTATAAATTGTATTGCTTGGAGTATGAGGAAGTCCACACCAGATTTTTAATATTATTATTAATCTATCAAATTTGTAAAACGTTTTTTAGTTGCTCTTCTGTTGTTATTATTATTATTATTATTATTGCTGTTATAACGAATTATTGAAATCGTGTCAAATTTTAGAAAGGAGTTTTCACCGGAAATATATATTAGGAGTTCCCTTGAGTCTTACAAGTGATGTTGTGTGTGTGTATATTGAGCATAACTTACAAACTGAAAATTGCAGAAAGCTAAAACTTTGTATTTCTTTTAGATTCTATCCAGAGGACACGACAATGAGGTTTTGGTCAAAATCGGTCGATCTTTACTAAATAGATTTTTCAATTTTTTTTCCGATTTTCTCGAAAACAGTTCTAACGAATTTTCTTTAAACTTAGTATATTTTTGCACATATTTTTTCAGTTACATCTTATATGTAAAATTGTAACCAGGATATACCCGTATAAATAAAATAAATCATAAATCAAAACTTTATAAATTGTAGTAACAGAAAGTTGTATGAGTATTTCACACCAGATTTTTTACACACTCTGAGAGCATGAAAACATACACTAACTAACCTAGAAAATTTGATATAATCTCAGCTATACTTATACTCAATAAGAGAAAGTAAACTGTTTCAATTTTAACTATATTAATAGTAAGAGTGGTGTGAGTGTTTCACACTAGATTGTTTGAAAAGTTTGTGGATGGGGATCTAAAATAAGATCCCCGTTCCAAAAATTGTACTGTTCATCATCATCATCATCTACTTCATTTCCTTCGTTACCTGAAAAAGAAGAAATAGATTAATTGCCTGAGAAATTTTTAGCAAGATACTTTTAAGGAGGTCGCGCAAATCAAACATGTCGGGTAGCATGGTAGTAACATTCGCAAATACCTATATATTTTTAAAGCTATTATAAATACAATGAACAAATTTGACATACTATGGAATTATAGCTATCCTGTGTAGTGTATAATCATTAAAATACTGAACTGGATTGAAATGTTTAATGGAATTTATCAATTTAGAGATATTTGATGAATTTTGCAAGTAGAGTGAGCTAGAGTCGATATCAAAGGTCATCATTTCACCTTCTCAACTTCTAATCAGTCAAATTTGGAAACATATTCCAAAATTTTGGAGATCCCTTAATTAAAGAACTAAATTTTGTATTTATTTGTCATCGTATTTAAAGAATCTGGTTAAAGTAAAATCATTCAATTAGTAATTACAGAAATTAAAGTGAAAACGAGTAAACATTTCTAAAAATAATTATAATAATGTACCTATTAAAATGATGGAAATAACGGATCGTTATAGAAATAATAATTAAATTTTAAGAGTCGAAACTGTTAGATATTGCTAAAGAAAGTAAAATATTTATTATAGATTCAGTTAAATGTATATAAAATTTAAAAAAAAAATCTGGTATAAGCAAGCACTCACAACGGCAAGTTAAAAGAAAATCGTTGTAACCGTTAACGAGAAAATTCCAGAAAAATCAAAAACCTATTCTGTAAAATTGTATTTCTGGTTAATTGATTTTCTTTAAATGTTGATATTCTACCAATGTTTCTAATGTGTATTAATATTAAGTAGGTGGTAAAACCATATATTATAGGTACTATAAAGTGGTACTTTAGATGAAGGGCCCAGAAACCCACAAAAATCAATTTTCCCAAGAAAATGTTATAAATAAGAGTGAGAGGTATTTATGTGTTCAGATAGCATACGAAGTTTAAAGAAAATCGTGAGAGCCGTTTCCGAGAAAATCATAAACAAAAAAATTAGTAAAGTCACCCATTCAGGCCAGTCGCTAAAATCTTTTTTCGTATTCAGGGGACCTCAAAACATGTATTTCCGGTGAAATTTCAATTTCGAAAATTGAGGACGATCGTAATACATCCTCTTCCTAGAAGTAAGAGAAATTAAAAATATAAATAAAGGAATGCAATTCCGCAAAAAATAGTTTTTGAAAATAAATACAAGAGTCAATAACTGTTTACGAAAGTGTTGCAATTATAAAGAATATTTGTTAATTAAATTTTGTATTAATTGCAATAAGTGAATGTTATGTAAGTGTTACACACCAGAATTTTGTTGTCAATAGTTCAAATATTATAGAAAATGAAGATATAAGTGACCATTGTACTTAGTAACGCACATCACCATATGTTACATTATGGGATGTTCCATCTGGGCGAATTTCGGTAAACGTATGTGGGTCTGTTATCATGGTTGAGCTGTAAACATCGTTAGAATAGATATTGGGCTTGGAGTATGCCCCGTTAGGGAGATGCCAGGTGACAGTGTTCTCCCTTTAGCGCAAATAACGCCATACACACCCCATACATTCACATACCATCCGGCAGATGTTGTAAACAATCTCGGACACCCCTTGTACATCTGCTCACTGCATAAAAAGCGCCCATATCACACTAAACTGCGCGCCTAAACATGTAGGCACGTGTGCTTCAGATATATATATATATATATTTTTTTTTTAAGTTTACTGCTTTAACAAAAAATATCGCATTCATCTAAATTTTGAAAATTAGATTTACACCGAAAATACATTCTATGGTATCTCCTAAGTAAGTGAAATATCATACAGTTTGTAGAACCATACAAACTGTATGGTACTGATGTGGTACTTTAAAGGAAAGCTTAGCGTTACTTTTCCTCTAGAAACACCTAAAAAATTAAATTTCCATAGGAAAATGTTTCGATAAAAGTGATAGGTACTAATATATGTAATTAGTATACTAAGTTTAAAGAACTATATTGTTGGAACCGTTACCGAGAAAATAGCAAACAATATATATAAAAAAAAATCATTAAAATCGCACTCCAGTTAATAGATTTTGTCAAAAACCTTTCTGTCAGATGCGATGGTAGGTAGTACCTAAACCAAATACCAAGTTTGAGCTTTCTGCAATTTTTTGTTTTTGAGATATTTTGTTCACACACACACACACACACAAACTAAAAACATGTATTCCCGGTTAAATCCCAATTTTGAAAATTTGATACGATCGGAATACTTCCTCTTAATAGTTTTTACAAATTGATCTGTTTGTCTGTTTGAATGTAAGTGTGGCCACCATAACTCAAAAATGGAAAATTGCAGGAAGATTTAACTTGATTTTTCGTTTAAGTGTTACCAGTGGTCATGACAATAAATTTTCATCCAAATCGGTCTTCCGGAAGTACCACTTTACTGAAAGGATGTTTCAATTTTTTGAGATTTTCTAAAAAAAAAAAATGGCTCTAACGATTTTTTCTAAACCCTTTGTATTCCTTGAGCTATAGCCTTTAGATTTTTGTCTTTTATTTGTAACTTTTTACCGGGAAAATTCATTTAAGAGGGGTTTTGGGTGAGAAGTGGGGTTACATTTACGCCTAAACTACTATTTCAGTTTATCATATGACTCCTATCATCTATGTAATATTAATTACAATTAAAAGCCCGCAAGGGGTATCTGTTGCATGAGTTACTTGGGGAGTAGCGACCCCATGGGTTACCATAGCTCAGTACTCCATGCACTTCGTCAGAACAATATACAATACACTTAGGGAAGGGATTAGCTCAGTGGTTAGCGTGTTGGACTCCTACGCGAGGTCCGGGTTCGAGTCCCCTGCTTACCCCCTTAGATTTTTTCTTCCTAGGAGCCTCTACAGCTCACTGTTCGGTTATGGACAGTGTTTATCTGTAGCGAGAGAAACACTGTCCGAGGCCGGCAGTGCACTGAGAAGGCTCCGGGTGCTAATGACCATAGATGTTGACGCGCCTAAAATTAAAAAAAAAAACACATACACTTAACTACGTACACACTCAACCTTTACAGGCAAGGTATATATACACAACTGGCTTTCCGCCCCCTTAATTGGCGAAAGCCAAGGGAGAAGTAAGGGATTAGCTCAGTGGTAGCGCGCTGGACGACTAGCTACGCGGAGGTCGCGGGTTCGAATCAAGTATGCTGCCCTTAGATTTTTTCTTCCTAGGAGCCTCTACAACTCACTGTCCGGTGATGGGCAGTGCTGTCTATACTGCAGAGAACGCTGCTTGGAGGCCGGCTGTGCATTGGAGAAGGCTCCGGAGGGGGGCACAGTAGATCTTTCAGGTCGCATTGTAATAATCCCCTACTATAATCTACAATTATAATTAAATCTGGAGCCAAAATTCCGAGTTGACACGGGGAAGTGCAATTGACTATTTACTATTTAGTATTTTACTTTTTTTTTTAATTTAAGGCCCGTTACAACATCTCTGGTCAATGGCGCCCGGAGCCTTCTCAGTGCACTGCCGGCATCCGAACAGTGTTCCCTCGCTACAGACAACACTGTCCATCACCGAATAATGAGCTGTAGAGGCTCCTAGAAAGAAAAAATCTAAGGGGCAGCACTGGTCTCGAACCCAGCACTTCCGCTTGAGAGTCCAACACGCTACCTCTGAGCTACTCCCTTTACTTTATTAATTATTCTGTTGAGAAGTTATCTTTTTATTATTTTTGCTGTGTAATCTGCCTCATTCCATATTTACTATTCTCGTTAGTAACTTAATACTATAAACAAATCATAAGACTCCTGGTTTATAGTTTGTATTAATTAAAAAGAAATAAATTATCATTTTAAACTTAATATTTTCAGCTTTTTGCTAACCGAAGACACAGTGCTCTGTTGAGCACTTTTTCCTTGCACAGTATTGAACTAATGGACAAAACAAAAGAATTCAAAAAGAATTTAGAATCATCATTAGAAAATTTACCATCACCGCAACATTTTTCAACGCCCAAATCAAAGACAACTTCAAAGTCACTATCATATAACAAGATTAGGTAAGTTAATTCTAATTCTTTTATAGTTCACTATTTTAACACCGCCTTATTGGATCACAAATAAATCTGAAATGATCCTGTCCTCTAAGCGGAAGAAGTGTGGTGTGTCAAACTTTTCGCAAAGACATAGAAAATACAGAAGAAAAATATATAAAAATTATCTAGTATAAAGCAACACACCACTTTCCCTTACTATAGTTAATACAATTATAAATTTCACCAATTGTCTTTAAACTTAGAAATATTTCATTGCTTTCAACCCAAATATAGTAATGGTGGGGCTACATTTTGGTTCTCAGTCTTAGCAGGAGTTCTTGATTGAGATTAATATATTGTATTCGAAAAGGCTACGCCATAGCCGGAAAAATTTTGCATATACACTCAGCCACCAAAAAATAGAACATGTATATGTTTCTATATAAAAACACAACAACTCTGTACTTTGTACTAGCTTTGGTTATTGATAACTAATATAAATATTATTTATAATACTTTAATCACAAAAACTTCTAACTTTCTTGAAAATAAAAATTGAAAACAGTAGAAATTCATTTTGTATGGCTTTCTGGTCTGGGACTGACATCGTACGTAATGATTTAAATACCACATTATTTTTAATTTTATCGTTAAATTACTTTGAATGCTTAACTTTATTAACAGAAAAAAATGGTCATTTCTTTTGATGGTGCTGCTAGAGCAGTCGCTCTTGCAGAAGACGGTTATAGCGTACAATATGTGGCAGAACTTTTAGGTTTAGGGAATACTGTCGGAGATCCGAAAGTGGTCATAGAAGGGTCACAACACATCGGGACGACCGATTTCTTTCGCTCTCAGCTCTACGCAACCGGTTACAGAGTTCAGGGATAACAGGGAGTCACCGAATCATTAATGATGAAGCCCTGATTTGTAAATTCGTCACCGATATATTAATCAATATATAAATCAAAATAAAGAAATTCATTAATATATAAATCAATATATTAATCAGTAAGTTGAAAAAATAGTTTTTGTGATTACAAAATAATATTTTTAGAAGATCCAGACGGTTTTCAGTTTAGTATCTCCATTACTATGTGAAAGAGTAGAGATATAGGTGATGTTACTTCCAATTTTATTGATATGTGATCTTACTCATAGTTTAAATAATGGTTATTTGATATTATTATTTCAGATTGAGGACCGCTTCATTATATACATGGTTAGCAGAAATACGAACATCCTGCGCCACAGAATCTATGTCCACCTTACAGAATAAGTCAATTAAATCTAGAAAAGGTGTACAGAATGTAGCTGTTGCTAATTCTAATACAAATGGAGATATAATTCCAGACCATAGTGCTAAGCATACAATATCTGAAGAATTGCAGAGAGTTTTAAGGTAATTTAATATTAATGAGTAACGTTGGAAATTTTAATTGTGATCCCTGGATTTTATTATATTTCTAATCTTGCAAACTTTTATTTGTTACAGTTTATTAAATGAAAGCAACGAAGCGACATGGTGAAAAGGTTATCTGATAAAAGATGGTTTTCTTGTTGATACAAATATATTAGCCAAGAGATCGGCTAGTTTCGTCATAAGGTATTTTTAAAAAGCCTTGATTAAAATGTACTAAATATCTGAAATTATACGTTAACGTAAACATAACGGTAATCGATAGCTAAAAATCTCTAATTTTATCACTGTCATCGTCTCACTATCTTAACACGTTCTCTTTCTGTTGCATTTGGCTCATTCTAGCTAAACGTTCAATTTATTGTTCGTCCGCAAGGAGGGGCCAAAGCCCTTCAAGAAAAACAATAACAAGCTGGATCTTGGTCAAATTTTAGTCCTGATCTTGATCTGCCTAACATTCACAGCAGAACAAGTCGGCACTTTAAGAGAGGCAAGACCTAATAAGGCCTACCTTTAAGAGAAAAAAGTTTAAGCTTTTCCGAAGTCCTCCTTGTTCCGACCAAACGTCCTAAATCTGATCACCGCTCTAAAAGGAATTACATCACAAGCCTCAGGCTCAGTAGGGGATGGGTCCAGGTCTCAAAGAGAAGCCCATCAAAGACGCATCAAACTCTTTGGATAGCCGACACCCCACTGAGCTCATCCATAGGGTTGAATACTTGGAACATGTACACTTGCTAGAAATTAGATAGTCGTATGTCATTATGCAAGCCACCTACAGATATAGGACCATTAAAGGGGAGAGAGGCGCCTAATTTGGTCTTTCAAGGTAGTTAACCTTTGGTTGCAAATGGTCAAATGGCCATGGTAGCTACAACGGTATTAGCTCAACCTTAAGCATGGCGAATAAAAGTAGAGTGTTGCAGTTATTAGTGGACCAAGGTTGTGTTAGAAACACGATGCTGAGAATCGTCGCCATGTGGCTATAATGGCATGACAAAAAATCGCTTCTGGTTCAGTTTATTTTTTATTTTGTTTATTATTTTGTTTTTATTATGAATTTTTTGTCTTTTGGATAAAACACCTAATGGGTGAGCGGCCCCGAATTCGAAACCAATTGTAACAACGTTATTGATAACCTAAACCCACAAAATGCTCATTCGAAAAGGTTTCGATCTAAGTAACCGAGATTTTCGGAAATGACTCCAAAGATTTTTTTTAACCTTTGCGTACTAACTAAACCTAGACACATACAGACCTCCTTTTTTTTAAAAAACATTTTACTTGGTGGTTCTGGGGGAGATTTTTGGCCTCTAACGACCCATTTCAATAGGTTCCCTTCTCCTGCCCCAATCCAACTTTCTTCGTTGGAATGTTTTCCTTTACCACTTGTCCTTGTTCCCCTCTCCGTCTATGTCTGCCTTGGGCTCATATACTTACATCAGAATGGCTGGTCAGTTCGTTGCCATTCAAACTTCGAACATTCCAAGTTCTTAACCGTTTGATCCTTTTTCTTCGTTAGGTCCGATTCTGTTCATTTCATTACTTGTAATTTATAGAGTTTTAGACTGACAAGGAATCGGCCTGTCTCGCCTACTTCAGCCGGGGGCTGCCTCTAAGGGAAATCGAACATTTTCTTTCAACTTCAGGGAAGAGTTCTTCTAGGGACGGAATAGGTTGTATGAAGTTAAACTGTTTGTGGTTCCTTAGTTGTAAGGTGATGTCAATTACAATAACTGCAGTAAAAGAAAATTATATAAATGTTTCACACCACACTTTTTTGTTAGACCATCGATCTTTTTCATTATCTAGATCCCAGCGTCTTTGAACCATATCAGCTGTATCTTGTCCACTCCTCTTCAGACAAGTTATATTTTTTCCATAATAACGGAACTTTGTTACATTGCTTTGGGATGCTTTGGCTACGTGAATCACACAATATCCCAAGGTATGCCGCACATTCCTTTTCCCGCTAGAACCAGAGCTACGTTACTTTAATAGATCTGTTTTAAATTTAATATTAGCATTTCTTCGCGATTGTGAGACGTAAATTCCGCGAAACGCTGTTTGGAAATCAATTTTGCGTTTACATCATATTTATGCTAATTTTTTTTTATTGTAATTTCAGGACATTTTGGGATAATATGATTCCGTTCAGAATAAAAAATTTTTACTTGGACAAATCGATGATGCAATCTCCTTTTATATTACAGATATTTATTTTATCGTTTAGCATCAGTTTTCTTTTATAGTGTAGATTCTTTTTAAAACAAGAACTGTTTACATATTTGTAATATTGTATATGTGGTTCAAAATATCTCAGTTTGTTTTTAAATACTAATTTTTTGTATATTTACTTAGTAGGGTTGTCTACTAATTTTTTGTCTATGTAGTTTTTGTTATCTGTAAAAAAGAATTTATATTTATGTATATACATTGTTGACAATTTACATCATGTATTAACTGATCTAATTTGTATGTGTGCTATATTGATTGACAATAATATTTATTGACAAAGATGTATATTTAAATAGAAAATCATTGTTTTGCTTTGTGTAAATAAGTTCTAAGAATTATTTGTATTTTGCTTTCTGATTTTGTCTCGCCTGAACCATTCTGAACCATTTCTGAACACAGTGCCATTTTCTATTATTGATACTATTATTGATTGATTGATTGATTGATTGACATATTCTATTATTGATTGAACAGAGGGCCCAATAGATAATACTTGTCTTTATTTTCCTCGCTATACGAATAAAGTGTTAAAATCTTATGATTTGGGCAAACTATAGAGTTTAAGTATGACTTATGTTTATGTTTGTAAGTGTTTCCGTACAGTTTGTCTACTGCATTAATAATTAGATATGTAATCTCATGAACTACAAATAGATTTCAATGCGCAAATTCGAAAAATTGGGAAAAAATTATGCTTTACAAAACTTAGCTAAACCCCTATATATAAATATTTGCCTTCATTTTCAATTTCCAGAATGTGAGAACAATCCTAAAAAAGAGTGGTAAACCGAAACCAGGCAGCCATCGTCGGGTGCCTGGTCAAACAGACAGAAGTTAATTGGACGGCTGTTCGTCTTGTCTCTAGCTTGTGACGGCTGTCCTAGAAGTCTCAGTGAACCTGAATTCCTATTGTGGTATTTCATGACACTTGAAACACTTTCTCAGATTGGGTGTGCCATATCTAGGAAAACGTGCAAAAGGTAACTGTGCGCCTCTTGGTGTACTTGATTCTTTAGAGTACTGAGGGAGTACTTGGAGAAAGACCGCCTGTATCCTATGGACTTGTTGAATCTCTGCCACACGAATTTAGGACTGCGTAAACCTCTTTGTTGGACTCTGACCTGAGATGCTCTAACGGCCGCATTAATATCGTTTTTGAAATATTGCAAAAAAGTATATTTAATCATGTTACCTCTGTGACATAAATGAGAGTTAGTACTTACTTCAGTGTTTTAACCTATCAGGATTCTCAAGCGTATATCTAGCATTAAACTGACACTGCTGAAAATATTACTTTATCTGTAAGAGTGGTTTGACTGTCTGGAAAGTGAAGACCCTAGAGTTCATTGTTACTTTATCTTAAAATCTCAGCAACCCATAAGGCTGTTGTTATTTATTGGTTGTGCCTGAAAGACTATGGCTAGTATACCTAAATTTTAAGGCCTTCATCTTCTATTTAGCCTGTGAAATATTCCTATAAGCGGTAACGCTACTAAAATAAATGGCTGACTTACAGTCACTGAAGGTTTGAAAATTATGTGTACCTTCTCTATCTAACACACGTGAGAGCCCTCTTCAGATTTTAATCGGTAAAGAAGAAAAAAACAGTGTAAAGAGCTTGTTCTACTACAATTCCAACTTCTGGTGGCAAAAAGTATGCCCACTTTTTTTTTGCATAAGTCATTCTCTTATTGATTAAAAAGTTTGGATTGGAAAGGGTATTCTAAGCAAACAGGAATCATAGGGCTATAATGGATTAATCTAATCTAATGTAAACAAATCTTCGATTTTCAGCGAACTATTGAGCACTATGGGCATTATTTTGGGAATTTTACATGTACCTACATCAACATTGGTAGGAGTTTTCCAGGAATTTGAATAGCTGCCGAAAAATTCTAGTATTTTACATAACGAACACGTGAAAAATAGGAATTAATGCAGGGAACATTATATTCCAGAAGATCATGTCATCAAAACTGTGTGATAGGTAAAGTATCTGGGCTCTGACCATTGTTAATAATCAAACCTAGGACACAAAAGCTAGATTAGTTGTTAAAATTTTAACTCTCCACGAAACCAAGAAAGTAAGAAAATATTGAATACATGAAAAGGAAAATATACGGTCCTTAAAGAACTGTCAAGGAAAATAGGCAGGGCTGAACCGGATCTGGTATTCATAGCTAAAATAATTGGGTTACGTCATGTGGATCCAGAAGAAAGAGTTACAAAAAGACTTCTGGAAGGTAAACCAGAAATAAAAGAAAAGTGACAGATCCTTAAGAGAGCTTGAGATGGTCTAGAACTTCGAGGATTTTCTGAAAGAGTTTATAATTAGAGACTAGAAAAGACTAGCCTAAGATGGAGAGGAATGGAAAAGAGTGGCGGAAACACTCTTTTCTGCACTACTTGCATTTTTAGACTAATATGGGCATTACCACACCAATGATGCATCTCGGAGTTTTTCCGACTTTTAGGAAAAAAAGTATTGTAGTAGGATGAAAGTAAATTTTAACAGAAGTGAATAGTCCGTTTTGGTTTTTGTAAAAGATTTTTCATATTACTTATAATTACAATAAGTCCCTATTGTAATTTAAATAGGGATTTTTTCTAATTATATGAAATAAATCTTTTACAAAAAAAATCCAAAACTGACTATTCACTTCTGTTTACATTTACATTCATCGTATTAACTAGGTAGTCCAAAAATAAACAAGGTTTTTAAAATTAGTATAGTTTTTGATATATTTTTAATGTGAAGGCTAGAATGTTTTAATGCAAGTAATGTAGTATATGCTCGCTTTGACTCTATTATTGCTGTTACTGCTTGCTGTAAGAGGAAGTCAATTTGTTTTAAATAATGATGATAAAACTACGAGCTTAAAAAAAATTTGTTGACTGGAAGTAAAGAACTACAGTAAATGAAAATCATGGAGTGTTTTGCACAAACCCCCCCCCCCAACAATTAAATAAAATAACTCACAAATTTGAAAAACTGAAAATATTCACGGATATTATACGAAGCTATTTATTGAAAATACAAGATTGAACATTCTATTTTAAAAGCAATGATAAAAACATTTATGTTGCTCATACTGTTAAATATGCTTACACATCTTTATCACACGTTATTTTATTTATTAGGTTATGATTCATTAGGTTAATTAGTTAGTATTATATAGTTATTTTATTTTCTATTTAAGTTCGTGTTTGTATTTTTTTATTTTACTTTATATTTTATTTTATTTCTTGTTTTATTTATTGTTAATCATTAATTTAAGTTTAAGATCTGTTATTCCTGTATATATTTTTTTTATATAAACATGGCAAAAAGCGATACAAACATCAGTCAAATGAATAAATTATTCGAAAATTATATATTAGTTGACGTAGGTGCTAATTTAACGAATCGAAAATACTTACGAGATTTAGAACCTGTTATTTCACGGGCCAAGGATGCTGGTAAGTGAATAGAATAATCGGTGGATATTGTCAAATTAAAATGTGTTTATAATAAACGGTTTATATCTTAAACATTATAAATTAGTCATAAAGAAATCCAATGGGATTGTATTTTTATTAATATGTTGCTAAATTTATGTTTTACGACCACTATATTTGATATTGTAAAATGGATGTTGAGGTTCAGTCTCAAAATAACTCTTTTTTTCAATTTTCACCGACGTTTCGGCTAATTTATTGCCTTCTTCAGCGTGAAAATGTTTCCTTTTTGAATTTCATAAAACTATAGGTGATATCATAAGTATTGCAGTATATCATAAGTTAAACTATAGTTTTTAAGAAATTCAAAAAGGAAAAATTTTAACCTGAAGAAGGCAATCAATTCGCGGAAACGACGTTGAAAATAAGAAAAAGAGTTTTTTTTGTGACCCAACCTCAATATCCATTTTACAATATCAATGTTCTACGTACAAACATTGCAAAAAGAAAATGATCCCTCTACAACCCACGATATTTCCTATTAAAAGCCTTTCCAAAATATGTATATTCCCATCACCAGATTTTAAGTTTAATTTGATGCGTTGCTGCAATTCCGAATTAGAAACCTTGAATATCTTTACAAAATACACATTTTTTTAGGATTTCTGAGTTCTGCAGGAAATTACGAGATTAATATCCTTCTCTGATGCGGTCAGAATTAGTTTATTCCAATGATTTTAAAGAAGTAATACTGGACTGTTTGGATTTATTTTTTTTTTTTTTTATTCGCCAACCTAGTCCTCAGACTTATGTGTTCATTGAACCTAACCAGATACCAAACTTATAGGAGTGGACCTTAGGGTAGAAAAGAAAGATTTCTTGAGTTTGAAATGAAACCAGGCGACATATTTACTCCTTAATCATTAAAAAACTCTAGATATATGTTGTAGAACTATGGCGTACCAAATCTCTAGCGTATCTAGCCTCTGCAGTCTAAAATCCTTGATTGAAGAATTGATTCCTTCTCTCTCTCAGTCTATTTCCTCGTTTACCCGACGGTGATAAGGCTTCCAAATCCTTTCCTTTTAGTTTCTGTAAGCATCATCACTTTTATGTAGGATTTTGTTCATTTCTTCTACCCCCTTCAATTCCTTTACGGACGATCCCCTTCAGTGTCCTCACCAAGACATTTGTTCTTTTGTTTTATCTTAAGAAACCTTCGAGATGTGAAGTATTCCCCTTAGTGTAGCAGCACCTTTAAGACTTATACGTTTGTCTTTGTCGCACCCCCAGAAGAATCCCTTCGTAGGTAAAATAGTTTTGGATTCCATAATATTTGTGCCTTCGTGTTGTGAGTATGGTGTGTGTAGTGGAGTGTATTGTATGTACTATTCCGTAGTGTGCATGGTGTATTGAACATCTGTGAGGGTGTTACTCCCCAAGTGACTGCATGCATTAGCCACCCTTGCGGGGTTTCCTTTTTCCAGTCTCCTATAATCTTCCTTCTATAATAGTGGAGTTGCAAAGGCTCTTATAAGAATTTCCATAGAAGCCTATCCTCCCATACCAATCTTTGAATCTGACTTCTATCCTTCCGCACATTATTCATTCCTGAAGGGTCAAACCACGGTCTCGTCATCCGCTAATGACTGTGAATGTGATAAGTAATTGGAAGTGATATAATTTGATATCTTCTCAGTTCATTTCGATTTCTTTTAATAAATCTGTTCTCATCAAATTTTAAAATTACATCTTCATATATAATAAAGTACTTATAAAATATATACATTTTTTTGACCAGGTGTTCAGAAAATAATTGTATCCAGTTCTTCGCTGAAGGGTAGTAGAGAAGCGCTAAGATTGAGCAGAATCTATCCTGGTACTTTGTACGCATCTGCAGGTGAGTAAAGTGGATTTGCGGATATAGTAAGTTGCTTAAAAACAGAATGGAGCGATTAGTGAAGAAGAAAACTGCGATGCAAATTTACTTTTTCCTTCATTTACCCCAATATTTTTTGAACTTTTGCTTACTAATCTTTATTATATTTCTTCTTACGATGTATCAAGTGTTTCGTTTAATGTTGAACATCATTTGCATACGCCTTTCAGAAATAGTTGCATTCTACAACAACAGTAGACCTTGCTGTTGTCTTCAGCTCTTTTACATGAATTTAACGTATTAGCATTGATGTTCCAAATAGATTTTCAAAGACCAATTATTTGCTGACGCTGTTATTACATTAAAAAACTAAGACGTTTTTTTTTTTAAAGAATTTTGTCTCATGTAAATTATTCCCCAGTGAAACTTGACTAGATTTTCACTCTGTACAACATCAAGTCATAAAATTGCATTCCAATTTCCAGGAGTACATCCACACGAAGCCAAATCTTGGGTTGACGATTCTCTTGCTACTTTAAGGGACATAGCTAGCAACTGTGAATGCGTAGCTATCGGCGCATGCGGATTGGATTATAATAAGAATTTCAGCCCACCTGATATACAGAGATTGGTCTTTAGGCAACAGGTTTGTTAATTTATTTTTAATGTTGAGAGTTATAGTTTCAATAAAATCTAAAGACATTCTACATTATTGTGAAAAGGATATTGAGGTTCGGTCAAAGAAAATTCTTTTTCAAATTTTCACCTACGTTTCGGCAATGTATTATGTATATATATCGCAAATTGAAATTTATTTTAAACCATTGCTATTATTGCAGAACAAATCAGAAATAAACTACATTTCAACTATTAAAATTTAAACAATATGTGGTATATATAAGAGTAAAGTATGGAAATCTAACATAATAAGTGTACTTCAAAAATTTTCCTGTTTGAATTTCTCAAAAACTACAGTTTAACTTTGTGATATACCATCACCAAGTGTTACGGAAATTGGGTGTGCTAAGGTTTATAAAGGGCTAGGAGAGCGGATGGGAAAACCGTATCTTATTGTGTATGTTGTTTAGGAAATTCCACCTGTTATAACTGAGAGATAGGTTGTTGGTATCTGTTCTAAAATTGATAGATAATTTATCTCTATTAATATGTATCCTTGCCAATATATTTCTTTTTTTATTATTGTTAATGGAGAGAATTTTAGTGTTTTTCATGTCAAATTCATGTTTGAGTTGTATGCAATGTTTGGTTAGTGCTGTAGTCGTGTCAGTTGTTTTTTTTATAACAGATAATCGCAATCGTATTTATGTTGATACAGTCTATTTTTTGAATACTGAGATATCTGTCCTATGTATGTAGCTGGGCAAATTTGTAAAAAGAGTTTTCTTTGACCGAACCTCAGTATCCTTTCCACAACATCAAATACAGCGGTCGTAACGAACATCAAAACACACTCTACAGTAACTGATACAATTGAAAAACATATATATGTATAATATTAGGTAGTTAAACGTTGAGCCCGCCTGAAAAAAATAGGCATTACTTTTTATATATATTATATCTGGTATTTTATCCGTCGTACACTATATAATGTTTTACGAACTTGGTGAATTTGCTCTCACGATGAATGAAAATCCGAAATCGGTCAGGAACAAAAGGAATATGCATGCTATGACGGTTAAAATACCAGATGTTATCCAGCATTGCGGACATATTCAATGTATATTATATATCCTTTCAAATCTTAAAAAGATCTTATTGCTGTAGAATCACATTTACCCCTCCGTCTTCAACACGATAATCCATCTTACAGAATGTTTTCTCCCCAATGATATATATCTCCACGCTTTCAGTCTGAATAGCCTGACTCTTTCTTCTGGGATTGTGATATCCCTGCTTAACTACACGGACAATCACAATACTACCAGTTGTTTGATAGTTTAAACTAACATATTTATCATAAATCTGTTTAGTACCAGCATCATTTCTTTTTGACTTTTTACTTGAATTTTCTTTCTCATTAGGTGGAACTAGCATGTGAACTTCGCAAACCACTCTGCATACATGAGCGTGATGCACACGATGATTTGATTGCAATTCTGGAAGAGTATAAAGCATCACTTCCTCCACTAATCTTATATTCATACACGGGTTCGTCCGTAAATGCTGTGAATTATCTGCAACTTGGTGGTTACTTAGCCATTACGGGTACATTTGCCATACAAGACAATTTTCTCCTTCTTATACTACACTTCTGCATTTTCATTACTTCTGTTTGTACAGGATTTTTAACAAAAGATAACTCTGAAAATGGCTTGAGAGCGCTCTTGGAGTCAGGAAACATACAATTGGACAGACTTCTTGTGCAGACTGATTCACCTTTCATGTACCCGAATGCAAGAGCTTCTAAACTGCCTGATCATGTTAAGAACGCTTTAACTGAAAGGTTACTAATTTTTCTTTTGTTTTTATTTTGGTTGACAACCTTTTGAAGCCTAGTGTGTATACAAAATTCTATTTTTAAGTTACACATTCTATCCCAGTGGCGCGTTCACTCAAAGGGTTAATGCATTTAGACCAAAGTTAGAAACATTGGGCACCCTTGTTACATCGCACATCAAAATCTGTATCATTGAAGAACACCAGGATTTAGGCAAGAAGTAATTTCGATCCATGGTTCGGTACTAGTGTTTATACTCCAAAGGAATTGTCTGCACACATTCACAAACAGATGAAACGTCATCCTTCTTGTCACACTTTATCTGCAGTTTGGATCCTCCAAGAGATCTTTGTGTACTTCCTTAAGAGTCAGGGATCCTTCTTAGTCATTTTTCTCTCTACCGAAGAGATATTATGAGCCTTTCACTCCAACACTTCATTGCAGAGTTTGCTTTCTTGTTAGTCACTTCTTAATGGCCCTCAGGCAGTTCTCTAGGATTTACCGCAGAAAGATTCAGGACTAGCAGTGGCCGCAACCCCTCCTTTGCTTATTCGTTATTTTGAATGCCTCTTTGCCTTGCCCCAATTTAGCCGTAGGCTATTATGGTTCACAAGAGAATCCAGTGCCATACACCATTCCGTTACTAATTTTGATGTGACATAGTCCGCCTCTAACACTTTTAGTGTAGCCTGACTGACATAATAATTTCAAACCTTTAATTAAGTATCAAAGGCACCTTATTTTTCTCGTCTCGCTAACTAGTCTTTTAATAACGTTTTTGGATTCCACTTTTTTCATCTGTTATGAAAGGGTATCAATTGCAATATCCACACGAACTTTCTTTTGAGTCTTGGAATAAACTTACAACGATTGGCTAGCGAGGTAGTTACAGCTAGTTTACTAGCCCATTCGTTGGAACAAAGCGATGAGCGAGTTAAATATTCAGTGTAATTACACTGAGCCAGTTTGGTAGCGGCGAATGAATTATCAAATTGGTAGCAAGTAAATTTGTCCATCATAATTAAGGCTTTGGTAGAGGTTGCCTCCTAAAATCAAACCTGTCGGGTACCTACTGATTTATTTATAAAAATATTTATTTATTTGTTTTAGGTCGCTTTCATTTCTTCAAAGATATTGCACCTTCCAAAGAAACGAGCCTTGTTCCTTACCAGTAATTGTCGAGATGGTTGCTGCACTTCTTGGCAAGAGCCCCGAAGATATTGCTCTTGCAACTTCATTCAACGCTTTGAAAGTTTTTGGGTTGTCTTAAAGATGAAGTTAATTATCTCATGTCTTACCATGACTATATTCTTTGATGTATGCTGCTCTCTCAGTCATTGCAGATTTCAGAAACAGTATTCTTATTTTATTATTCAGTACGACATTAGTAAAGGCGATTAATTCTAGCATTTCACCACGTTTTTGATCAAATCAAATTTTATCGTAAATGTTTTTGAATTTTATTTATTAACTGGTAGTTTTTGACTCAAGAAAACACACCATTCAATCTCGTGTTGAAGTGATATTAATTTTATTTTTGATTGATGAAAGTATTTTTGCATTGGAAAATGTAATTTATTCATTTAATTTTAACAGCTGATTTTATTTAAATTAATTTGATAGACCTCAATATCTCAATAAGATAGAAGATAAATCTTAGGTATTCGCAAAAATTGTTTGCCTACGTCCTAGAAAGAGTTAAGAACTTCATCTCTTGGATTGGATCATTTGTTAACACTGGTTTTGTTTGCAACTGGCCACATCCAAGTACATCTCTAGAATATGAAAGGCATACAGACCAGACTGCAGCTGGTTTAATTGTTAACGATTCGAAGATATACTTTAATTTTTGAAATAAGGTATGTATATGCAAATGCGTAGAGGTATTGCTGTAGAGTCAAATCCTCTACGAGCCAGATATATTATGGCTTCTGTATGTTTCTGTGTTTATACATGATAGTGATTCCGATTCAGCTGGGATGGCGTCATTTCTAAGCTTCCAGACCATCTTCTTTTCACAAAAGACGATGGAACACGGGGTACAAAGTATCTTTGTTTCTTTAGTTACTCATACTTCCTTCCCATCTCATATTGGTCAAGAAGAAGTCCTTTATTCCCAGATTGGCCTTATCTCTAAGTCCCTATTGACTTTGTCTCACCAAAACAGGGCGCCGGCTCTTACGGTTTATTCCAGCTTATACGATAACGGTGAGATACTCTGGTTTCCGAATCTGCATTTTCGTTGACTTCGAATGAATTTCATTTCATTTCACTTCAAGTGATTACGACTTTTACTTTTTTTATTTTTCCGAAGGCTTGTATGAACGGCCTTTTTTTTTAATGAGTCATAAGTGACTTGTATTTTTTGTTTGGAATTATTTTTAATCGTCTCGAACTGATGAAGAGCGCTAATTTTGAACCATTTGGTTTGATTTTTGAAAACTTATCTTCTTGATTTGAGTAAAGATTTGCTTGAATTCTGGGTAGATTTTATTGATGATTTCAGTTAAGATGGGTTGTAATGATTATCCCTGAGTAATTCAGTCAGCGGATAGGTCTCCTATAAGACTAAAGTTGCAGGATACATTCATAATACACTGAATATGTTTTGCCAATTCATTTGCATAGGTTGACTCTGCCTAAGATAACCTCTGAGGCGAGTATCTCGACTAAAATCGGTAACAGAAGCCAATGATAAAAAGCTTCGCAATTGGAAATACATTGATTTCACTTGACTAATGTTATTGCTGTGCACTCATCATGACGTATGACGTTTCTAGCAAACTCCTTCGGAAACACTCTAGTCTGCTTTGGAGATGATTTTATCGTTAACTTGAAGATATTTCTAAACCTGTGCTGAAGATATTTCTTTCATCTACTCCCTGTCTTAGCTGGTTAATTCATCTTATCAATTAATATATATATATATACATAAATCTTTACATAAGTAAGAGAGTATCTTTAGTTTCCACCTTTCCATCCCTAAAGAATCTATTGTTACTATTACGTGTGTTGAATGTACTGTTCAACCCCATCTCCTTAATAAGGTTTGTGGATTCATTTGAGCCAACAGTGATTATAGAAATTCAGTTTCAATTCCAATAGTCTTTTGTGAAGGCAGGAAATTGTTTCTTAACAAAGACCTCGCTTGATGTGCCTTGACGCGTATCCATACGGTCTGAAAGTTCTTAACCATATATGCCTTAAAGGATGACGCTCTAGATCTAGAACTCTAGAAACGGTTCGTAAAACAGGAATTAGTGTATTCCCGCACAACTCATCCCACGATACCCGCATGTTCAGGCATCCTAACTACGCCCACACATCCTAGTAGTCAGATTGTCAAGTGATCATGAAAACCTTTTTATAACTTTTTTTTTTTTAAATTGCTCTTCCTGATGTATAGTTAAGATTTCTTGCTTCCGCAATCATTGGAAAGTATTATCTAGAAAGTTTTATCCTAATTCGTCAAGCGGTAAAAGCGTAAACACATTACAAAGAATTAGGCTTCACATTTGTACTCATGATGAACCCACTGTGCGTAGAATTAAAGGTTTTTGAATTAAAGATATTTGTGTATCTTTTTGTCATCGCAAGTGATAGGCGATATAATATTGACTGTTAAGTTATTCGGGGATAACGACGAGGATTTGCCCATATTCATCTGTCGAGAGTTGTCCCCTTGTTGACGATATCCTAAGATCGAGGGATTGGTCGCTTACCGCCAAGGTTAACTCTAGGTCCAGTTACATAAAAATGTTACAAAGGTCATCATTTGGTTGTTTGCAATTTCTTCTGTATGTTCAAGCTAGTTCCAAAGAATGAAAAACAATATTCTAGCCTCGATATATATTTCATACAAGTAGAATCATTCTTATCTAGTAAATTCATTCATCATTCACCTATAAATAAGCTAACTCGTAGAGAATACTTCATGATAAACATATCATTAAAGAATTGGGCTCTATAGGCTCCTGATTGTTCCTTGATTATAACTTTACATTTTTTGATTCAGAATTCCAACACTTGATTTGTATAGACGTACAATGAAGGCTCGGAAAAGATATTATTATGGAAGAAAATGTAGGAAAAAATTTCTAGGAATATTTAATTCTGTGTTATGGTACAAAAATGTGTCGACCTTAGGGACGACCCTCTACGGTGCAGAATCCTGGACTCTGAAAGAAAAGTCCTCAAACAAATTACTGGCCCTAGAGATGGATTATTGGAGAAGTTGTGGTTCTCAATGGACCCAATAAGTTCTCAGTACCGAAATTAGAGCGAGAGTCGAAGCAAACAAAAACGTTTTCAGCGATATTGAAGTAGAAAATCTTTATTCTTTGGTTTGGCGATGTTATGCGTATGAATGAAGATAGATGGCTGCGGAAAATTCCTTCCTGAGGGGAGACCCTTAGGAAAAAAGAAAAAAAGACGAAGGGAAAAATTGATACAGGAGTTTAAGAGGTTTTGGCAGTGACTGGAGCTGCAGAATATCATGGTTTCAGAAGGTAATGGGGAACAGCATATGATGAGCATTGTTTATGCCGGGAAAAAAATTGATTATTAGGAACAGTTTCTATCGACTTAATTTCCAGTCTAGTATCCAAAATGATAGTGTGAATTTTTTCTTTCCTTGTAATTCATTTTAATTTGCAATAAATTACTGCAGAAAACGCGTGGAATTCTTGTTCTAAGTTATTTGATTCATGTAACGTTCTCATCCTTGGTGCAGACAGTTTGGTTTAGATTCCCTTGGGACCCCATTAAATTTATATCGACGTATATCTGATGCTGAATTTGAAATCGGAACTTTATCTCACAGCAGATCTGGTTTATTAAATGAAACAGGGGCTAATATGAGAGTGAGGATGAACAAAAAGTACAATGTCCCCATCTGTTGTACATCTGACTGTATCAATGGCTAGAATAAGAAAACAAAAAATAAAGAAATAAGTATATTTAAGTCTAACGTATATCTAGTTTTCTTAAAATTATTTCATATTCTTATGTTCACTTTCTTTAATGAGAGATTTCAGGCTCAGTCAAATTAATTGTTAAAATTTAATAATCATTTGAAAATATATTATAATGTTGGGAAATTAAGAGATTACTCTGAAGTCATTAAAAAAATTGTTTTATAACTTTTTCGCTTATTTCATTTTAATTTAAATTAAACCAATTATAGCTTTGGTTATAAAATGATAACAAATTTTAACCATTAATATCTTTGCAAAAAGCTCTTTTTTGCAGTTGGTTTTGTTTTCTAAGTCAGAAAATAAATAAATGGAAATTGTGCCAAATTTAGCAGAACTTCAAGATATTGACACAATTAAATTTTTGTTATTGACCGTTGGTCTAATGATGCCTTCATGATAGAATTTATTTTTCGTATAATATGGACTAAAAAAAAACTAACATTTCTGAAATATTTTTTCCTTAATATTAAGTTTGAAAAGTGCTTTATAGATACTGTTGTGATAGTTAATCGGATGTTTGTAAATAAAATATATATATTATTTGTGGAATATATTCATTTCTCAAATTTAATACTACTATTTCGTACTATATATATTTCTGTTTGCAATTTGTAATTTTAATTTTTAGCCGCTTTCCTGTATTTCGCCTCACTTCAAATGTTTTTATTTAAACTGTAAAGAACCTACAAACGAAATAGTCATATCGTACGAATATGAAATGTCATACGTACGAAATAGTCATATTCCATTGCTGCAATCCTCAAAATGAGTGCTTTGTCGAGTTACAGTTTACATCTGGCTAGCTAAATGTATACAGTTGCAACAACCTCTACAGAGTTGGCGAGTTTTAGGAGTTTATGTGAGTTTTAGACGTTTTAGTGTGTGCTTGACTGAAGAACAGACACCGAGATCACCTCTATCATTGCGTGGACCTGGCAAGATGGATCCCTTCAACGGGGCGGCATTTTCACTTCATTGGACCGATTAACCCAAGAAATAAAATTGAGATTACATGATAGAAATTGAGAAACAGATACATGTTCTCGCTGAGAAGTATGCATTCTCATACCATCAAATCATTTGAATGAAAAATAGCAGTTTCAACAAAAATAGGATAATGTAATTTCATTAATGAAGAACAATTCCTTGGAGAAAGAAAAAGCCTTAAACATTTTATTTCAACACCCATTATTCAAGATCAAACAGAAAATTGGAAAGAAAGCCTTCTTTAAACTTAAAAAAATATAGGCTGAAAAACTACATACCATTGTTATAATATTAATAATGTTTTTAACAATTGCGGTCAGGTCGCTAGTTGCGAAACTAGTTTTTCCAAATTAAAACTGATTAATAATTATCTGAGTGATTTACGATTAACAAAACTTCCTATATTATTTATAGAAACATTTTGCTAGAGAAAAAGCAAGAAAAAAAGTTTATAATTTTGTATTTTAATTTATAAGTATAAGAAATAAAATTAATTGTGCTTAAATATAATTTTCAAATTGTTCTAAATAGGTATTATGTATTTTGTATTATGTATTTACAAAAGGAAGGGCAGCAATGACAGACCGCCGCGGGCAGCTCAAACTGTAGCTACGCCACTGGCTCTGAATCGTTTGGGGGGATGAACTATATACGATAACGGCTATAGAGGCGGCTCTATGGCCTGTTTATGAGTGTCAGGCTTGCAGATATGCTCATTGCTAATGATTAACCCTTAATTAAGCGGGAGACTTCACAATAAATCTTTTTGGTTGCGATGATTGTGAGCCACTGGTACCACTCCCCTTCACTTTATTCTTTTCTATTCTCCCTGCAGGTAAGTAATATGTGAGTTTAATTTTATTTTTATTACCTCAAAGATTTGATCGCTTTTCTGACAACTCTACCAGCAGTATGAAAAATTTTGAAAAAAAAAAATTTTCTTTGATGGATTTCATTGTAACAATTTTATTTAATCTTGATTTCTAATAAACTAATTTTTCGTTCTGATTTAGCAATTAATTTAAAAAATCTAAGTATTTTTACTAAGCTAAGCATTTTTAGTTCTATTGTGTAACTTTTTTGATGATTTTGAAATGGATAGGCAAGAAACGTATAAGATTTGGATTGTGGTTGTCTAGCTATCCAAAATGAATTTGACCAGACGTTAGCAAATCAAGTGAAAAAAGACCTGCAAGAGGAGATCTAAATGTGCTTGTTGCCAACAACGTTGATCCGACAGATCAGATGTTCCTTTTCTTTCCGGATGAACCAAAAATTGGCATAGAAACTATCAAAACATATTGCCAAACAGTTTTTAGTCAATATAGCATCTAATTATATTTTAGGAACGGTTTCTTTAATTAGAATTGTTAATAAATATGTGATAGATCATGAACTGCTCTCATAATACGGGTTGTTGTGGTCCCACAACCAGAGGATAAACAAAAGTTACTAAGATTTAAGTAAAAGGAAAATCGGTTGAGTAAACAGGCTGTTGATCCAAGTATTAAATGTTTTGGACTCAAGTGAGATGTAAACTGCAAATAATTGTTAGAATATTTTTCCCTCATTTTTCTAAGATTTTTTTTAAAAACTTCTAATTCCTAATTCAACAAATTGTAGTTATAAGGCATTACAGAGGGTTACTACCTTTTATTATACTTAACATCACAACTCGTTTAAAACCTTACTAAAATAATTTTGCAAATTAATTTTTCTATCTCTATTTTAGTGCTTATTCCAAGTTTAACGAAAAATCTTTTCAACCGTTTTCGAGAAAATCGCGTAAAATTGGAAAACCATTCTATAAAATCTCAATTTTTTCGATTTACCCATTTTCTTCAAATTTACTTTGTTTTTAAACATATTTATTCCTCTATATAATAGAGTCAGCGAAAATGTATGGTATGTCGAAATAGCTCTTTAGAGGGAAACTTTTATGTGTGTAGTTTGTATGGAAAATGTAGTGCAAATTGTTGGAACTTTTTTCTAGAAAGTAGGGAAAAATTTAAAAAAAGAAAGAAAAAAGTGATTTAGCAGAGTCACAAGTCCGGTTGATGGATTATAACTGAAACATTTATGGCGATGATGTATTAGGCATTATCAAGTTTGCGCTTACTGTGATTGTGAAGCTTTTGAGATATTTTGTTTAAACATACAATTTGTTAAAAACATTTTTTTTTTACCTAAGAGGCCTCAAAATGTATATTTTTTCGATGATAACTCAATTTCGAAAGGTAGACGCGACCGCAAACAGTAAGAGATATTAAAAAGATTTAAATGATTATCGCTAAAAATATGAAATAATTTTGACATTACTACATTTTAGAAGTATTAAGAACAGGAAAAAAACCTCAGTTTTATTGTCGAAAAGTGAAAAAAAACCTTTGACACACAAGTATTTAACACCTTTTAAATTATTAATGTGAGAATTGTAGATATAATTTAGCCAGCATGGCAATAGAATTACTTGATTAAATTAAAAACAAAAACCATATTTTATGAGTTGTTAAAAGATATAATAAAAGAAAACACATTATTATGTATTTAAAAGTTGTATAGTGAATATAATAATAATAATTTGTCTTTATTACAACTTAAGTGGTGTACATTTTTACTAATTGTTAACCAATAGACATTCTCGAGGAGTTTTGACCGTCAGAGGTGAGTCGATAACAAACAGAAGCATAACATCTTCTATAAAGTGAAATCTTTATATATATAAAAATGAATGTGTGTCTGTCTCTCTGTCTGTACTCGATAGATTCAATAAAATATAAAGAATGAAATAAAGCAAAAAATAGATGAGTTATACGCAAAAAAAAAAGAATGAAACATCGTTGATCAAATAAAGATTTTAGTTGTAAATTATTTAAGAATAAACAGATTGACTCCCTGATTAACAGAATAAATTAGTTTCAACTTATACTTAATAAAACAAACAATCTAAATTGGAATATGCAATAAACAAATTATTTTAAAAATAAATAGAAATAATAATTAGCCATTTTTAATCATTATCAATAATTAAAACTCTTTTATTAGAAACTGTCTATAATTCCATGCTAATTTGACAGATGAGATTAATTTAGACCATTCTTTACCATTTAAGAGCTTTAATAGGTCTTGTCGAGCCATTGTTATATATTTGAAGCATATTTGGCGTAATTCTTTTAATATAGGGCGTATACAAACAAAATGCAGGATTCTTCCATCACATCGAACACAAATGTATCGTATATCTTCGTTGTATCAGTACTTATTCAGTGCCAGCAACAACCGTCTTACTTTTATGAAAATACTTACGGAGTCTGATCCCAGTTTGCTACTAATAAAGTATTAATGACACTGTTCAAATGTTTGTACAAATGACACTGCTTCTTAGTTTTATAGCTGCTTACAAAATAATCTTTTAATTTTTTTCTCTGCATAAAAATTTATCTTTTCGTTCAATATTAATCTCACATTTATTATTACAAAGCTGTTCCCAGGCTTTATACCAAAATATATTTTTTCCAATCACTTTTTTAGTAAAAACGTTCGAGTATCTTTTTGATGGCAGATTTAAACATTTATTTATGTAGTTGACATGCAGTTTAAAAGTGTACAGAAAGGCGGGCAGGAGATTAGTTTCTTGATAAATCACGAAATCAGGAGTATTTTGTGGAAAATTCAGACACTTTTTAACAAGAAATCTTTAAGAAGATTTTTATATCCTTGTACATTTGATAATCCCAAATCTGTGCCCCATAACAAAGATTGGATCGTGATACTGCGTTATAATTCTATAGTGAATATACACTCAAAAAATTAGTTGGCCAGGGCCAAAGAAGGAACTTTTTATGTTTAAAAAAGGTTATTCAACGTTTCGGATACCAAAGGTGTTCCATTAAAAATAAAAAGTTCCTTCTTTGGCCCCAACCAACTAATTTTTTGCTTGTTTAATAACAGCGGCCAATCAAAAATATTGTTTACATCATAGTGAATATATTTAAAGTATTTTGCTAAATAAATAATTTACTGTTCGTCCTTTGGTGAAGGTGTTCTGCTGTTTTAGCTAAGTTGTTTTTAGATTCATTATTGTCTAAGTACTTTAAAAGTAGCTGATAAGATTTCAAGTTTTCAAGAGGGGGGAAATGCGACTTATGCACATCAAAGTGCCGGACTCCGTATGAATATGCCTACCAGCTAACCCCCCCGCATCTGAGCCTAGCCTGGATTCGCTTTCTCAGCACTGCATCAGGCTAGGTTCCTTATCCTAGCCCTAAGGGGCCCCTTCTCCCATATTTACCTCTACGTTTAGTCGACATTACCTCCTGGACAAAGGAAGTAACCCTTGTCCAGTTGTTACGACTACTCAACAGAGTCTGGGAAAACCTCTCAGGCACCAGTTCCCCGACCTCCTGCTCTAGGTTCCTTCTGGGTCGAGCCCTTCTTTCACATTCGAAAACCGTGTGCTGAGCGTCGTCGCGTAGAGCTTGGCAATACAAACAGGACGATACCTCTTCTTTACCTACCTTCTTCAGGTAGTCTCTGAAGAATCCGTGTCCAGAAAGGACTTGGGTCAAGGGATAATTTACCTCACCATGGCTTCTACCAACCCAGCTTCTGATGTCTGGAATTAAGATAGCGGTCCAGCGGCCTCGGCGCTCCGCATCCCACTCTTCTTGCCACGCTGCCATGGTACGCTCTCGCTCTTCCCTAGCTATTTCCACGCGATTATTCTCTCCCCGTCTAGCATAGATTCTTGCATGCTCCTGAGCTAGGAGGGCAGTAGGTATTACCCCAGCTATTACTAAGACGGCCGGCTCCGACACGGTGCGGTAAGCAGAGGCAATCCGGAGTGCGCCGAGTCTCTGCACCCGCGCGAGCCTTTTTTTTATACACTTTCTTTCGCAAGGCTCTTGCCCAAACAGGCTCTTGCGCCGTACAAATCACAGAGTGGGAAACACTCATCAATATTTTACGAGTACTCGCCCTAGGACCTTGCACGTTGGTCATCAACCTTGACAGACGCGCTACTGCACCCGCAGCTTTGTCGGCAGTCTCTTGGATATGACTTCCAAAGCTTAGCTTGACATCCATGGTTACACCCAAGTACTTAACCGCTCTAGACCACTTCCCTACCAATATAGAACGGGATACACGGGGCGATCCTTCTTTTTGTCAATATC
Organism: Triatoma infestans; assembly: GCA_011037195.1. Taxonomy (NCBI): domain Eukaryota; kingdom Metazoa; phylum Arthropoda; class Insecta; order Hemiptera; family Reduviidae; genus Triatoma; species Triatoma infestans. The sequence goes on from JAAEAF010000042.1 coordinate 253,406, forward strand.
ACGACCTCTTAGCCAAAGGTAACTCGAGTCCATGTTCCACCATCCAACCATTCACTCTTCGCATAACCTGGTGTAACTTGGTTTGCGCTTTGTCTAAATTACGCACCGATATCAGCGCTGCAACATCATCAGCGTAAGCGATTAATGCCGTATCTTCAGGCATTTCCAACCGCAGCAATCCGTCGTAAGTGACGTTCCAGATATCGGGGCCTAGAATCGACCCCTGCGCAACTCCCGCAGTGACGGTCATAATTTTAGGACCTGCCTCTGTTTGGTAGACTAGCGACCTATCCCTGAAGTAGTCGTCGAGAACCCTCAATAAATACGGCGAAATATGGAAATTCCTCTCCAATGCCTGCAGGGCGTCGGACCACTTGAGGGAATTAAACGCGTTCTTAACATCTAGCGTGACTAACAATACTATCTTCCGCGTACGTTGACTACGACTTTCTGCTCTTTGGACCGCCCTTATAACCTCCTCTACTGCTTGCAGTGTAGACCTAGCTGGTCTAAAGCCATACTGCCTGGGTGATAGACCGCCTGCTTCCCAAATTTCTTCCGTGAGCCTTAGCTTAATAAGTTTCTCAAAGAGCTTTCCTACCGTATCCAGCATGCATAGCGGACGGAATGACGAGGGGAGTGAACCTCCCTTGCCTTTGCTAATTAGAACTAGCCGGGCAATCTTCCACCTATAACTAAATATGCCGGATTTTAACATGCGTTAAACATTTGTAACAATATGTCTAGTTTTCCTCGGGCTATCGTTGCTACAACTTCATTGGGTATGCCATCCGGGCCTGGGGCCTTCTTGGTTTTCAAAGTAACCGCTGCTTCCTGCACTTCTTCTTCCGTAAAAAACGGGATATTCATAGGGACATCAAATAATCTCTCTGGTCTTCCGGGGTGTGTGGGGGAAAAGACTCTTTACAATCCCCTCCATAGCCACCGCATCCAAGACCGCTTGCTTCTTAAAGCCGGCAATCTTTTGAGTTACGATTTTGTAACCTAAACCCCAAGGTTCTCGGTCTACTTCCGCTATGAGAGAGCCTCAACAGCGTTTTTTGCTCAGTTAAATTGCCTTCCGCAGCTTGTGTTTCGCCTCTCTATATTCAGCTGCACGGCATGCGGCCGTCGGCCTCCTCCTTGCTCGTTGAACCCTCCTCCTCTTTTTAATACAATCCCTACGGAGATCTGCAATTCGCGAGTTCCACCAATAGGCTGGCCGCCTGGCCGCCTCCCTCTCCAAGAAACTCTCCTGGGCATTGATTGGTTACACGCCTCCGAGATAATTTCCATACCTAAGGTAACCACTGCCTCAGCTCCAACTCTACCCTCCACACTAACCGGGTCGCTTTGCGTCATCCCATTCTCAATCACCTTCCAGAAAACCTCTTCATGCATCTTATCCAGATTCCAGCCTACACTATGCTTTGGCTTCCATATCCTGTCCGCACTTTGTGTTATTCTAAACGTGATATATTGGTGGTCGCTCCCAGTAATTTCTTCAATAACTCTCCAGTGTTCAACAAAAGATGCCAGGTTCTCCGAAGATAAGGAGATATCGGGAATAGTTTCTAAATAACCCAGACGCCTAAATGTAGACACGTTCCCTTCATTAAGCACTACCAGTCTCGTTCTGGTTATCATTTCGAGAATATTTCTACCCCTCATATCCGTCTCAGGCATACCCCAGTCTACCGCCCTAATATTAAAGTCGCCAACCACAATGATTTGGCCACGAATATCATCCTCCAAGGAGTTTAACTTCCGCCTGAATTCATGTACGCGCTCATTGGGAGTGAAATAGCAGCTGATGAAGGTGATATTCCGACTCCGCGCCCATACGTATCCGTTATCTCTACCGAACGACTCAATTGGAAAACTACCCTGATTCGGAATCCAAATTGCGGCTGTGCCTGAAAAATCGTTATACCAAAGACCGGTGTTCCTAACTCTATACTGCTCACAAAGAAGTAATATGTCTGCTTCGTTCTCAGCAACCAGCTGATCCAAAAGAGAATCAGCTAACCTACTCCTATGGAGATTCCCTTGAAGGATTCTCATACCATTGCCAATTTCTTGTTAGCTTGTTCCAATGCTTGCCGGAACACAGTACAGTCACCTGAACCTGGTATGTGCTGGCACTTTTTATCCTCCAAACCCCTATTACGACACAGCATGCAACTATTATCTACCGTACAAACAGCCGCCAGATGCCCTCCATTACCACATTTATAACATAAATTACTGCGGTCCGGACCCGCAATTACTAAGAAATTACAAGCTGCCGACATATGACCGTATGACCAACATTTGAAGCATTTCAAGACTGTGATTCTTCTTCTCACTCGACACCTTACCCAGCCTATCCGAAGTATGCCTTCTTTTTCCAGTTTGTCCGCTACTCTTACACTGAGTTGGACAATCGCAGCCTTCAGACCTCTATTGCTCGCTTTCGTCAGGTGAATTCTAAGATCGCCTGGGTTTCCGCCTACCTGCTGCTCAACTGTGTGCCTAATCTCTTCTTCATCCGCAAGGGCATCCAAGTCCCGAATTTCTACGTGGTTCTAGGTTCCAGGCAAGTAGCCGTTGCCTTTTCCTGGAGTACCGCATTAAGGGCTTCCCCGAAAGCTACCATATCTTTAGTGTCGGCACCTACAGATTCTACCTGGATATCTCCTGCCCTAGTCTGTCTGATGCGACTAACCTCATCCTCCGGTTTTATTCGTTCCCTTAATTCTTTCAGCTCTTCCGCATATGATTTGCCCTCTGCAGGCTTAATTAGCACCGCATCCGGACGCGTTCTCGGCGGTCTTAGCTTTCTCCTATTCTCTTCATACTTTGTTTAGCCCTTTCGAGGATCTTTCCCACTTCCCTAGACAAACCAGCCTCCTCCGTCCTATTTCCTCCTCCCTCACCCTTCCTTTCCGCGGGGCATGAACTCTCTTAGGGCATACGTCGGCCCATTCATGTGGAGTAGTGTTCTCTCCTAAATCGACCAGGGGCACTTAACCTCAACTTTCCTTGCTACCCTTACATTTTGTGTAGCAATTAACACTTTGTCTGCCAACGGTGTCTGTGTCGATACGGACACGATATCTTTCGATTTAGTCTTATCTAGCTTGGCTTGCGACAAACGGACCAAACGTTGCGAAGCAACACTCCAGAAACCTCTAGGGCCTGAACGACCTACCGCCTCCTCAATTTCCAACAAACCATCTTTAGCGTCCGTACTCATACTGCGTTGCCGGCTTGCCCCCCCTTCATTTTCGCAATGACTCCGCGCATGCGCTTAAATTCTTCATCAACTTTTCTGCACGCATCTTCCATATCCGCCTGCTCCGGAGATCCAACCGGACCACCCGCCAGCACTCCGGAAATTGCCGGTGAAATAAAACGCGGTTTCCGTCTCAGTGGGGAAGGTTCAGAACTTGATATTGAATCCCTCGAATCCGTATTTCTATCATCCGTGCTTACCTCAGATTTAAGCGGTTATTTAAAGGCGGTGTCCGTTTTACTTTGGCACTCTTCTGGAAAGGACTATAATCACTCATTGACGGAAACTCCGTCCTACCCATGTCTATGTTACTTAGCGTCATACTACTTTTTTGGGCTGGGGTAGCCTCTACATTTGTCTCTTGCGTTTTAACCATAATTTTCCTATTTGTACTCTTCATTTTAAATATTTAGGATTTAAAAAAGAGGAAATGACAAAAAAGGAAAGGAAGAAAACAGGAGAGGAAGAGGCTGGCTGAACGCCCAGCACCCGCGAACGCCATATCCCCGGACCCACCGCCCCCCAGGCACGACGCGCTTGTGGCCGGTGGCCTCGAACAGAGCCCCGCCCATAACGGCAGGCCCCTACCCGGTCGCCAACCGGAACTATCGCTACAGACGGGATTATACACCGGCTGATGTGCCAGCCAGGGGCGTGATGGTTAATCCGGCCCGAGCCACTGTACTATCCGGCGGCTTGGGGACGCAAGCAAACCCCAGTTTAGGATGTACCCTCCGGCGGAAGGCCCGCCGCGCGAAGCGAGCAGCCGCCCCAGGGGACGGCCCGAGCAGGCGCGGAGGGGGGAATTGTAAAGGAATGAAGAGTGGGTCCGGAAAAAGACTGGGGACAAGGATACGGGATGAAGATAAGGATGGGACTTTAGAAAGGCAAAGGCAGGACAAAGGGTTAGGTCAACGGATAGTTGCCCCTTTAGCCGACTCTTACGGCAAGCGGAAGACACTGAGGCTCTATTCTAACCCGGGAACCCCACGGGGACTCTTACTCTTAGTAAGAGTAAGTATTGTTGTTCGGTATTTATCTAAATTTAAAATTTAATAACTAAATTTAAATCTAATCCATAGGCTGGGTCCTAATTGGAGAGAGGGGGTAGTCCCTTTAAAAATTGCCCCCACTAAGTTAGTCTCAAAGTAACACCCAGACAAGTAACATCGTATATGTGCGAATATTTGCCTACTCGATTTAGACTTCCGTTTTTCCTTCTGGTGAAAACCTATGCGTTCCATCTGGTTTTTCTCGGAGTTAGTGGTAGTAAGTCACAAAGTAACACCCAGACAAGTAACATCGTATATGTGCGAATATTTGCCTACTCGATTTAGACTTCCGCTTTTCCGTTTGGTGAAAACCTATGCGTTCCATCTGGTTTTCCTCGGAGTTAGTAGTGAGAAGTCGATTTCTTGTCGAGTGAGTGTCTCCGGATTCTCCTGGCCTGTTAAGGTTGAACGGCCAAGCACGTGGGCAAAGTAAGTCACAAAGTAACACCCAGACAAGTAACATCGTATATGTGCGAATATTTGCCTACTCGATTTAGACTTCCGCTTTTCCGTTTGGTGAAAACCTATGCGTTCCATCTGGTTTTCCTCGGAGTTAGTAGTGAGAAGTCGATTTCTTGTCGAGTGAGTGTCTCCGGATTCTCCCGGCCTGTTAAGGTTGAACGGCCAAGCACGTGGGCTAATCCGTTGCTTCTCCGGCCTTACAGCTTTCCTGGAGCCCGTTTAAATCTTCATCTATTTTCATCAGCCGTACTGTGTGGACAACGAGGCTGGAATTACAGGCATATGGTTCTTTTTTGGTTCCCTTTCCTGTCTCCTATTTCCTTCAATTCCCCATATGGGCTGAAGGACTTCAGTCGGACCACACTAATTTTTAAGGTGTCTGCGTTTAAAGGTAAGCGCCACTCCTTTTGGCTTGTTGAATTTGATAACTATTTTTTGCATTCATTTAATATTCATTTGTTCATGTTATATGAGCCCATTGGCTCACTCTTTAATCTTTCTATACAGTCCACTTACTATTTTCTGTAATTTAATATTCTCTATTATTTTCTTAAATTTTACTTTAGTTCATTTATTATTCATTTTATTATACCTGTTTTTTATTAAACAGAGCCTACCAGAGGGACTGGAAAGCCTACGAAAGGCGCCTCCCTCTCACCTTTTAATTTTCTTTTATTGTTTATTTTATTTCCTGTTTTTTTATTAAACAATTGTAATGTGTCAAATTTTCGATATCTAATTTTCACTGGGAATATCCGTTTTGAGGTCCACAGAGTCTAAAAAAGTGGTTTTTAGAAAATGGTCTGTGTGGGTGTGATTAGCATTGCTCAAAAACGAAAACTCGCAGAAAGTTCAAACTTGACGTTCCGTTTAGGTATCACTATGGGATCCGACAGTACGTTATCTGTCAAAATTCCTCAACCAGAAGTACCGTTTTACTGAATGTTTTTTTTCACTTTTTTGCGATTTTCTTGAAAATGGGTCCAACGATTTTTTAAAAGTAGGTATATCAACTGCATATACAGAGTTCTAGAAGTTTTATTTGCAACATTTCTCCAGGAAAATATTCATTTAAGGGAACTTTTGGGGGAGAGATGAGGTTAGGGTTTCCTCCAAATTACTATTTCAGTTTAATAAACAATTCTATCATTTAAATAATATAAATTAGAATTAAATATGTTGTCGAAATTCTAATTCATATAATGACCCAAGGGCGTTTTTACTGAAAAGTATTTTTTATTCTGCTATTTTTCACAAACGGCTCCAACGAGCTTTTTTTTTCAGTGTTCACGATTTTCTCCATAAAAACACCGACGGATTTCATTAAATTTGGTGTACTAAGTATAAAATTTGTCAATTACAATTTTGGAAACTAGATTGAGAGAAAGTTGTGTGAGTGTTTCACACCAGATTTTTTTTTATTTTCTCTTACTGTAAGAGCCCGCAAGGGGTATCTGTTGCATCAGTTACTTGGGGAGTAGCGACCCCACGGGTCCCCACTGCTCAATACACCATGCACTTCGTCAGTAAGTGCACAATACACTAAACTACATACATTCTACACTTTACAGACAAGGACAAACACAGTACACAAACTAGGGTCTCCATCGCTAGTCAATTGGCGTAAGCCAAGGGAGAAGGAAGGGGATTAATTAGCTCAGTGGTAGCACGCTTGCCTAGCAACGCGGAGGTCCCAGGTTCGAATCCAGCACGCTGCCCTTAGATTGTCTCTTCCTACCTCTACAACTCACTGTACGGTGATGAGCAGTGTTGTCCCTGCTTGGAGGCCGGCAGTGCACTGAGAAAGCTCCGGGGGGCACATTAGATCTTTCAGGTCGAATCCCCTACATCTACATCTACTGCTGTAAGAAGTTACTGCTATCCTGAGTTTTCGAAATTCAGATTTCACAGGAAATACATGTTTCGAAAGCCCCTAATACGAAAAACATATTTTTAATAAACGGTCTTTATGGAAATGTGCTAGTGCCAGTGTGGGAATGTACAAAATATTTCAAAAAGAAAAAAACCCTGGTGTGAAACACTCAAACAATTTTTTCATAATACAATTTAATCAAGAAATTTTCTTTAAAATTGCAACGTTCCCATGCTTAGTTGAGCTGGCTATAAAAATGGTGGTGGTAATTTTACTTGTATACCTGAACGGCCTTATGTGGAGCGCTCTATGTCAAAACTATGTAAGCTTGTGCAAATTTAACTTTAAATTAACTGACAGACCTTCAATACCCCTCTAAAAACAATTTTTTTTTCAGAAAAATGATTCAGATAAAAGTGATACACGTTTCTATCTATGCAGTAAGCATTCCAAGTTTAAAGGAAATCGTTGTGAACCGATGTTCTTCAAATTTGGAATTCTGTCAATGCTTCTAATGTCTAATATTATTATGGTAGGTGTGAGATCACTGTTACTATTACCACAGAACCCGCCAAAAAATAAATTTTTCCGGGAAAATGTTTGAAATAAAAGTGATAAGTATTTATGTGTGTAGATAGTATACGAAGTTTAAATAAAATCGGAGCCGTATGCGAGAAAATCACGAAAAACTGGAAGAAAAACCATTTAGTGAAGTTGCACTGCCGTTTAGATTTTGGATAGATTTTACCCATATTCTTCGACTTGATAGTTTGATGCGGTGGCAGTACCTGAAAACATGTAGTTCCGATGAAAACACAATTTCGAAAATTTTCCACGATCGCAATACTTCCTCTCATTAAGAGTAAGAACAGAATCAAAGGAAGTTCAAATCCATCAGTGTCGTTAAGCCATTAGTGTCAAAATTCGTTAACCGGAAGTAAACAAAATGAGTTATTAATTTTAGTAAATTCAGTGAATACAAATGATTGTTAAGAAAAACAAAACTTTTATTATTAATCAATTTTAATTTGCAGTTATTAGCGAAAGCAAAAATATTTTCTGCCGCACCTAACAGCGGTGAGAACATGATTTTTTTTTTTTTAGCTGTCAGCCCAGACTTATAATTTGGATTGTGTAACATGTTTGTCTGAGACGCTGAGACGTAAATAAATTCCTATAATATAGTTTACAACTAATCGTGTCACAAACTGCTGAAGACCGGCGCCACACAGCTGCGACGCCTTGCCGCAAATCGACATCACTTACGTGCGCAGAAATAAGCGGTTTAAACTTCTTGTTTACAGCAAAAGATGAAATTATCATTGCAGCTTAATTAGAGGTTTCTAGCCAGTTATTAGAATTGTGTAAGATGGCGCTTGCGGGATATGTAACATGAGAGGGGGCAAACGATCGCCGTCCTTCATGGTCCTTGAACAACGAACCTAATCGTTTTTTACAATTTAACTACCAATATTATTCGAATCGATCTTTTTTGAAGCTATTTTTACAACTTTTATTATCAACATCGGATTAATGGCTTCCGTTCATCAATTAGGGCTTTCGTAGTTCTTAGCAAAATTACATATCAATAATAGCTCTAAGAGGAACTATTACAATCGCACTTTCAGCTTTTCGCGATTTTTTCTAAAACTGCTCCAACGATTTTTTTTTTAAACATCGTATACTATGTACACACAGAAATACCTATCACTTTAATTTGAAACATTTTCCTGGAAAAATTGAATTTTAGGGGGTTCTTGTCAGAGGCGTAACTAAGATTTGTTGGCTCCCCCGCAAAATCATACTTCGGGCCTCCATAATAAAAAAAACGTTCTAATATATTCATACACTAAGAGAGGAATTAAACCAAAGGTTAAATGCCGCTGGTAAGATTTATTACGCCCTAAATAGAAGCTTTTTAGGAAAAAACGAAGTCTCTAAAGAGACCAAATTGGCGGTTTATAAGTCAATCTATGTTCCTTTCCTCACTTATGGAAGCGAATCTTGGGCCCTCAAAGAAAGCGAAAAGAGCCGCATTCAGGCAACTGAAATGCAGTATCTTAGGAAAGTCGAGGGTAAAACCAGGAGAGACAGAATTCGGAATATTGCGATACGAAACAGTCTCAAAATTGAACCCCTTACACAAATCGTGAACAGAGGTCAATTAAGATGGTTCGGACACGTAAACCGAATGCTGGAAAACAGGATACCGAGGAGAGCACTCGAGGCAAGACCCACGGGAAAAAGACCGAGAGACCGAGAGGAAGAAGAAGAAGAACCACGTGGGAGGATAATATAAGAAAGATATTAGGTGCCAAAGAAACCAGCTGGACTGAGGCTAAGGCTTTATCGAAAAACAGAGAAGAGTGGCGGAAATTTTGCAAACCACCCTCTACACCTGCGGGTAGATAAGAGGACAGAATAAGTAAGTAAGTATATATTCATACGTTTTTATGTTTGTTCAATAAATATATGTTTATATATCTTTTATTTTAAAATTATGAAGTATATGTTTTGGTTAAGTCAGAAATACAAATTTTTCTAATTTTCACACACGTTTCGGCATGTTTATTGCCTTTCTCAGAGTAAAAATTGTTTCTTCTTGAGAAAAACTATAGTTTTACTTTGATATATCATCACCAGCAAATGCATATTCGAAAGAAAATGTGTCATTTTTTTATATAATTGTATTATGTTGTGTGAGGCCCGCAATGGGTATCTCTTGCATGCAGTTAGTTGGGGAGTAGCGACCCCATGGGTTACCACAGCTTAGTACTCCATGCACTTCGTCAGAACAGTATACGTACAATACACTTAAACTACATACACTTTACTCTTTACAGACAAGTACAAATACAGTACACATACTAGGGTCTCAGTCTCTAGTTAATTGGCGTAAGCCAAGGGAGAAGGAAGGGATTAGCTCAGTAGTAGCGCGCTGGACTAGCAACGCGGAGGTTCCGGGTTCGAATTCAGCTTGCTGTCCTTAAATTTGCTTATCCAAGGAGCCTCTACAACTTACTGTCCGGTGATGGGCAGTGCTGTCTGCAGCTAGAGGACACTGCTTGAAAGCGGCAGTGCATTGAGAAGGCTCCGGGGGGCATAATAGATCTTTCAGGTCTACAACAATCTACAATGTTGCACACAACACTCACAAGTGTTTCACATCAGATTTTTACTTTCTCCTGTTTCTCTTACTGCTAGTAAGAGAAAGTATTATTATACTGTCAAATACTAGATATTGAGGTTTCTCTAGAAATACACGTTTTGAGGTTCCTGAGTTTGAGAATGTGGTTTTTATAAAATGATCGGTGTGTGATTCGGTAGTAACACTACTGAATTGAATTTCTCACTTTTTTCGATTTTCTTTAAAATGGCTCTAACGATTTTTTTAAACTTAGCGCATCAACTTCACATATAAAGTGCTATAATCTGTAATTGAAACATTTCTGTGGGAAAATTCATTTAAAGCGTCTTTGGAAGGGGGAAGTGGTGGTGTTATGTTTTTCTCTAAAGTGCTATTTTAGTTCATCATACGATTCCTTCATCTATAAAATATTGTAATATCTAATTCTAATATTCTAATATCTAATTCTAATATTTAATATGTTCAATTAAGCAGACCTAAGGATTTATTGTTATGTATGTATTTCTGATACTCATAAGTTTAGGGGCGGGTGTTGGTGTATTGGTTTATGAGCATGGACTTGTAAGTGGGAGGACCCCAGTTCGAGTCCAGCGTATAACTAAATTTTATATTTGTTTAAAAAATGTTAATAGCAAAGTAGGTGCTTCCGCCCCCGTCCACGACACCTAATTTGGTAGTTGGACGTTAAGCCCGCCTGAAAAAATAGGCATTACTTTACTTTACTTTTACTCATAAGTTTAAAATAACCTTATATTTTGGCTAGATTAGGTAAAGCGTACTGGTTGTTATCTATTTTGAATATTATACCATTGCACCGAACACATTTTTTTTATTCCTACTTTATTTTAAATTTTCATAAAAGAGTGTTAAAATTTTCTATAAATTGTGACTTTTTTTTTTATTCATGAAAGTTAAATTTTTGTTAATTACAACCGTCAAAAGACGGTTTAGTAGGAAAGGTTATACGTTCCGATCCAAATCGAAAAAAAAATCGAAATGTTACGATTTTTTTGGGCGCTTGTGATTTAACCTTTATCCGTCAAATGTACTTATTTATACCTGTAGTGTGCTTTTATTGTGTGTTATAAATTATATAGTTGTTTATTTCAAGGACTAGGTATGTTATACATTTTATTCTTTAATTATAATTGACAATTTGTATTTTTAAGATCTTTAAATGTAGAAAACTGGAAGTTTGTTGTGGTGGTTGGTTCCGCAGAGCTGGAAAGCATCAGAGACATTTTCCGTGGTAGCCTGCTTCATTTTGTGGTCATCGACCGGTTTCGGGCGTTCGCCCATCTTCAGGATGCATGAGGATAGTGTGAAACTAACCTCAGTTAGTGTGAAACTAAGTCTCTGTACGAGTCTGTGTTGGCACACTGTCTGAAAAACGCCACGGAAAATGTCTCTAAAACTGGAAGTGTTGGCGAATATTTGTTTGTGTCGATGTTATTGATCATATATTTACCCCTGATATTCATCGTTAGAATTTCTCGCTTTTTTTTCTTTCTTTTTTTTTAAAGAAAAACTTATAAAATTAAAAACAAATATTGCGGAAAATGCATTTCAAAAAAGCTTCATTATAAAGGGATGATAGAAAATGCAAACTGCAGTTATCCCACGTTTCAATCTTAACCTCATACAAAACCTAATTTATAAAATTTATTTTATTCATCTGTGTAATTATAATATAGTAATTATATATTAACACTTAATATTGTTAAGTGCCTAGCTTTGGGCTTACTAACATGTACGGACTAATACTTCCTAATTAGTCGTCTAAAACACATAAGTTTTACCCAACTTTCAATCTCTGTAGTTTGTAACCACAATCTAATGCATCGTGCACCAAAAACACAATTCAACCCCAAGTTATCTCTATATTCTACTACATAGTCTAAGAAAAACCCCCCCTTGTTTCTTATTTCTACACAAGAGTTAACAACTAAACATGGTCTTTTTTTCGAAATGATACAAAAACTAACCATGCGTATTTTTCTCATATGCTAATTACTAGGTATAAATTATTTTTGGCCAACTTGTCATATCATCCCGTTCTTCATTTTGTTCGTCCCGAATAGATTCAGAGTCCTGTGGACCTGCCAACTGCTATCTTTATACATTTTTTTTACCTACTTCTTGTTCGCACTAACCATTAGGGCCGTAAATTCAGCTTTTCTTCCGCATGTTCATTACCTTGACATTTTTTTTTCCATTTTCATGAACTTCACTGAGGTTTTCCTCTTTGCAGAAGTTATTCTTTAGAAACTCTTGTTCTCTAGGTACCGTTTGTTATCGTCTTGTTCTCCAGTAACTTATCGTTTCTTCTTCTTCTTCAGATTCTTTATCTTGGTCTTCGTCTTTACTAGTTTTTTCATCCTCCCCAATTCTTTAATTATTATTATTATTATTCACTAATTTTAACGTTTCTTCTTTATTATAATCAACATACATTTGTCTATTATTCTTCAAATCTCTTGATTTGACTTTATACTTTTCCAACCTTTAAAGAAAAGCTAACCGACGGAGGTTAATATTTTTCTGTTCACCCTTTATCACTTCTATTCTTACTTCCAACTAGTTCCTGCGACTTCTCGAATTTCTTGACTACTTCAGAGACATTTTCCGTGTTAGCCTGCTTCATTTTGTGGTCATCGAGTGTGTAAACTAACTTTGCTTTGTGCAAGTCTGAAAGATGGGCGAACGCCTGAAACCGGTCGATGACCACAAAATGAAGCAGGCTACCGCGGAAAATGTCTCTGATGCTTTCCAGCTCTGCGGAACCAACCCCACAACAACTTCTTGACTACTTCTGCGAAAAACGCTTGAAGTAATTTTATAACAATAACTGTATTATTTCATTCAGATAATACTAATCAAAAGTAATGTTGTTGTCAAAATACCAAGGTTGAAGAAAATCTATTGACCTGGAAGTGCAACTATACTAAATCGATTTTTCAGTTGTTTTTTTTAAGATTTTTTCAAAAATGGCTCCATCGATTTTCTTGAAAAATTGTTATATTAACTACCCACACAGAGTGCTGCAACTTTTATATAAAACATTTCTCCGGGAGAAATCATTTACGGGGTGTTTTAAGGGACGAATGAGTTTATGGTTTCTTATAAAGTGCTATTTTAATTTACTATACGATTCTATCGCCCTCAGCGTTGGTCTAATGACTAGCGCACTCGTTTTTGGTGCGAGAATTCAGGGTTTGATTCCCGTGAGGGAAAAGTCGGTGTTGATCCCAGTTTCGTGGGAAAAAGTTAGGAAGCTACAGTTTTGGTAGCGCACCTAGGTACCTCCCAATAAAAATCGCAGCCTGCCAAGCTTTGGTCCTTCATAGGCTGTTTAGTTTCATAGCTTTCAATTTTAATACGATTTCATCATCCATATAATATTAATCAAAAGTAACTTCCGAGTTTGAAGAAAATAAGTTGACCGGTATTGTGGCTTCAGTAGAACAGGATTTTCCTCTCTCTTACTCCTAGTAAGAGAAAGGATTGTAATCGTGTCAGATTTTCGATATCGAGTTTTCACCGGAAATATCCTTTTGAGGTCCTCTGAATCCCAAAAAGTGGTTTTTAGCAAAATGGTGTGTGTGTCTGTGTATGTATGTGTTCCTTTGTCCACTCAGGTATCACCATCCTATCCCTATTGACCTAGTTCAAGAGTTTAGTTTTTAAATACATTTAAACACTAGTCAGTGTGTAAACTGAATTTGCTCTTTGCAAATCTGTGTTATCACACTGTGTGATGTGATACACGCATCCTGAAGATGGGGGAACGCCCGAAACCGGTCGATGGCCTCAAAAAGAAGCAGGCTATCACGGGAAATGTCTCATGATATATAAACTACACATTGTAACGCTAAGCTTACTTAGCGTCCGCTAGTATAGCTATTCGGTGGATTATGGGATAGGGTCGGGCAACAAAAGTGAAAGGCGTCAGGCATATAATGACATTTAATTGTGCACATACGATATCACAAAGAAAAGAACTTGCTAATCTAATACAAAGAAAAAAAAATTAACTAAACTAAGAAACTTGACCTAAAAGAACACCAAGAAAAAAAAAAGGATCCTTCACCTAATAAATAAAATTTTCTCTTAATTACTGAACAGTTATATACACCCTTATCGACTATGAGTTAGTAGAGTGTTCGCGTTACTGTTAAGCGCTTCCCGGTAGTGAAATGTTCCTCACAGCACTCTTTGCCGTTGATGGTGATAACAACGAGGGGGGGGAGCTTTACACTTTCACACCAACATCACAGGTACCTGTCTCGTGTCCGCGTCTTTTGTCCTCCTCCTTCGGGATATGGTGAGCCAGATGTGCTGCCACTAATTTCGAGCAGCTAGTATCTATCTTCCGTGCAACTAGAATAATTTATAATGTTATACACAAGCAGCGTCCAGACGCTCGGTCGTGCTAGGGCTCACTGCCCTTCCAACTCCTCGCTTCTGCCTTGTCTTCTCACTCCCCACCCCAGCAACTACCGATCGCTTTAGTTAGTCTCTCCCCCCACTAACGACAACGCGTTTATCACTCTACTAACTTTTGGCTTTATTACTCTTTTTACTGTAATTATTTAAGTGTCCTATTCTTCTTTAACATTATAAAAGTCCTATTATAATTATACAATAATTTTATGTATCATATATGTACGATTATTACAAAATAATTACAATACAATTCCATTTTATTATAGAGACCATAATGACGTTACGTCACACCCCCCTTGAAGGCCGGAAGAGCTGGCTGTTTCCGGTCCTAGTGCCTGATTCACTCGGGAAGGGCAGGATTAAGGGTATAGGTTCTCGGCAGGAGTATGGTATTTCTTCAGATTGGCTACATGCCACTTACCTACATCTTTTCCTCTCAAGGTGGACAACTGATAGACTGGCGGCGAGATGACCCTATCCACGCGCAAAGGGCCCTCACATCGCGGTGCCAGTTTAGCATTTATAATGCTTGACCGCGGAGGAGAGTGGATGGGTTTTACGCATAACTAGCTCCCCTTCCTCGAAACTAACTGCCCGTCGGGTCCGATTATAGTAAATGGCCTGTCGTTGGCCGCCTTTACCAGGTTTTTCTCTGCCTGTGCTCGAATTTGATCCAGTATCTCAAAACGGCGGACCCACTCTTGTGGGGTTTCTGATATTTTCGATAACTTTTGCGAAGCCTTATTTCGCAAAACCCACGTATTGGGCTGGGGCAATTCACGTCCCAGATTCAGTAATGCGGGTGTAAAACCTGTCGAGTCAGGGCATACATGAATTCTGGCAAATACTTGTCCCAATCTTTTTCACTCCTAAACATCTTAATAGCTTGGGTTTAATAGTACGATTCGTGCGCTCCACGAAATTGGCTTGTGGGTGATACGGACACGTGATCCCAGCAGAAATTGTATGTCACCGATAGCTCTTGTAGTGTCTTATTTAGAAACGGAGTGCCGCGATCTGACAATATAGACTGAGGTGCCCATCGATATATCAACTTGCGGACTTGGTCCGCGATCACTTTAGCAGTAGCCAATCTAAGGGGTATTATTACCACCCACTTCTAAACTGGTCCTGGAACGCCAGGTTCAGTTACCCGCACTTTATACTTATTACCCGCGCTAGTTCGAGAGTATGGCCCCCATCAAGTCCGTAGCCACAATTTCCCAACTTCCCATTCTTTGAGGTCCCATTAGTCCCGCCGGTCTCTGTTGGTCATATTTATTACGTTGGCAGTTTTGGCATCGTTTTACATAGTTGAACACATCACGATACATCCCTGGCCAGAAGTATGAGTTGGTGATGCGACTATAAGTTTTGTGAGTGCCGAGGTGGCCACACTCAGGTCGGTCATAGTTTTCAACTATAATTTCTCGCCGTTTAGCTTTCGGAACTGCTAGTTTCCAACTACTTCTGCGTTCTAGTAGTTTGTACTTGGGATTATGACGGATATACAGCTGATTTCCCTCAATGCGCCAGTCTGGGTGGCGATCCGGTTGCTCCGACACCCCTTTTAACTTGTTCCTATACCATTGGTCATCGGTAACCGGTAGGCAATCTCTTATGGCTGCGGTTTCCGCATCAAACATATGCCGCATCCCATCTCCCTGCGCAGTCAGTGTGTCCCCATCTTACCCTGCAAGATCTTCTGCTAGTCGCGACAAGGCATCCGGGACTTTATGGGACGCCCCAGGCCGGTATTGGAGTTCCAAGTCTCATTCTCGTTATTCCAACGCCCAACGGGCTAAACGACCAGTAGGGTTCTGCAAGTTGTGGTGGCAGCGCAGACTACTATGGCCCGTTATAACCGTAAAGCGATAGCCCTCTAAGTAAGGGCGAAATTTTCGGACTGCCCAGACCACCGCGAGACACTCGTGCTCAGTTACCGAATATTTTCCTCCGCGGCCGAGACAGGACCGGGGCCGTAGTTAATTTTACTTTTAATTCCTGAAATGCCCTCTCTTGAGCTTCTCTCTAAGACCATTTACGGTTTTTCCGTAATAGTTTATTGAGGGATTCAGACACCGTAGCCAAACCGTAGTCCGGCACAAACTGTAGATACCAGGAGCATATACCCAAGAATCATCTAAGGGCTCGAACCGATTTGGGTGGTGGAAGGTCTTGTATGCAGGACGTCTTCTCCGGATCCGTGCGCATACCCTTTTCATCGACCACGAATCCAAGATATCGTAGTTCGCGGCATCCGAACTCACATTTATCCGCAATACTGCTTCTTTTAAACGAAATAACACCTGCGTTAAATACTGTAAATGGAGCGAAAAGTCTGGAGTGGCAACGAGGATGTCGTCGAGGTAAGCAAAACAATATGGTGCCATACTTGGATCAATAATAGAATCCATGAGCCTTTGGAAAATCGTCGGCCCGTTAGTCTGACCGAACGGCATGCGCGTAAAATGATAATGGTCTTTACCAGGAACACTAAACGCCGTAAGTTCTCGACTCTCCTTAGCAAGGGGTATCTGTAGGTAAGCCTCCTTAAGATCGATTTTAGATAAATACTGGGCTCGCTGTAGCCCATCTAACAGGCTAGTCATGTTGGTATAGGATATGCATCCTTACGTATTATAGCATTTATCTTCCTAACATCAATGCAAAATCGTAGCGGTTTTTTTACCATGACTATGGGCGAGCTCCATGGGCTTCGAGACCGCTCGATAATGCCAGCTTCTAGGAGGCGATTGACCTCCGCGTTGATGGCACTCAGGATTTTGGGTGAAACCGGGTAGGGTCGCTGCTTGATCGACGTGGTGTCGCTAACTTCAATTTTATGTACAATGCGTACTCTCTGACTACCCAGACCTTCACTTATTGTTCGTTCCACCATTGCTTCAAGCGTTTTTGCTTGGGAGCTGTCCAGAGCTAGGATTCCGCCAACCCTGATGGGTTCCTCGAGTGCCGTTCGATTAATTATCCCCCGAAGGAGTATTTATCCTCATCGGCATAAATGATCAAATCAAAAGCTTTGATTACATCAATCCCCATAATCATTGAACTCGAAAGTCCTGGTTTTAGATGTAGTTTAGCCGATTTAGTATTTTTTCTTATAGACAGCGAACAATTAACAGATTGATTTACTAACTCTTGGCACCCGTTAGCTAGTCGTATTTTGGTCGCGGAAATTTGCTGGACGTTCATATATGGAAGTAGCACAGTTGGGGATATGAATGACATACTGGAACCAGTATCTACCAATGCCAGCACCCAAGTATTACCAATCCGCACTTTTAAATGCCACCGTTTACATTGGTCATCAGTTGAAGGAACAATGGGACCAGGTTCACTTTCGTTCGGGGGCGGTCCCGGACCCGCTTTATCCCTCCCGCTTTCGTTTCCCGGATGACACCGTGAGCAATCTTCCGTGGACAATTTCTGGTTACTACAGTTGCGGCACAACCGCCTACTAGGCCTGGGACAATGTTCGAAGTAATGGCCTACTTCGCGGCAATTCCAACTTCGTCTTGGTGTGGACGGCAACGAGACCGCGTTTCTTGTTTTTGAAGCTGGGGTTTTCACACAGCTTGCTCAGTTCGTTTCGAGTTTATGTTTTCAGTGCTCATTGTGGTCGTGGTACAGGCCAACTCGAGAATTAAGGAGCTTTCCTTGGAAGACGGAGGCTGATAATTCCTGCATCTGCCTTGGAGTAGCTCGTATTCCCGGCCAAGTGCTAACAAACGAGGAATGCTATAAGCGTCTGCTTTCCTAATATAATCCGGATGGATATTTCTAAAAATCCACTTGAGTTGCGTCCTTTCATTTGGGGGCGGTTCCAGTTTACTTAATAATGTGCAAAGGGCTACCACAAAATCTCCCAGCGACTCGTTTTCCCCCTGGGTTCTTTTCCGAATTTCCTCTTCCACCTGGTCCTGGTAATCGGCTGAGATATAGATCTCACGAAAATTCCGTACGAAATCATCCCATTTATTCCACAATGTACGATTGAGGCGGTACCACTGTAATGGAAATCTGCCCAACAGTCCTGGCCAATATCCTAATAATTGGTCGCGGTGTAAGCTATATGCGATACAATTTTCTTCGAGTCTCAATAAGAATTCATCCGCACTCAGGCGAGGAGAATTGTCGTAGAGGATGTTCCATTTTCGGACGATCTGCATCGGAGATGGTCCCGATACCGTAGGTTTCGAGGAATCATTTGTGGAAGATTGGGTGCTGTTCCCGCTAATCCCGGCCATGATCTGTTGAGGTCGATCTTCGCATAAGTAATCGCGGAAACGTGCTCTTATCTCCTGAACTGATCCTTCCGTACTCACGCCAAATTTGCGACAAGCGCTTTGCAAGGATTCTTTTTTTAATTCATAAATCCACCTGCCTCCTTACCTTTCGATACCTCCATTTGGTCCACTACCTCGGATTTGTCACCATGTTTGCATATTTTATTAGAAAAGGACAGGTACAACGGTTTCAAGTTGTTCTTTTTTTTTTTTATATGTACATACGTGAAACTATTAAAGCAGGCCAAACGAAGAATGTAATGAAATAAAAATTTACGTAAATTGGGAAACTCGAATAGACAATATGTATTATATAGTTATGTATGACGCGACGGGGAATTTCAATTTCTACAGTAGTAGATTGGCAACACTGCCGGGCGGACCATTCAAAATGCTACACTAATTGTGACTAGTGAGTCAATCTTCTACTATTCTCCCCTTTCTATCCTTTTTAAAATTTATTTATTTAATTTAATACTTTTTTTTTCTATTTCAATTTCTACCACTTTCCAAATTTTATTCTATCCATAAAAAATTATTATTATTATTATTTATTAATTTTAATTCTATTGAATGAGTATGTAATAATAAATAAAAAAAAAAGGGAAAGAAAAATATTATAATAATAAGTTGAAACAAAATTTACTTAATTATAAGTTACTTAGAGAATGAAATTGTATATTTTACTTCGATCTCAAAAATAAATTGAAGACAATAACGACAAACAACTCATGCACAACAGTGTTTAGTTTATGAAAATAACAATTTCTTATCTGGCTTGAACGATGCGAATGTATTTCGTCTGACCAAAGTACATCTCACCCACAACATCCACCAGCATATTACTACGTGATTTGCACTTACTATTTTATAATAAGGGAAGGGATTAGCTCAGTGGTAGCGCGCTGGACTAGTAACGCGGAGATCACGGGTTCGAATCCAGCCGTGCTACCCTTAGATTTTCTCTTCCTAGGAGCCCCTACAGCTCACTGTCCGGTGATGGACAGTGTTGTCTGTAACGGGAGAACACTGTCCGGAGGCCGGCAGTGCTCTGAGAAGGCTCCGGGCGCAAATGACCACAGATGTTGAGACGCCTTAAATAAATAAATAAAAAAAAAAAATTTTATAATAGCGGTTTATATTTAAAATTTGTTTTTGTTTCTTGCCGACAAAGCTCTTGCTTTTTATACAAATTGTATTTTCTTCTTACAGATTTTTTTTTCACTTACAAAATAAGCGAAAGAACTTATTTCCCGCTAAGAGACACATAAAACAAAATATTTACAAATAATTTCCACTAAAGAGCATTGTCCGCCCCACGTTGGGCGCCAAATTTGAAACGCTAAGCTTACTTAGCGTCCGCTAGAATAGCTATTCGGTGGATTATGGGATAGGGTCGGGCAACAGGAGTGAAAGGCGTCAGGCATATAATGACATTTAATTGTGCACATACGATATCACAAAGAAACTACTAATCTAATACAAAGAAAAACACATTAGCTAAACTAAGAAACTTAATTAACCTAACAAAATACAAAGAAAAACAGGATCCTTCACCTAATAAATACAATTTTCTCTTAATTACTAAACAGTTATATACACCCTTATCGACTACGAGTTACTGTTAAGCGCTTCCCGGTAGTGAAATGTTCCTCACAGCACTCTTTGTCGTTGATGGTGATAACAAGAGGGAGGGAGCTTTACACTTCCACACCAACACCACAGGTACCTGTCTCGTGTCCGCGTCTTTTGTTCTCCTCCTTCGGGATATAGCCTGGTGAGCCAGATGTGCTACCACTAATTTTGTGCAGCTAGTATCTATCTTCCGTGCAACTAGAATAAATTATAATGTTATACACATGCAGCGTCCAGTCGCTCGGTCGTGCTAGGGCTCACTGCCCTTCCAACTCCTCGCTTCTGCCTTGTCTTCTCACTCCCCACCCCAGCAACTACCGATCGCTTTAGTCAGTCTCTCCCCCCACTCAGGACAACGCGTTTATCACTCCACTAACTTTTGGCTTTATTACTCTTTTTACTGTAATTATTTAAGTGTTCTATTCTTCTTTAAAATTATAAAAGTCCTATTATAATTATACAATAATTTTATATATCTTATATGTACTATTATTACAAAATAATTACAATTCAACTCCACTTTATTGTAGAGACCATAATGACGTTACGTCACAACATACAAAGAGCTACAACTCTTATTTTAAACATTTCTCCGGAAAAATTCATTTAAGGGTACTTTTGGGGGAGTGATGGGGTTACAGCTTCCTCTAAAGTGCTATTTCAGTATATTAGACAATTCTATCATCTAAATAATGTTAATTAGAAATAATTATGTTGATGAAATTCCGAGTTTGAAAAAAATCGGATAGCCGGAAGTGCGTTTACTAAATTGAATTTTTTTTACTTTTTCGCGATTTTCTCAAAAATGGCTCCGGCGATTTTCTTGAAATAACATATATAAACTAAACATACAAAGATGTATAACTTTTATTTGAAACTTTTCTCTGGGAAAATTCATTTAAGGGCACTTTTGGGGAGGGGTGGGTTATGTTTTTCTCCAAAGTGCTATCATAGTTAATTATACAATTCTATCATCCAAATAAAATTAATTAGAAATAAATAGATGGTCGAAATTCCGAGTTTCAAGAAAATTAGTGAACTGGAAGTGCGCTTTTACTGAACAGTGTTTTCAGTTTACGACGAATTTCATTAAATTTGTTACACAAACAATAAAATTTGTCAATTATATTTTTGAGTACTTAGTAACAGACACTTGTGTGAGTGTTTCATACTAGATTTTTTTTTTTGTATTTCCGGTGAAAACTCAATTTCGGAAATTGTATACCATCGCAATATTCCTCTTAGTTAAAGTAAAAATAAAAATGATTGTATTAATAGATAGATAACGATTATTTATTTTAGAAATAATGTAATACAATTTACAAAGTGAAATGTTAGTTACGAAATTAATATTTTACTAATAGACTATACTATTATTAGTTTCATTTTTTTCTCAAACTGGTCAGGTATTTTTATTTACTTTATCTTGTATAATTTGTCTAGTGCGGTCAGGGACACTCTTACTTTCTACAGATGAAATATGTATGTGTATTATTATATCAAGTATAATATAAAGGTGTGTTATACAAGTTCCAGCTTCTCATTTTCTATTTTTTTTTTTTAAATAAGGCTCGTTTACTACTTAGGGTGTTGGAGTCCTGAGCCTGCTCACTTCACTACCGAGGCTCCTAAGGGCAAGAAAATCTAAGGGCAGCACTGCTAGATTCGAACCCAGGATCTACGCGTTCTAATAGGGCAAGAAAATCTAAGGGCAGCATCGCTAGATTCGAACCCAAGATCTACGCGTTCTAATGCGCCACCACTAAACAAATCCCACTAAGTGCAATTATTATGATCTTGACAATTTTTTTTTCTGAAAATATATCTTTTATGATCCTCGCTGATTATGAAGAAACTAACGTGTGAAACACTCATACAACTGTTTTACCGAATTATAAATGACAAATTTTCTCCCAACTTATAATTTTCACTAAATGTTTCCTTGTCTTCAATTTGTTATCAGTTGGAGACACTGAACTGTCATAAATAAAATAACATTTTTAAATAAACCATACACTCCACTTCCAAACTGAAAACTACGCTTCCACAGGAAATACTTGTTTTCAGGTCGCCTGAGTACGAAAGTAGTTTTTAGAAAATGCGTGTGTGTGTGTACACGTACGTTTGAACAGCGTAACTCATAAATGAAAAATTACAGAAAGTTTAAACCTTAACATTCCATTTTAGATATTATACTATGGGATCCGACAGAAAGTTATCTATCAAAATTTCTCAACCGGAAGTATCACTGTTTTTCAGTTTTTGCTATTTTCTTGAAACTTAGCCATCAGCTACAACCTTTATTTGAAACTTTTCTCTGAGAAAATTCAATTAAGGGATCTATTTTCCTTTAAAATGCTATTTTTAGCTTCTTATACAATTCTATCATCTAAATAATATTAATTAAAATTAAATATATTGCCAAAATTCTAAGTTCATCAGAAGTGCATTTTTCTAAACAGTTTCTACAGTTTTTCAGTTTTCTACGGTTTATCCATGTAACCGTACAAAAACATGTACGAATTTCATTAAATTCGCTACACTAACTATGAATATCTATCACTAACTATGAATATCTAATGAGGCCTATCACTTTTGTTTGAAACTTTTTTGCGAGAAAGTTCATTCAAAAACGTTTTGGGGGTGAGAGCTGGTTATGCTTTTCTCAAAATAGTCAGGTTATTAATATAATATCGACAATTAAACAATTTCATAATTATACGTTTGAAGAAAATTTGGCAGTTATAACGATGTAGGCTGCAGTAAGAGAAAATTATGCGAGTATTCCATACCATTTTTTATTTGTCTGTTATAAGAGTGCCGACTTTTGCACGTGCATATTATGTTTAATAGTTGTATTAATGAAATGAGGCAAGTCAACATACTGGCGGTTTATTAGATGTAGCGTAGAAAATGGTTTTCGAAGAACATTTAACAGAGAATTCATTTAATCACATTATAATAACATTATAATTACATGCTTCTCTTTTAAAAATTAAATAATCAGAAGTAATTTTATTTAAAAACAAAAATTATTAGTTTTATAATTTATGAGGTTATAAATATTTAAATAAGAGCCTGTTTTATAATAACGTTAAATTAGGGATACAGTTTTCTAAATTGAAATAAAATTAAGTTTTAAACTTGGATAAGATTTTCGAGAATGTGTTTGACCGGACAGTGTATTGTAGCGAGATAGTATTCCAGTATCATTTATAATTATCATAGAATAGGGTCCAAGACCCTTAGAAAAAGTAATCAGAGTCTCTGGTATTCTGACTTCAGGCACCTTATGCAACAAATCCGTCGCAAGCCTAGACACACAGTTCCTGCATTGAATATGCATTTCTTGTCCACCAAAAAAGCAGCAACTTCCATGGATCTTGTAATAAACCAGGATAAGACAAAATATATGTATGTTGGAACTGGTCATGGCTTTCCAGGAGATACCTTTCAGAGTACAAGAATCTACCTATTTTGACTTCCAACTCACCTCCACCAGTTCTATATCGCAGGAGATCAGCAGAAGAATTATGACTGTTAATAGACGCTAGTTTGGCCTGATGAAATATATGAAGAGCAGCCTGATCTCCAGAAAAACGAAAACCAGGTAAATAAAAAACCTTAATCACCCAGTAGTGACGAATACTTTCCAAGCTTAGACTATGAAAAGAAACTCTTTGTATTTGAAAGAAAAATATTCCGACGCATTTTTGGCGCTGTAAGAAAAGGAGAGGCGGACGTCGTTTACACAATAAAATTGTCTAGGCTGAGCTGGGACTTATTCGTCAAGACTTGTAGAGCCATGTAGATAGAGACTAGAAATCTCGGTCTCTCAAAACTCATCGAGAATAAAACAAAAACAAAAAAATAATCAAGTTGGCTCCACATATTGTATACGGAAATAATAACTCTGGCCAGTGTCGCATGATGTCGCTTTTTTACTTTCTTTTACAACTATAAGAGGAAGGCGATCACGTCAAATATTCCAAATTGAGTTTTCACCAGAAATACATGTTTTAAGGTTCCCTAAATACGAAAAAAATCTGTTTTTAGCGAGTGGTCTATGTTTGAGCAAAACCTACCACCGCACCTGACACCAAGGTATCGGGCAAAATCCATCAACGGGAAGCGCGATTTTACTGAATTTTTTTTTCTTTTTCAGTTTTTCACAATTTTTTCGAAAACTGCTTCAACGATTTTCTTTAAACTTCCTATAGTATACACACATATACAAACACATCTTTTTATTTAAATCGTTTTCCCGGGATGGTTGATTTTTTGGGGGATTCTGGGGGGAACAGTAGCGTCACGTTTTCCTTTATAGTACCACTTCAGTACAACGGATGGTTCTAGAAGTGTTACTAGAATTCCAAGCTATGGAGTCTAGAAAAAAAAAAACTTTTTCAATAAAAACTCAATTTTTTATTACCTTTTATAAATTTTTTACTAATGTTCAAAATATAGCCCATTAAGATTGTTGTAAGCCAACTTTCTGCCAACTGTCGGATCCCTCGCCGATTTCGGTCTTGCAATCAAAAAACTCCTGGACTCCAATTTCATCTTCAGTGAAGTTATTAAATTTTCTCCCTCAAAGAACGTATGCCATAGACCGAAAGAAATCGTAGAGCTAAGTCTGGTCTAGGGTGAGTGTATAAAGAAGTTCAATGCCATCAAGTTCTTCAATTTTTTCTTTAATCTTACGGGAGGTGTTTGGCCGAGCGTTATCTTTCTGGGAAAAAGTTTGTTTGCGATTGACCAAACCTGGATAACGCTGGAACATTTTTGAGTACATTCTATCTAAGTTGTTGGCAGTAAAGGTCGGAATTAATGGAAAATACCTCGGGAACGAATTCGTGATGAATTATTCCTTCATAGTTCTAGACAACGCACAACATCGACTTTTTCCTAAATTGCCTATTTGCCCTAACCGGAAATGCCGTTTGATTTGTAACCCTCTGGATATCGCATAAATATTACTTTGCCTATTATAGTCACAAGAGGTTAATATTAGTTAAATCATTTTTAGATGACCAGGTTACAAATGTAAATACAGGCTGAAGATGACACTTTAGTGATGAAACATTTTTTTTTTCCAAAGCCGATTTTTATTGGAATTGAAATGATATGGTGTGATGTGTATTTGTAAGTAGGGGTTTTGTAAAAGGGCTTTGTTTGAGATAGAAGTAATAAGAATAATTAAGAAATCACCACTGTTTTATAAATAAATATATTATCCCTAAGTAAATTCAAGTACTTTACAATATCACAATTATAAATCAGATGTATAACTAGAATAAAGGCAAATATCTATCATTGGCACTGAGCGATTCCTGAAGTAAGTGTTCTGGCTTTGGAAGCAGAATACAGACTTAGTTGTTTGAAAGCAGAAGTCAGACTCTTCGAAGGAATAGTGGGTGATACTACGAGCTATGGTTTTATGGATACGTTCCAATTTGCCATTTGAAGCAGGGTGGTAGGGAGGAGTGTTAACTTTTCGGATTTTCAATAGGGTGCAGATCTGAAGTATTATGGTGGAAGTAAAATTGGTACCTAAATCTGATAGTAGGTACTTGGGAGTGCCATAACGGGTAAAAATTTCATTTACAAGTATCCGCGCAATATTTTCAGCCTTTTGATTTGTCATGGGAAACATCTCGAGAAAGCGAGAATACTGGCAGATAATGGTAAGGATGTATTTGTATTTCTCACCTGTGTCTGGATTAGTGGAAACTTCCATGGGACCTACTACATCTATAGATAATGCCTGGAATACTTCGCTGGCTCGTGAAAATCACCCAAGGGAGGTTTGTGAGGAATATGCGACTTACTAGTAGCGCAACTATGACATGTTTGTACATAGTTTTGCACATCAGTAGAAATATTTGGCCAAGTAAAGAACATTTTTATTCTGTCATATGTTTTATGAATACCATAGTGCCCCGAGAGAGGATTGTCATGAAATAATCTCATGATGGTGTCACGCATAGAGTTAGGCACTAGCGTGCAATTGTCAACAGTATGCACTATTAAACCCTGTTGGTCTAAGGAATAGTGGGGTGTTTGAAGTAACTTCTGACATTCAGCGTCATTACTTTGAAGTTCTAGGACTTCCAGGAGGTCTATCGTTGGATAGTATTCGTCGGTTTCGGCTTGAATGCAGCCTATGTATCGACTAAGTGCGTCCGCATGTGCAATATTCTTACCGGAACGATGCTCTATATAAAAATCAAATTCTGCCAGTTTCATGCTCCAGCGGAAGAGCTTTGTGGCTATCTTTGATGTTTTTGAGCCATTGGAGGGCTGCATGGTCTGTAACTACCTTAAATCTGTAGCCATGCAAGATATATCTATAGGTTTTACACCCAAAGACGATGGCTAACAATTCACGTTCGGTAGTACAGTATTTGGATTCTGCTTCATTAAGCACACGTGAAGCAAACGCTATGGGCCTTTCATCGCCATTAATATTTTGGCTTAGAATTGCGGAAATACCTATATTACTTGCATCCGTAGTAAGGATGAATTCATGGTCGTAATTTGGATAGGCTAGGACAGGTGGAGATATTAAGGTGGATTTGAGAGCTTGAAAAGCGTCTTGACGCTCTTGTGTCCACTGAAAATTTACACCTTTCTTTGTAAGGTCTGTGAGTGGCTTGGCAAGCTCAGAAAATTTGGGGATAAATTTCCTATAGAAACCTATGAAACCCAAAAATGCTCTGACGTCTTTTAATTTACGAGGTACAGGGTAGTTCTTAACCGATTTTAATTTTTCTTCGTCGGGTCTTATTCCGTTAGAACTAATTACATAACCCAGATATTTACAGCTGTCTTTAAAAAATTGACATTTACCCAAGTCTATACACAAGTTACCGGCCTGGAGACGCTTCATTACTTTTAATAATGCATGGAGGTGTTCGTCGAAGGTTTTCCCATAGAAGACGAGTATATCGTCTATGAAGGTGTGGCAGATGTCACCAGTATATCCGGACATAATTTTGTCCATTAAACGCTGATAAGCGCTGCTGGCGTTCTTTAAACCGAAGGGAAGAACCTTGAATTGATAGGTTCCGAAATTAGTGACGAAGGAAGTCTTTTCTTTAGATGCTTCGTCAAGGAGGATGCCGTGGAAGGCACCACTGATGTCTAAGGTGGTATAGAAACGGGTGGCATTCAGTGTGGATAGGATATGCTGTATATCCGGGAGCGGGTAAATTTCGGAAGTGGTGATGGCATTTAGTTTGCGAAGATCAACCACATTCCTGTATTGTTTTCGGAGCTGTGTAATGTCTGTAACATCAACTTTTGTGTGGTCAGCGTGTTTTTCTTAATGAGTATGACAGGGTGAGCCCAGTTGGATTTACTTTCCTCTATTATACCTCTATCAAGATTGTCTTGTATGAGGGCCTTGAGGATGGGAGCCTCGGAGTGTGCTATCTTATAGGGGCGGCTGGACACAGGGGCATGATTTTTAGTGTCAATGTGGTGAGTGACTCCAGAAAATTTTGTTTGGAAATTGTTGTCGTGTGTGAAAGCGTCATAAAAAGGAGTGAGGGCATGTAGAACTTGTTGTTGTTGTTGAGAAGAGAGATGCGTTAATTTGTTGAGAAGTTCTTGTTGAAATAGAGCGATTTCGTTTGTGTTACTTTGAGTGGCAGATTGTACTGCGTTTATGGTGTGAGTCTGTAAGTCTGTTTCAACATCTTATTCGATGTGTGCGATTGGAAAGTGTTTTTGAATAGTCTTTCGTGAGGTATGTTTTATACGGTTACTGGTGCAGGTGTTTTCTCTTTACGAAATCGGGCTAGAAGTCGCTCAGAAATTAGAGGATACGTTATATTTGTACCCTGGCGTTGCAATTCCGCTTTCTGGGTGTCGTAAAATATTTTTGCAGACCCTGAGAGCCTAAGTGCTAATACTTCTAATTTAGCAGCGTCGTCCCAGCCAGAAAGACTAGCACAATGGCTAATTTGGTCTAGGAAATCGGACACTTTGGCTGAATTTTCGCCATCGAAAGTGGGTAAACTGTTTATCAATTGCAAATTTCTTAAGGGGCTACCAGGTTGATTGTTAGGGTTGGCTGGATTTGCTAATTGCTGCTGAGCAAGTAAATATTCTACAGCAGCGTCGATGCCCATATCTTGTCCATTAATCTTGTACATTTTTGAAATGGATGAATTACTCGGGGAAAGATTATATTTTTCAAGACGTCTACGTAATTGGAGTAAATTGCCTCCAACAGAAATGTTATTATCGCGTAATATCTTTATAATTTGGGATCTATTAAGTACACTCATAAATTCAAAATTCACAAGGGATTGAGGTACATGTGGTACAATTACAAAAATTTAAAAATGAAATTCACTAGAAATTCAATAATGGGAAATATTTAATTAAAATATTATTTCCGCTGAGAAAATAATTAAAAACAATCAAATTATCTGATGGATAATTTGTCTAATTATGAAATTGAAAATTGTACGTACTTTTAATTTGTGGATTCTGGTTGAAAATATCCCAAACAGCTGGCACCAATGTAATGTTATGGTGTGATGATGTATATGTGGTAGCTGGTTGTGTAGCACGGGCGGATTTGTATGAAGGGCTTGTAAGTATGTAGTTTAAAAGAGAATGAAGTGTTAGCAATAATAAAGAAGTCACACTGTTTTTCAAAAGATATATTCTCTAATAGAATTTAAGTTACTTTAGATTATCACAACAATATGCTTATAATTTAATTGGAATAAACTCTTAAAACTTGATACTGGCTCTGAAGTTTTCAACTTGGTAGCTAGAACGAGTCTGTCTTAAAATATCTCTTCTCTTTGTCCGTTTGGTGCCTCCCTTGTGAGGAGAAGGGATAGAACAAAGCCATAAAGGTTCTTGGACATTCCTAGTAACTGTACTTGTATTACCTGGCTGGTCCTTTTGCAAGGGAATGTCACATATCTTGATATTTTAGATTTATTTATAAATAATATTATTTCCAAGTTTCTTGCATCCATCACCCCACCTTTAATATTTATCTAGTAACTACTGGTCTATCAATTTTAGAAACTAAGAAGTCCAGCGTTTGTGCAAACTAACTTTGCTCGTGTGCACGTCCTGTGTTGTCACCTCTGTCTGAATAACGCATCCTGAAGATGGGTTCACGAACGCCCGAACCGTCGATGAAACCACCAAATAGCGTTCTACCACGGAAATGTCTCTGATATACAGATATCAGCTTATAAAAGAGTTTAATTATTGATTTAATTTATCTATTAGTATTATAATTTGCATTCTTATGGTATTTGTCTCCTTTTATGTTTACGTCTTAAAGTGAATTTTATTTTATCTTCTGTGTATTTTAGAAAATGAATTTCATTTTTCTCTTATTTAGTAGTTAGGTTTATGAAATCATGTTTATGTTTATGTTTATGTTGTACCCAGTGTAATTAATGTATTTTCTTGAAATTTCTTTTAGATTATTTTATTTTTCTATAGAAGTGTGTAAAGTAGAGACAACCCCTCAGACGGTCTCAGGACCATGAGTAATTGTCTGTCACTGTAAATAATTAAAAAACAAAACAAATTGTAATCTTGTAAATCAATAAAGACCTTTTATTATTATTATTATTATTACTCAAATGGTCCTGTAACCTAACTCTGCCACATCAGAGATTCTCTCTCGCATTGATTACTGATAAATGTTTGGATTTGCCCTTCTATATTTGATTTCTATCGTAGTTTTTGCACTTCGTTGTTGTGTAAACAAAGACTCTCTGTAAAACTCCTCGACTTCAGCTGTCTAGGATCAGGAATGTTTTTATAGAAACCGTGTGTGAGTAACATATAAGAAGAGCAATTTTTTTAATTATCCAACATGGTATCACACGGTTTTGGCAAAAACATCCTGATGCATGTGCGGTGAGCTCGAAACCGGTTCAATGGCCACAAAAAAAAAAAACAGCTATCACGGAAAGTCAATTTGACATGGAAAGCATTAAAATTCTCTCCATCTACAGTAATAATAAAAAAAGAAATATATTGGAAATGATACATATTAAAAAAGATAAATTATCTATCAAGTTTAGAACAGACACCAAAAACCTATCGCTCAATTATAACAAACTCCTGAAATTTCCAAAACAACATACAGATTAAGACACGGTTTTTCCATCCGCTCTCCTAGCCCTTTATAAACCTTGACTCATCCATTGTCCGTAACAATTTAATGATGGTACGTAACAGGTTAAACTACAGTTTGTAAGTAATTCTAACTAGAAATAGTTAGTAAGTACATTTCCCAAGTTATTTCCATACTTTACTCTCATATACGTATGCCACATATTGTCAAAGTTTCAATAGTTGTGATGGATGCAAGAAATATAAAAATATACTTAATTTGAAAAAATCAAAATTATGAAGAATATGTGGTAATTCCCTTGCAAAAGAACATTTCAGGTACAAGACCACTATTGTCTTTTAGAGTTCAAAAACTTGATGGCATTGTCTACCCCTTCTCCTCTCAAGGGAAGATTTAAAATAACAATTAGAAGACATTCCTTCAAGTACAGTTTGTTGTAGACACCAAAGCAGAACACTTAGGAATCAGTGCCAGATATAAGTTAAAACATAAGAGCTTGCATTAAATCTAGATAAATAATTAATTTCATAAACATAATAGTTGTGATATTGTAAAATATTTAAATACCTTTAAAGATAATATATTTAATTTAATCTACCAGTGTTTTCATAATTATTTCTTATTACTTTTCTCTTAAATACTTACAAGCCCTTATACAAAACCGCTCACAAGCCACTACAATCTACAACAACACATCACACCAATAACTTTTGATTGTGATTTAGTTTAATATTGATCTGTTCTACGACAATAGTTTAAAATAAATTTAATTTTGCTATATATTTATCATACTTTTTATTTAGTTTATTAATATAGTTTATTTTAAAAAAATTTTATTTTGCAAATATTTATTTTAAGTTCATATTTTATTTGTTTCTATTTTTTCTGATTTGTATTAAAACCTTTGTACAGACCCTGAAGAAGGCAATAAATTTGCCGAAACGTTGGTAGAAATTTAAAATGAAAGAGGAGTTCTTTTATATGACCGAACCTCAACATCCAATTTACAACATTGAATACAGCGGTCGTAATGAACACCTTAAAAAACTTCTTCATTATTTTATCTGGCTCAAACCCCTTTTTTTCCCTTTACTTCCTTTAAAGTTATGCAACTTTCGCCCCACTTTCCAGCTGTGCAAATTTTGTTTGAGCAACAGTTTATCTATATTTCTAAATAAATCTAGTTTCATTACAATATCACCACGGGGAAAACCATTCAACTGTTGAATGTCCACTAACTTCAAATACCCTTACTTTTTAATCAACTATCTAATTCCAGTTTCTTTGAAAGCAAAGGAGACTGGCTTCGGTTTATCTAACTTTGGCCGAAGTCTTGAAGAGAAAATACCCCTAAATGTTGTAAGTAAGTCCTCCTTCTTCTTATTCCCCCCTTTCTTTATTTTGTTCTTCCTTCTTCCACACAGAGAACTAATTCTTGCCTCTTTTTAGTAAATAGTAAATAAATACCAAGATTCAAAGGAATATTCTCCAAATGTAAATGAAAAAATTTGTATTAGGAAATACATTTATGGGCTTAATTCACACTTTACAAAAAAAAAAAAAAATATATCAGTGAATGTATCAAATTTTCATGAATTTGATAAATTTCAATTCAATTTAATATTTAATTTTACATTTCTGCAAGGCTATTTTTTTTTTTTTTTTCAAGTGCAGCAAATGAAATTTCTGACACATTATATATAGTGTAATGACATGACAAGGTCATAGCAATGTCAAACCTTCACAAACATAACAAAGAAAGAATAATTTATAATTAGTGGCCTAGCCGGCTGCTGTCTTCAAGACAAGGCCGCGGCCAAACAAACAAAACCAAGGGGCAATACTTTACATCAAAGCAAGCAACCGCTAAGGCTGGCCACTGACCTAAATCACTGGTCACCGAAATCACCAAGGTCGCACACTAGGACAGATGTCTTGGTGTGAGTGTTGCTAACACTAATATATAAGTATTTCTTGTTAATAGTTACCATTACTCATGTTTAAATTATTGTACAAATACAGTCTATTTTTATAAATTCCGTGTTAATAATTCGAGCACTAACTTCCAAAAATCTCTAAACTAACTTCCGCCCTCTTCAAGATATCTACTACATACTTCAGGAATCACAATAAACGATTCCAATACATCTGGTGGCAGCGGTGGGATCAGATCACACAATAAACGTTTCCAATACAATAGCTTCTCCCACCATCTTCTCTCGTGGCACAATGATATTTTATTAAAAGAAATATAATCTAGTTATTAAATTCATTCGTTTTTATATCAATGAAGGTTTGTTGACATTAATCTCTTCTTTTTTTTTTTTTAACGCCACATTCTTATTAACAGCACGCGAAATATCACAAACAATTATTTACATATAATTTAATCTGTGTCAAGTATTAAATATCTTTTTATTATAATTTTTATACTTTTTCCTTTTTTATTTAAAATATCTAAATATTTTGTTTTTGTGCTAAATTGTTTTTTTTCTTTTTTTAATTATCTCTTTTAAGAGTGGTTCCAGAAACCCTTTTATAATAAGTAAGAAAAGTGCCTTTTACATATCATACCTACTTATCCAGAGGTTTCTTTAATTTAATGATGAAATGAAACATTTAATTTTATTAAAACAGTGGGATAGTAAATTGAATATATTGATTTGCTAGTGCGCACAAACAAATCTGATGACATTGAATACAGATAATAATAATAATAATAATGAGGAAAAAAAAAATCACTAAACGTGTGGAGGAGCTACCCAGTGGTAGCACTGGAAACTCAAGGGAATACTTCCATTCACTTACTACCTTATCCTTAAATCCTACCTTTCTGATAGGTATTTCCGAGTCATAATAGGTACTACCACTTCCTTCTTCCATCCAATAGAGGCAGGAGTACCTCAGGGAAGCATCCTGGACCCTGTTCTCTACACAATATACACTGCCGACATTCCTACCCATCCTCAACCCACCCTATCTACCTAAGCAGATGATACTGCAATTCTTTCAGTTCACAAAGATCGTGGAAACCTTTAATTCCACCTTTCTTCCCTGGAAACATGCTGGACTCACTGTCACTTTTGAAAGAAGATTTCGAGGCCATTGACGTTTTAGACGACGAGAGGAATTGTCCGGGAGGGTTCGAGAGGAGAGATTTCTAGCTAAAGGACAGTTTTTATGGAATTTTTTATAAGAAGAGGAAGCAACATCGGTCACGAATGGAATATTAAGGTCGTGGTGGATTGTAAGGCTCGAGACAAAGTAGGGAGGGTTAACTCTTCGCAGTGCCCCAATGTTCTATTCCGTATGTCCAGATTTAAGATTGATTTGTATATTAAAGTCACGTTAGTCTGCTGTTAAGTAGTCTTTTAAGCAGTCTAAAGCGGCCATTCAGTTCTTGTCGTTTCAGTCTAGTGTGAGGATTCCATGTCAGGCGTTTGTCTATAATACAGTCCAAGGTAGCGGACAACATTAACGTGAGGAAGAGGAATTCCATTGTAGCATACTGGGGGGGCACAGGTAATTTTTTCTTAGAGTAAAAGTAATATTTTCATACTTTTGTTCGTTTAACTTTATTCTCCAGTTCTTAAACCATGTTTCCAGGGAAGAAAGGTGGAATTAAAGGTTTCCACGATCTTTGTAAACTGAAAGAATTGCAGTATCATCTGCATAGGTAGATAGGGTGGGTTGAGGATGGGTAAGAATGTCGGCAGTTTATATTGTGTAGAGAACAGGGTCCAGGATGCTTCCCTGAGGTACTCCTGCCTCTATTGGATGGAAGAAGGAAGTGGTAGTACCTATTATGACTCGGAAATACCTATCAGTAAGGTAGGATTTAAGGATAAGGTAGTAAGTGAATGGAAGTATTCCCTTGAGTTTCCAGAGCAAGCCTTAATGCCAAACCCGATCAAAAGCTTTTTTGACATCTACAAAGACGCCAGAAAAGCACTCTTTCCGCTCAAGAGAGGAAGCGATGGTGTCTATAACGCGATGGCACTGTTGAGTGGTGGCGTCTAAAGCCAAACGTATGATTTCTAAATTTAAATAACAAATATTAAAGTAAATTTGTATTAATTATTATTGAAAACTCTTTAACCTCTAATATTTGCTTTAATATTATCAACATTGAGTTAAAGTTGGTAAATTTTATATTGTAATGGAAAAAGCAAATGGAAAAAATAGAAATAATTTTGAAAAAAGTTTTAGTTTTTGGAAAAGGGAAATATAGTGATTTTAACAATATTTTTAAATGTAATTTAGAGCAATGAAATGAACTTAGAATCTGTTAGGGACTATTAAACTGAGGTCAATGGTATCCCAAGACAAAAGGGCAGGTAAAAAGAGACTTTCTAAATTATATTTGTATTATTTATTTTTTTATCAATTATATATTTTTTTATTTATTATATATATCAATCATATATTTTTTATATTAATTATATTTTTAATTATTTTTTTAAAAGGAACAATATGCCCCCTTTAAAGACCGAAACATGTGCTTTTTTTCCTACTCAGGTACCTAGTTGAGTCTAACAAAAACATTTAAAGACCAGTCAGTGTATTGACTAAGTTTGCTCTGTGCAAATCTATGTTATCACACTGTTTGACAAATGCCCATCCTGATGATGGGCGAACGCTCGAAACCGGTCGATGACCACAAAAAGAAGTATCTTTGATACTTTCCAGCTCTACGGAACCAACCACAACGACTTTCTAAAACTCCCTGCCAGACATAGCAGCATTGTTTTGAACAGTCTATTCCAAAGCATTCAAACGAGTGTCATTCCATCATTCGTCTTTACAGTCAATGTGCCAAGAAGTGTTTAAGTTTAACATTTGTGATTTAAATCAATCTAGCTCATACAAGAATCATTCAGTGCAAGAGTTTTTTGTATGTTTGTAAGCCATTTACTTGTAATTATTATTCACATGATTTAATAATTCAAATATAATCAAATTATTTATTGTAAACAGTGGTGACTTCTACATTATTATCTTAAAGTATCTCTCTCTTTTCTAAAACATAATACACACACACATAAGCCCTTTCAAAGCCATTAGTGAGACGTTGCTATGTCTTTCACGGAGCGCTCTCGGGCATCTGGTTGGATTTCTTACTGGACATTGTGGTTTAAGGAGACATCTCTACATAATGGGGATCCATTTTGCCGGATCCATTTTGTAGAATCTGTGAGACAAACGAAGAAACACCCATCCATTTTATGACTGATTGCCTGGATTGTGAGGAAATTAGTTTCAGGACCTTTGGTCGGAATAGGATGTCTGTGGAAGAGCTTAGGCTATTTTCGCTTAAGGTTATTGTCCGATTTATTCGGACTGTGGTGAATCTTAGATGGATTACATCCGGGTCGGGATTTTTGTTCTAGACCCAGTTTATTGTTGTTTTTCTTGGGGCAGCTAGATGGGCCCAGAGAGGCTTTGGATAGCGTAGGGTTTGGTCCCTCCCCCACAGACAAATAATAATAATAACCCTTTTTTAAACCCGCTTATGCTACACTACAAAACAAACTAAACATCTACCGAAACACATTAAAGTACATAATCAAACTGCTAGAAATGTGATGATATAAATGACATTCCAAACTGTTTTCTTGGCTTAAAATCAATTTTGTGGTATTGGAAAACTACACGTTAATATTATCATAACCAGAACCGACAATTATACAGAAATCACAGTTAGTGCTTCAGGCATTTTTTTTTTTAAATTTTCTGGCTTCGTTTTTAACAATTTTCTTGAGAGACTAAAAATGATTTTCCTAAAAAATGAAGATTAGATAGATTATTATCATTAAAAGCATTACTATTCATATTTAATTTTTATTCAAAAAAATGTATTAATGTAAATTAGTTTCTTTTTAATCCTAAAAATTTATTCTTCCACATCTGTCCTTAAAAATTATATATATATATAATATATATATATAATAATTTTGATAAAAGAATGTAAAAATTATTATTGGATACTGACAAAAAAAAAGGAATATTTTATGAGCTTGCTCGTTTATACTGTAATAGTATGTGGAGGGTGTATGAATAGCAATTGTGAAAATATAAGAATAGTAACATCTGTCAACTTCTTAGGAAAATTTTCTCAATTTCCTTTCAATAACAGTCTGATAAATAGAAAAGAAAAAGATGGTGGAACATACATGTATATAAAAAGGGACTGCCATATTTTCTCCCCCTCTCTCTTTATATAAAAAAAACATTATATATATATATATATAATGTTTAAAAAACTCGTATTTCGTAACTATTGCAACATCCAATTGAAAAGTATTCCTTAAACTTCGAGGTTTTTTTTATGTAACAAATTAATTACAAATAATCTGATGTATCTCTTAGTTGGCTGATCGGCCGGGGGTATCATAAGAAAAACACTAAAAAATTTTTTTAAGTGTTTTTTATTAATGGCCCGACGTTTCGACAAACATTGTTTGTCTTCTTCAGGGCTATCTTGTAAATACAGAATTTGTGTGCTCTATTACATGTTCAATTATGACTGTGGTCTATAAGTGTACTACTGCATAGACCACACTGCATTCATACACTGCATAGTCTATGAATGTCTACCAGTAGTACACTCATAGACCACAGTCATAATTGAACATGTAATAGAGCACACAAATTCTGTATTTACAAGATAGCCCCTGAAGAAGACAAACAATGTTTGTCGAAACGTCGGGCCATTAATTTTTTTAGTGTTTTTCTTATGATACCCCCGGCCGATCAGCCAACTAAGAGATACATCAGATCATTTCTAACGGCCAACAACTTCTACAATTGGATAATTACAATTAAATTATATATATATATAAGAAATGGTACCATATAGTATATTAAAACTTCATTAAAATATTTACAATGCTTATTCAAATTTGTCCGAAAACTTCTTCGGAATGTCCCGCATCTAATATCTCAGACAATCTCCCCCAAGACGGCGACTGAAACACCGTTAGCCTTGCGACCATCAAAAAAAAAAAAAAATCTGGTGTGAAACACTCACACAACTTTCTCTTACTTCAGTTTTTCAAAATTGTAATTTGACAATCTTTATAGTTAGTGTAACCAAATTTAATGTAATTTGTCGTTGTTTTTTTTTTTTAATGGAGAAAATCACAAAAACTGAAAAAAAAAACTGTTCTGTAAGAACGCACTTCCGGTTTACTAATTTTCTTGAAACTCGGAATTTTGGCAATCCATTAATTTCTAATTAATTTCATTGGATGGTAGAATTGTATAATCAACTATAATAGCACTTAAGAAAAAACATAACCCCATCCCTCCGTCAAAAGCCACCTTAACTGACTTTACCAGGAGAAATGTTTCAAATAAAAGTTGTAGCTTTTTATATGTATAGTTCACATTCTTAGTTTAAAGGAAATCATTGGTGCTGTTTTAGAAAAATAACAGAAAACTGAAAATTACATTTTAGTAAAAACACACACTTTCAGTCATCTGATTTTTGTTCAAACTCCGAATTTCAACAACATATTTAATTCCAATTAACATTATTTAGATCATAGAATTGTTTAAATAAACTGAAATAACACTTTAGAGGAAAACCTAACCCCCCATCTCTATCCCAAAAGTGCCCTTGAATGCATTTTCCTGGAGAAATGTTTCAAATAAAAGTTGTTGACCTATGTATTGTGTAGTTGATGTAACAAGTTTAAAGAAAATAGTTAGAGCCATTTTTGAGAAAATTGCAAAAAAAGTAAAAAAAAAAAATTCAGTAAAGTGGTACTTCCGGTTGAGAAATTTTGACAGATAACGTACTGTTGGATCCTATAGTAATACCTAAACAGAATGTCAAATTTGAACTTTCTGCGATTATGTTCACATACATACATACATACATACACACACACACACACACACACACACACACACCATTTGCTAAAAGCCACATTTTTGACCCAGGGGACATCAAAATGGATATTTCCGGTGAAAACTCGATATCGAAAATTTGAAATGATTACAATACTTCCTCTTACTAGGGAGTACTAGAAAGTAAAAATTATTACAAATAAATTATATATACCTATTAGAAATGGAACCATACAGTATACTATAAAACTTCATTAAAGTGATATTTACATGCTTATTCGATTCTGTCCGAAAACGTCTTCGGATTGCGCGCACCTAATATCTAATAACAACCCGCCGAGATGGCTGAAACGCCGTTGGCCTCACGATCATCTCAGTGGCCAGTAAAAGAAAAAAGAAAGAAAATATAGTTCTGTGGAACTTGTGGCTTTAATTTCAATGTTATATAGGCTTTGCTCAATGTTATGGCGCTCTCTTGTGTACTGTGGCGTAATCACTTCTACTATCTGCCTGGGGAGGTACTTGTCCCCCACTCTCACCCCAGTCACATCAATATTTATGTTAGCACTAACCGCAGTAAGAAAAAGTCGTGTGAATGTTGTATACCGGATTTTTATGTTTAACTTAGTAAGGAGGTAGTATACAGAGAAGTGTTGGGAGTAGCTAATATAAGCTGGGCAGTATGGTAGCATTGGCGGGCGGTAAATTCTTGATGTGTAAGAGCTATTGCTTTTTCAAATGATTGCTTAGGTATTGCCGTCTAGTGCTTCTAGCTAGACTCTTTGAGAGTATGTTGAAGAATATTCTTGAAAATTTTTTAAAGATGTTGTTATTTGTTCATTGAAGTCTCTCAAGCGCGTATTGAAGTTATGCGTATATTTATGCAAAATTTTACGAGTTGGGCGTACTTGTTGCTTTCTAATCTCGCAGCCCATCATATACGTGTATATATGGTTCATCGCATCATATGAGTGGGCGCGATTGTTGCGGTCAGAAACGGAATTAATGGCATACAGTGATGCAATTGAGCAGTAAATCATGAAATAACTATAATCATGGTGTCATAAGCACTGTTAGGAGAAAATTTCTGTTATTTAATTCAATTCCTAGAAACTAATTGATACCCTATAACTTCAGATTGAAGGGCCCTACTTTAAAATTTAAAAATTCTTAATAGTAAAATATTTTTGGTCCAAGAAGATTGCTGTATGAGAAACCAAGAACAGTCGTCCTACCTAGTTTTGTAAGATTGCTGCGAATCTTCGTTATTATTAAATGTGAACAGTTTTATCTCGAGTCAAGTTTTTTTAGCGTTTCTACAATACCCGGTTTACACATCATTACCCTCCCTTCACATCGTATTCCTTTTTCTTATTATTACACTTGGGAATTCTGAAAGCGTGAGTGAAAACAAAATGTTGAAACAGTGCCAACAAATTTTCATAACCAACCCTTTTTATTTTTGTATTTTATTATATTTCATTATTTTCATAATATTATTTTGTCCGCAATCCTGTAATAATGTGACAAATTATTAAATTAAAAAGTAGTGAGTAAAAATTATACTTTTAATCACAAGAGAGAAAAGTAAATTTTTTTTTTTTCTCACAAGTGACGTAAAGTGATATTATTCAACTTTAACTAGCCGGACAGCTAAAGCGGCAATACGCAAAAACAAGAGAATATTGTTTTGCAGAGAGTATTGCAAAACAAATCCCAAATAACAAGGAATTTGAGGTTATACCAAGAGAGAAGGAAGTATTTTGACTTTAATTAAAGTAATTGTCAGTATTTACATCTTTTAAAATTATTTATGTTCATATAAGTTGTAAAAAAAAGTTTGTGCGTTGCAAAAAATGTAGGTAATATTCAACACTTGAGTAATATTACACCCTCGTTAAAAGTGTCATACAATCCGGTCGTGTAGTCAGTATCTGAACTCGAGTAACACTTTGTAAAAAGCTTTACTTTACTCACTGATAAATAACTATTATTATAGGTCTAATTCAGATAGCTTAAAACTAAATTGGTCAATGACTAGATGGTAAATCGAATCCATCACTAATGGTCGATGAATTGGTGTGATGTTGTTACTTTAATAATTTTGATTTTGTCTTTAGTTTGCTCTTTGAGGAGGGGGAGATGTTTCATTTTTTAATAATTTTTTTCCCCAATATCCCCTGAAGAAGAAACAAACTCTTTTTCGAAAATTGAGTGCTTTCTAAAAATAAAGTTGTTTTTTTTTTTTTTTTGACCGGTCCAAAAAAATCTGGTTTGGACCCTCACACGACTTTCTCTCACTCTGATTAATACAATTTAATGAGGAAATACTCTTTACAATTGTAACGTTATAATTGGAATGGTGGTGGCAGGGATTTTAATTGCTCATTATGTGGAGCGCCTTATGTTTTCGAAATTTATTCCAACCATTTAAACTTTGCATATTTTTTTTACATTTTTTTGGGGGCCTAATATTTTGATTCGATTTTGTTTTCTTTTAAAAACTATCATTTTTATTAGGGTATTAAATAATAATGAATTTTCTCTAACGTTCCATTCCATTTCTCTATAATTCAAGGTTTTTTTACTACAAAATATAATAATAATAATAATAATAAATAATAATAATAATAATGCTTTATTTGGACGAAAATTATATAGTTACATGATTGATGTATTAATACCTAATACCTATATATATATATATATATATATAATAATATATATATAAAAATAATTACAAATTGTTTATAAATTTAATAAATATTATAAAAATAAAGACTGCCATCTAAGACATACAAAATTTGAAGAAAAAAGAAAAAAGAGATAAAAAAAAATTATAATAAAGTAAACAATAAAAAATAAAAAACTAGTTTCCTAAATATATTTAGTTAAATTACGGAAAGGAATAGCTAAGCGGTTAGCGTACTGGACTCCCACGCGGAGGACCCGGGTTCGAATCCAGCTGTCCCTTAGATTTTTTTTCTTTCTGGGAGCCTCTATAGCTCACTGTTGGGTGATGGACAGTGTTGTCTGTAACGGTTTTAATACTATCTCTTAAAGCAGTTAAAAGGCTAAGATAGGTAAGTACGTGGAATTGTCCCCTCCCCATTCATTCGCACAGAATATTCGCCCCATCTTCAACGAATAATACAAAATTAAAACTTGATTTTACAAAATTGTTTACAATTTTTTCTATATACCTGATAAAACCATAACATTTGACGTCTAATTATTATTAACAATTTATCTCTGCTCCAAGTGTTTTTTTCTTCGTCTACATTATTGTTATCTATAATTCAGTAATTACTGATGAACCAAAGAGAGCCAGACTGGTTGGCGGTAGCTAGATAATATTATACCATTAAATCTTATTGTCCATTATGCTTACTTTTCATCTCATTAACTGTGTTAGTTCACCAGATGCTCCATGCTGATACTCCTAATGTAAAATGATATTACAATGCCATTGTCATTACAGTTGGATCTTGTTAGTATACTATATACTGAAAATGTGTTATAATTTAATGAATTAAACTATATTAATTCATTAATATTTTTTTTTGTTTTTAATTTTTATTGTTATTTACAACAGCATAGTTACCATAAGTAAACATATGTGCGCAATTATAATAAAAGAGAGGAGAAACTATCCAGTGGTAGAACTCGTAATACTATTATTGTTAATGTTCGTTATCTTTCGTGACCATTGACGTTTCATGCGTCGGGAAGGATTGCCAGGGAGGGTTCGAGTTGAAAGACAACGGACAAGAGGATTGTGATGAGTGGATAAAGACATATGGAATTTATTGTATCTTGTTTTTGACAACGCCTTTTTTATGGAAGGGTATGTCTAAGTCTGTGTGGATTGTTTTGTTACAGACATAGTAGGGAGCGTTGATCATGGTTCTAAGGATTTTGGATTGCAAGGACTGAATGCGTTGAAAATTATAACGCTTAGTTGTACCCCATACTTCAATTCCGTATGCCCAAACAGCTTTTAAGATGGTATAAAGATGACTCTTCTGTTTTGTAGTATGAGTTTCAATCTATTGTCCAGAAGTTTTGAGTAGTCTGAATCGTATGTTCAGTTCTTTTATTTTTGAGTCGTGTGTGTGAGTGCCATGTAAATCGTTTGTCAATGTAAAGCCCAAGATAGCGGACATCATGAGCAGCAGGTAATGGGATGCTGTTTATACTGTAGGGTAAAGTGACATGTTGGCATTTGTGTTCTTATAATTTGACTCTCCAAGTTCTGAACCATGCATCAAGAGCTGATAGATGTAACGAGAAAACACTGTCCGGAGGCGGCAGTGCACCGAGGAGGCTCCCGGCGGCGGCAGTGACCATAGATGTTGATGCGCCTTAAATTAAAAAAAAAAAAAATATGTTTAGTTAAAATCAAAAAGAGCCTGAATAGTAATAATACAAAAAATAACATAATCAAAATTAAATTCCATAATTAAATTATATCTACATTGCCAGGCAATTTTGGCAAAATTAATAATCCCAGTGCTGTTTTAGCCATTCAGGAACAACTTGTTGCAACCAACACAAAGGGAACGTAATTCAGAGAGAATAGAATACTCAGCCAAAAAGTGGTAGACATCCTCCCTCGCGCGCGAGTTACATAGCGAGTTACAAGGAGTTACTTCTCTCAACCGAAGGGGTATAATTTAAATAGAGCAACTTATCGCAAAGTCTGTATAGCCAACCAAGTTGACTAAGCATTAGGTTCGCTGAGCTGAACATCAAGCTACAAGAAGGCTTGACAGATTAGTCTAGTTCTTTATATAATAAAAACCACGGTAAAGTAACGAGCCAACTCCACACACTCTTCAAGATGATGATCCCTTATTAGTAGCCAGTTGAGTCCGCCAATTGGACATATCTGCTATAGATGAATCAAATTCACAAAAGTAACGTTGAGCTAAGGAAGACCTATGTTTAAACCAAAACAAATTATTATTGTATTTTTAATAATCTCCAAAGCCAATATTTTTTTTTTTTTTTTTTTTTTTAAGCTGCAAAACATCTAAGGTCATTCGCTCCAATATTTTTGATAAGGCGTTAATCGGGCAAGTTAAGAATTTTAAGACAGTATCTAAAATTGTAGTGAAAATGTAAAAACCTTAATAATAGTTATGGACGTTTCAATGGGAAGCACAATATAATTAGGTGCCATTGAAGGCAAACTGAAAACTTTTTTAATAGAGAATCTGTGAAACTTTTCTAATTCTTCATGCCTTTGAAAGATGCAAACACCTGACAGGCATAACAAATCACGGTACGGGATACTGCATTAATAAAACTATATTTAGCCGAGGGCGGGACTGAATTATTAGCAATGAAATAGATGCTTCTCGGTCTTCTGGCTAAGATCAAAGTGTAGTATTACATAATACGTATCTAAGCAGGTTTCCAATTTTTAATATAATTTATCGACTGGAATTATGGAAACTGCAGCATGACTGTGAGATTTTACACCAGATTATGTTTTTATATTACTTACACTATTTTCGTACATTTTTTTTTTTATGTGATTTACAAATTGTAGTTTGAATTTACATTTTATTTTATCAATTTACAACAATCAATTGAAAGGTTGTGATTGCGAATACTGTGTTAGACAATAATTGTATACCATGTCACATTTAATGTTCACTCCATCATAGTTACCTAATTATAGATTGTCACTCATGTATTCACGTCACATAACATCATGTAACCCATGTTGACAACAATGATATAAAC
Source organism: Triatoma infestans (assembly GCA_011037195.1). Classification (NCBI taxonomy): domain Eukaryota; kingdom Metazoa; phylum Arthropoda; class Insecta; order Hemiptera; family Reduviidae; genus Triatoma; species Triatoma infestans. The sequence continues at coordinate 297,343 of JAAEAF010000042.1, forward strand.
ACTATGTGACCTGGCTCTATAATGTACTTCTAGACGATGATCTCGATTAGTAAGACATACTGGTGGTAGGCAAACGCCTGAAACCGATTGATTACCTCAAAATGAAGTCAGGTTAACTACGGAAAATTCATTGATTTTTTTTTTCTACCACTAGAATCCTATTTCTACAATTAATTGAATTTTAATTATTTCTTTGAATTTTACATTACAAAATTATAATATAAATATTAGAAATAAATAATATATTTTTATAAAATCAGAAAGTTAACTCGTAATGATGTTGCTAAAAAAAAATAAAAATTGAGGTTCCGTCGGAAATATATTGAGGTCCTCGAAGAAGAAAAATGTAGTGTAAAGGATGTAACAAATGATGAATGTTGATGTTGAAGTAATATACTCACAACGGGCATTGTCCTCAAATCATTATAATTTACGCACTATATGAAAAGAAAGAGTAAAAGTGATTAAGAACGGTAGTATAGCGTAGAGAATTGATGTAGCATTGGTGTGCATTGGTGGTAGTTAAAACTATCGCTTGTTCTACCGAGGAATTTGCTATTTTGGTTAGATTGTGTAGACTTTTCTAGCCTATAAAAAGGCTTTCATCAGAGAGCTGAGTGTAGTCAGTTGATTACTTCTTAGAAGTCATGCTTGTTCTAATTCTATGAGAGTTATCAAGCAGGTTTAAGGGAATAGTCTCTTTAAGAGTTGTGTGTTGGTTCTTGGATGGTAGTTTTTAAGCTCTTGAATTCTTATTCCCAGAGTGACTAATTTCCTTCTCAAGAATAGTAAATAGAGAAGAGATTAGCTCAGTGGTTAGCGCGTCGGATTTGCACGCGGACTGTAGCGTGAGAACACTGTCCGGAGGCTGGCAGTGCACTGAGAAAGCTCAGGCGCCAATGATCATAGATGCTGACGCGCCTTAAATTTAAAAAACAAAAAAAATAAGTAAATAAGATTTGGTCGAATATTCATTTTATAATGGGTATGAGAAGGAGAGAAATTGGGTTTGATATATAAATGAACTAGAAGTAAAGCTGAACACTGTATAATAGTATGGTAACACAAACTGCCTGGACTTTACACTAAAATATATAAAATGGTAGTGGGGGGTTAAAGAGAAAGGTTGTTGACGCGTTGTGACTGCTGTATGAACTCCGCTGCAAGACTGACAGAAGACTCTCCTCTAGTCTGGCCTAAGCTAGAGAGTGATCCAGTTAAATTTTGGTGTGTCTCTCTCTCTCTTTGCTATGGACCCCTCTCTTCGGATCCTGTAAGAATTTCAAAATTGCTTGACAGTTGATATTTGGACTGTCTGAAGCTCTTGCATTGTGGAGCTTTTAAATGATTTTAAAGTAGCTCATAAAGAAGCTTGATATTTGAAGGGTAAGGTCATTCATCTTTTTTTTTATGGTCTCAGTAATTGTACTCACTTCGGCGTTACATATACTAAGAAGGTTTCAGTAAATGAGCCTGATCGAGAGCTAATCCGTGCCATAATAGAGCAGCAAAGCTAAAGCGGCTAGCGCCAACAACATGAAGTTGTACACGCATGTTTTAGTAAATTAACGTAACAAAAGAGTGTTTATTCCATTTAGATTTAGAGCAGTCTCAAATTTAGTGGTATACACACACGCACACACACACACACACACACACACGCACACAGTGAAAACTCGATATCGAAAGTTTGACAAGATCAGAATACTTCCCCTTTACAGTCATAACAGAAAGTAATATGAAAAAGAGAGATAATAAGAAAGGCATGGAAAAGTAGATAATTTTATATCTTGGGAAAAGTATAGGAAGCAACAGCCTGTGATATATACTTTGTAACTCACCTAGCGTCCACCATCCATTCTATAGAGGTTATACCTTAATTCCTTTTTCCAACAATAGGTGGCGCAGCAAGCTAATGGAGTTGCCGCATAACTTATTACACTAAAGAAAATCCATGGACTTGTAAACACTTATCCCATAGATCCTTTTAAACGATATCATCTACCTACCCAGCTGCTACCTAAATTGCATTTTATTCTTAAAATTGTAGACAACTTTTATTACTCAAAAGCTTCTTTTTTAAAAAAAAAAAAAAAACAAACAAAACATAGCTCTTCTATTTAATTCTCCTTAATGAGAATGTCTTTAATTTTCTTTGATTTTTCTGGTTGTAAATTAAATCTTTCTGTTCGATCTTAAGGATTTATTAATCGATTCTAAATTTTTTTTAATGATTTAGGTGTTGGGACGTGTCAGATTTTCCTCTTATACCGGTAATACTTGTTTTAGGGAATCGATGGAATTGAGTATCAAAGTCGTGTACAGCGCGCTAACAGTATAATTCAATAGTTGTTGTAGTAAGTCAATGATATCACACTTTTTTGACAAAAACATTCTGATGATGGGCGAACACTAATTCAAAACTATGTTTGGCCATTGTTAATCAAACAAGCAAAATATTAATTAGGTGGGGTCAAAGAAATAAAAAAAACTTTTTATCATTAAAAGTTTATTCGACATTTCGGACACCTCAGGTGTTTTTCCTCAGGAACTATATAAACAAAACAAAGAGAAATATAAAAAATTACATAATAAAAACCAGAACAAATTAACGAGAACAAAAATATAAAAAATTAAAAAGATACCAATATCTGTTAAGGAAAAATAGAAAGTTGAATGTTAGGGGAGTTTATTGTTTTTGGTTACGGAGTAAGGAGCTCTTTTTAGGATCTCTAGGGGAGGCTGGGGATCAGGGAGTGGTTATTCTCACCTTTGGGCTTCCTTATCGGGCACCTCCCTAGAGATGGCATGATTAAGAATACAGCTTCACTACAAATTTTTCGTTGAAGCTGGGCACCAAAAGTGGGTGGAGCGAAAGATCCGCTCTGTTGGGCATTAAGGAACATGCCATTAAATGGTATACCGATGGGTCTAAGACCCTCGAGGGGACTGGGGCGGGGGAGGACGGTCCAAGGATCAAGCACTCGGAACCCATGGGTAAATTTCCCAGCATCTTCCAGGCGGAGATATACGCTATTGGAAGATGTGTACAATTTAACCTCGATAAGGGGTATAGGAACCAGGAGATTGTTATCCTTACCGATAGTCAAGCAGCCATTAGAGCATTGAGTGCATCAGTTATCAACGCTAAAATGGTCTGGGAATGCCTAGATAAACTTAATAACCTAGGCAGGAGGAACAAAGTTGTGCTTTGGTGGGTGCCGGGGCATGTTGGCATCGAAGGGAATGAGATGGCCGACGTCCTGGCCAAGATAGGCGACTACGACCCCGCTCCTAGGACCAGAAGAACCTTTTTGTGGAGGTCAGCGACCAGTTTCTGTTGGAGGAACTTAGGAAGGAGGAAGAGACGAGGAGATCTCAACTCTGGTACTCCCTCCCCAGTTTGCGGCCAGGCTAAGATCTGCTTGGGAAATTATAACCAACGGAGATCGGAAGCCTGTATCGGATTGACCAAGAACAAGCTCCGCGTTCTTACGGGTTTCCTCACGGGGCATTGCCGACTAAGAGGACACCTGGTGAAGCTGGGTTTGGAAAGTGACAGCTCATGCAGATTGAGCTGGAGGAAAAAAAATGTATACTTGCAAAGAAGACCGAGTAGAGAAAATTTAAAAGTTGGGAAGTATGAGGAAACGTTAGAAGAGAAAAAAACAAATCAATAAGTAATTATAAGGAAAAAAAATAAATGAATAAGAAATAAACTAGAAAATGAGTGGAAGGTGTAGAAAGTTGGTATGTGCAATTTAGTGCGGGGGCGGGGAGGGCCTTTAAAAAACATCCGAACTCATATGCCGTGAGTGCTTTTATCGCTGCGAGGGAATTCACTAAAAAAACAGCTACTATATTTATGATCTTTTAGAAAAAAACCGACGTTTCGCTCATGTTGTAATTAGCCTCTTCAGGGTCGTTACACCTTGCCAAAAAGGCAAATATATGTAAAAAAAATTACATATATCGTCGACCACCATCCAGATATTGAAATTTGAAAATTCCAGTAAGAGAAAGTTAAGTAAGTGTTTCGCGGCTCTTTGATATTACAACTTACTCACCTAATAAAATAATGGAACAAGTTTAATTAACATCTCCCAGGTAATTGGTATGATAGAATAAAATTATGAAATACCATAGGGATAACATATAATTATAACATGTATATCATACATAAGCGAAGTATGTACGCTTTACATACATTAGATTACCCATTAGTATGAAATATGTATATAATTTGAGTCGTAACAAATCAACACATATTTACTAATTAGTATAAATATGAATATTTACATAAAATATATTTTGAATATTATATGCTTTATAATATAATATTAAAGCATATTATTCAGATTATATTATAACATTATCATAAACATTTTATTTTATAAACCCTTTCTTATTCTTATTATTATTATTATTAAAATTATTTCAGCAAAAGCTTATTTAAAATGATTAGTAAAGATAAACCACTTGGTATGTACCTATGGTGAACGATAGGGACCATAAGCTATAGGAGCGTAGATAGATTGTTTAATAGAAAACAAAAGCCACTCTATTGGGATTAGATACATTCCATACATAATGTTTATAACGCACACATATAAGTGTAATGTGTGTCTTTCTTTTTATAAAAAGAAAGAAAAAAAATTCTAGTCTTTGTGCAGTTTACTGCAATACATTTATCTTACTGCAATTTACAAAAATTGTAATTGACAAATTTCTTCATAATTATAATTTTGTTAAATATTAAGTCTGTCTGACCGATTCTTCACAGTACGAAATGGCGATCAATATTCAGCAGTGTTCCCCATTTGGGGCAGGGGTACCGCAAGGAAGTATGCTCGGACCGATACTATATTCTATTAGTACAATGGACATCCCTACATCTACTGACACACTGTTGGCTACATATGCAGACGACATAGCAATACTTTCAACTCACAAAGACGCCACCACTGCATCCTCAATCCTACAGGACCATTTAAACCTTATACAAGAACATTTTAAGCTTTGGAAAATCTAAATTAATGAAACAAAATGTACACATGTAACATTCACCTTCAGACGATCAAACTGTCCGACTGTGTATATTAACAATACTCCTATACCACACGAAAAAGACATCCGATACCTTGGACTCTACCTAGATAGACGCTTGACTTGGAACACACACGTAATGAAAACTCGACAGTCAATGAAAACCAAATACTTCCTAGTAAAACGCTTACTTGACAAAAGATCTAAATTAAACTTGAAAAACAAAGTTCAAATGTACAAATCCATAATAATACCAATATGGACTTATGGACTACAACTCTAGGGAACTGTCAAACCGACGATGCACACTAAACGGATATAAGCCATAAAGAACAAGATATTGAGAACAATCACACAATGCCCATACTATGTTTCTAACATGATGCTACCTAGAGAACCCATTTGTACACGACTTAACACAAAAACTTTATAAAAAATTCTACACAGCAAACTAGGAACACCACGAACCCGCACGTCACAAACCTGTCCTCCCTAACCATTCCTGGGAATCCTCCCAGACGTTTGAAGCGCCAGTGGCCAAGGGTCCTCCTGTCACAGGAAGAGGAGTAACAAGACCAGAAAGAGTGGCATTGACCACCTCCTTCAAGCCACATTTATCTAAGCACATATTATATACTTATTGTGTTATTACAGATTGTAAATATAAATAAACAAACAAAACAAAAACAAAAAAATATTAGGAAGGGTCCGAACGTAAAATCTGGTATTTTAACCGTTGTAGTATGCATATTCATTTCCTGACTGGTTTCGGATTTTCAACCATTGTCAGAGCAAATTCACCAAGTTCGTATAGAGAGTTCACTTCAACGTAATGTTTCTGTTACACTCACACTTGTTGGTTTGTTGGTTGTATATATGTGAAGAGGTTATAAGGTTATGTTACTATGTATGTGTGTGTGTGTGTGTGTGTGTGTGTATGTGTGTTTAATGACAAAATGGAATTATAAATTATGATTAGACATTAGAAAATTGTGTATAATAAATACCAATTTATTATGCACTATTTGCTATTTATTACACACTATTTTCTAATGTCTAATCATAATTTATTATAATTCCATTTTGTCATTAAACACACACTCACACATAGTAACATAACCTTATAACCTCCCCACATGTATACAATCAATAACTCAACAAGTATGAGTGTAACAGAAACATTACGTTGAAGTGAACTCTCTACACGAACTTGGTGGAATTTGCTCTGACGATGGATGAAAATCCGAACTGGTCAGGTACCAAATGAATATGCATGCTACGACGGATAAAATACCAGTTATAATTTTGTACTAATCGTTTATTTGTCTTAAATTTTTTATTAATGGGAATATGTGTATGTGTAAAAACATGATCAAATATCTTCTTTTTTTTTTTTGAGGAAAGCATACATTTCTCTCCCCCCCCACAAAACTTCTTTAAATGAATTTTCTTGAAAAAAAAAATACCCAATAAAATAAATAGGCTTTATATTCATAGTTTAGTGTAACAAATTTAATTTAATTCATTTCCGGTCAACCGATTTTTCTTCAAACTCAAAATTTTAACAACATATGCTAATTCTAATTAATATTATTCAGAATAATGTAATGACATGGCAAGGTCATAGTAATGTCAAACCTTCACAACACATAACAAAAAGAAAGAATAATTTATAACTAGTGGCCTAGCCGGCCGCTGTCTTCAAGACAAAGCCGCGGCCAAACAAACAAAACCAAGGGTCAATACTTTACATCAAGGCAAGCACCGATAAGCTGGCCACTGACCTAAATCGCTGGTCACCGAACTAACCAAGGTCGCACACTAGGACAGATGTCTTGGTGTGAGTGTTGCTAACACTAATATATAAACTTCGCCCCATTGGAAGAGGGGATGATTATACTTCAGTACGTCTTCAAGATCATTATACGAGCAGCAGTTTCCGCGTCCCTATACAGGTTTTATTTATACTTATTCCCTTAGTTGTGCATCTTAGTTCATTTATTTTAATCATTCTAAATTATTAGTTATTTATCTCCTATTTATTTCTTAATATTTCTTGTTAATAGTTACCATTACTCACGTTTAATTTATTGTAAATATATATTCTATTTTTATAAGTTCAGTGTTAATAATTCGAGCACTAACTTCCAAAAATCTCTAAACTAACTTCCGCCCTCTTCAAGACATCTACTACATACCTCAAAAATCACAATAAACGATTCCACTACAATAGATAATTGACTTGTATAATAAACTACGTATAATAGCGCTTTAGAGGAAAAACAGAATCACGCCCCATCCAAAAAAAAAAACCTGCCTTAAATGAATTTTTCCCCGGTATAATCATTCAAAAATAAAAATAAAAAATTTAGCTCTTAATATGTATGTATAATTAATGTAAGAATGTTTAAACAAAATATTTTTTGGAGTCGTTTTTTTGAGAAAATAACAAACAAGTGAAAAAAAAAAAAAAATCAGTAAAATGATATTTCCGGTTGAAAAATTTTGATAGATATGTACCTGTCGGATCCCATGGTGTTAATACTCAAATGGAATGTCTAGTATGAAGTTACTGCGATTTTTTTTTTAACTTTTTTTGTTTTTTGATTTATGCTGTGTTTACATACATTTACACACACACACACACACACACACACACACTGATTCACATCTCAAAAATGTAATTTCCGGTGGAAAAATAAAAAAAAAACATACTTTACTATGAAAAATGTTATGAGCAGCTTGCGTATATTTTTAACATAACTGTAACAGATTTGCTTTTCTAATTACCTAACACAGCCTTAGGTATTATTATGCACGAACAACATAATGGCGAATTATTTTCGTAAGAAAACTTTCTCATTAAATAGTCTATCAGTTAATTCTTGGAATTTTAAATTAAATAAACAAACCAAAAAAAATCTCTTTTTAATGAGTTTAAAGTTTAAAACAAGAAAAATATTTCGAAGAACTTTTATATTAATCAGCTTAATAACATAATTACTTAATCAATAATTTTTTTTTTTTTTTAAGCTGATTTTCCTTCTATTTTAATTATTAATTATTTTTGTAGTAGGAAAAACAACCGCAATTTTCACTTGTATTTTAACTTTCTAAAGATTTATTAAATTTCAGTAGGAAACCACCAAAGAAATTGATATAAAACGGAGACCCACTCCATTTTTTCAAACTTCGACACAAATTTTCTCTAAATTTAGAATTTTTGTGACATTATAATAATTAATGTGGCAAATTCCAGTGTATTATGCAACTTTATATGGTGGCGTCACTGTAATCTAAGCACGATTTGGCAGACTTTAAAAACAGTCATCATAATACGACGATCACGAGATCATCTTCAACAAAACAAAAAAAAAAAAACAAGATTTTTCCAAAAAATAGTTAAACCGGTATAGTACATGGCACTGAGAAACGGGTTGCTGCTTGAAAAAAAAAAATCAAATATCGCTCGAAGCGTAATTTATATTGAGGATACATCTTAGAATGTCATAAACCAAATTTTGTTCATAGAGACATTTGTACAAACGGAAATATAAAACGCTATCAACTTGAATTTCATCAAATGGAGCTTCTTTTTTTTAAAAAAAAAAGAAAAAATAAAGCTACTTTAAAAGCTAATTTTTTTTTAATGAAAATGATCCCAGACAATATAATTGGGTTAACATTCGATTTCCTCCCCACCACTTAATACCTCATCCTTAAATCATATCTCTCCGATCGCCATTTCCTGGTTGTCCAAGGCACTTCCTTTTCCCCTATATTTCCCATCCTCGCTGGCGTCCCACAGGGGAGCATACTTGCTCCTCTTTTATTCACAGTATGCACGGCTGATCCCCCATTACATCCCAACACTACCACTTTCACCTTCGCCCATGATAGTGATCTTCCTCTAATAGTGGAAGCCCCGCCATGGCTACTCGCCACCTTGAAACCCATCTCAATGTTCTGGAACCCTCGCTCCGTAGGTTGATAATCTAGGTTAATCAACACAAGTCCAAGCACATAGTCTTCACCTTAAACCGAAAAATCTTTTTCCCATGCAATTTAACCATTGTAATTAATGCAATTAAATATTGCAATTCTCTCAATTGTAAATCAAATCCTCTATCTTGGACTCCACCTAGACAGACGATGAACATGGTACTTCATATTCGACTCAAAAGAAATGAACTAAATTACCAATACAGAATGCTAAAAAAACTACTAGACAAACGCTCAAAACTTACACTTCACAGCAAAAGACAACTGTACAATTCTCTACTAGCTCCTATTTGGACATACGGACTCGAATTATACGGGACTGCTAAAAACACAAATCTGTATCGTATTCAATCCCTACAGTCCAAAATCCTGCGCACCATTGTCAATGCTTCCTTCTACGCTCTAACCTCACTATCCACATGACATAAAAATTCCCTTCGTCACCACTTTAGCCATATCCTGCTACCTAAAATTTCCATTCCAAATTATTTTCTCATTCCAATCTCCCTCTGTACTTCCACTTTCCCTACAAATCCGCCAAGACGACCATCTAAATACATAACGACGGCTGCCTTGAGATACAATACACTAAGGCCATAATGAGGCGTTACGACTGCTATCGCTGGATAGCCGTCGTTCACAACTTCAAGCCAGAGTGTGCACGCTAACCAGCGCGCATATTTCCATTTTCATTATATACCTTTTTCACTTGTTGCATGGTTACTGTGCAGTTGTAAAAATCTTTAAATAAAAAAACTAAAAATAAAAAAACTACATTCAATTGATAATGTTACAAGTGTCGTTGTGATATAAACAGTTCAAGTCATCTTTCAACACGAATTTGATTGTAAAACTTACTCAGTTGATAGGATGAAAATCCGAAATCGGTTAGACAACCACATATTCAACATGAATGGACTTATTTAATCTAAATAAATGTTTAGTGGCAAAAAAATACGCATTCTATGTGAAATTTATTATATATATTGCATGTGGGAAATATGATTGATTTTTACTATTAATAATATAAAATACTATTGATTATTGGCTACAGTTAAGAAAAGAGGCATTAAAAAGATCCTAGAATATTTCATTGATTATTCATACGCTGTTTATATTATTCACAATTTAATGATCTTTAAATTACAAAATAAAATAAAAAATCGAAAATATTTATATATCAACAACATCTGGCGTTTAATATGTAGTGAATTAATCTACATTGTAGTCAGCATTGATCATTATACAATTGTAAAGTTTACTTCGATAACACAATAGCTCACAGTGCTATATAACAAGTGTTATCTGGAATAACAATATCCAAACTATTGTTTGGAAACTTCATCTCTCTCTCTCTACTATGCTTGTCTATATCTCGCGTACTTCACTCACTATAACAAGAACAAGAAACATCTATTAGATTTGCTGGTGTGCCCCAGTTCTCTCTTCTTTTAAACTTGGTGTATCCTTTGTTCCTTTTTAGAAAGTAATTCGTTCCCCGGTAATCCGGCCTAACTTTGTTGCGAATATTTTGTTACTAACAAATTTTAAAACTTAATGAATAAAAACAATAAATGAATAAAAAAAAAAGTCCTCAGGCTAAGATACTTAAGTCAAAACCGTGATTAATTGCCATTCCAGAGAATATAACAATATAAAAAAAAGTATTTACCCTACAAAAACACTTGTTTTCTTTGCTTTTCGTGTAAAAAATCAATCAAAAAGAAATTTAATGTTATCCATATAAATGAAAATTGGTGTTCTGTCTTTAAGTTGTTTCATTATCGATTTTTTTTTTTTTTTTTTTTTTTTTTTTTTTTTATTCACGTTTCAAACTTGTTTATTTATGAATGAAATTACCTATTAACTAAAACCTACTCACTCCGGACGCCTGCCCCACTATCTGTCTAACCACCCTTTCCACCCTGTTACATATTTACAATTTCTCCTTAAATCATTCGACTTTTCCTTCATATGGAAACATTCCTTAATTCCGAGCTAAAACTAAACATCCATCCTCACTAAGAGATTTGCGTCCTATTTCATTGCTGTCTGCTGTTTCTAAGCCTTTGGAAAAAATGGTATGCCACCAGCTTAAAGAATACTTGGAAAAAACTAATCTCATGGATCCGTTTCAATCCGGTTATCGTGAGTGTCACAGTACTCAGAGTGTGTTACTAAAAGTTACTGACGATATTCGTTTTGCTGTTGATAAGCGCATGTTAACCATTTTAGTGTTGTTTGATTTTACAAAGGCTTTTGAATCAGTTAGTCATTCTCTTCTTATAAAAAAATTGAAATTATTGGAATTTTCTGATGCAACTCTTAGATGGTTTCAATCATATTTGTGTAATAGAAAACAGTCAGTTGTCTCTGGGCATGGAGATTATTCATCATGGGAACCAGTTTATTCGGGTGTACCTCAAGGTTCTGTTCTAGGTCCTCTTCTGTTCTCTCTGTATATCAATGATATTTCATCATCTATCAAGCATTGCAAATATAGTCTATATTCAGATGATTTACAGATATACCTTCATTGCCCATTGTCTGAATTAGAACAGGGTATAGCCCAAGTCAATTCCGATGTTAATTCAATTAATGAATGGGTGAAAAAAAATTGTATTGAGTTTAATGTTTCCAAAACCAAAGCCATGATGATTGGAAGTGCCAGATATGTCAACAATATTGATATGAATTCTATTTCAAAAATTACATTAGATCGGGCTTCTATTCCTTATGTAGATTCTGCTAAATGTCTGGGTGTCACCATTACTCTATCATGGAATAATCATGTTGGTGACATATCTAACAAAATTTCTAAAACTTTGTACCAGCTTAAATACAATAAGAATATTCTGCCTATTTCGCTAAGAAAACAGTTGATTACTACACTTATATTTCCGCATATAGATTACTGTTCGCTAGTGTACAATGATTTAACAGCTGAATTGAACATAAAATTACAAAGGTCAATAAATTCCTGTGTTCGTTTTATTTTAAATGTAAGAAGAGACGAGCATATTACTCCTCATTTTATTTTTCTTAATTGGTTGAATGTCAAGTATAGAAGGAAGTACTTATTGGGAAAGTTTCTGTTTATGCTTATAAAAAATCAACGTCCCGAATATTTATTTAATCTGTTTATTAGGAAGGCCCAATTAGATTTAAAAAATACCAGAACTGTTAGTTCTAAATTTTATATTTCTCCATATCGAACAGTTACCTATAAAAATTCTTTTCTTGTGCAATCTTCTCTTTTCTGGAATTCTCTACCTCTTACTTTAATTCATAAAAGTACAATAGCTTCATTTAAAAATGCATTGTATGATTTCTTAATGCGGTCCTTCGTAGAAGACACTTCTCATTAGAGAATTTATTATTTATTTATTTCATTTCTATTAATTAATTGTATTTTAATGTATTTTTTTTTTTTTATAATAATTTTACTTTTATATTGCTTTTACTTATAGAGAACTTATTGTAATTAATTTTGTAATTTAAATTTTGTTTGTTGTCCTTAAGGGATATTGTCCCAGGACAAAATAAAAGTTTCTTTCTTTCTTTCTTTCTTTCTTTCCACCAAAAATTCAACACAGCCAAAAATCTGGTTCACCGGGCTATCTCTCTTTCTCATCCTACTTTTCACAAGAAAAACCTTATAAAATCTAGGGAAGTCCTTGCCTCCAACGGGTACCCTTCCCATATCATAAACAAAATTCCTCTACATCAATATCCGTACATAGGTTACCCAGTCAAAATCTTAGCAATAACCCACCCATCTATAGATCCCTCACACCTATCAATTCTCTCTAACAGAAAATCAACAAATCCCTTAAGAAGCACATTCCTAATCTCACCATAGGCTTCACCACTTCAAACAAACTTTACAATTTCTACTCCAAACTTAAAGATCATATTCCCATAACCAACAAAACACAAACGGTCTATAACTTGAAATGCACTATTCCCAGTTGCAATGCTTCCTATGTAGGCGAAAGTTCATAATACTTACAAAAAAGGGTCAAACAGCACAAATACTACACTACTTCCAAGAAAATAGACAGTAATGCACTTTCCAAGCACGCTCTATTCTTAAACCATACTTTTGATTTCCATAATCCATCTAACCTCGCTACCAGCCCAATTACACGAAGCGACTCCTTACTGAGTCCATCTCCAACCTAACCCCCCCGTTAATCATAAAAAAGACAAGGATTTAATTTCTTCCCATTACAATTATACGCTCTGTTCCCTTAAAAAATCCTGAGGGGAAAAAAAGAAGTAATTTTCTACCCCCACTCCATACATAACTTTCTCCATATATAACGGTCCCTTCTTTCTCCCAGCTGCCAGCCTTACAACATACATTCCTTCATTACAGACTTAGCAGTCCCACAGTAATCACAAATCATATGTATTGTGTTTATTTAGTGTTATAATTTTTCTTATTTTTTTTTTTGTAATGTTCCTGAAGAAGGCAAACAAAGTTTGCCGACACGTCGAACTTTTTAACTATTAAAAACAATTAAAAATTACTTTTGTTGTTTTTTTTCTGTTTTTTTTTTTTATTTTTTTTACCTAGAATTGGTCGATAAGCCAACAAATTTTTGTTTCATCAGATTTAAAATAGGTAATGTAGTTATCTGAAGCAAAATAGGTATTAAACCTATTAACAATTTAAACAAATTGTAAAATTTGTTATTAAAAACTTCTCTCTTAGAACTTATAATTGAGCAATTATAAATTCAGCTATTTCAGCAAAAAGAGAAAGTAAAACCATATCTCTCACGATTAAAAATTGTGAGAAAGAAATTTACAATAATTAATATTCTATGACATTTTTTAATTATTTCTGTTACTGCTGGTAAGTAATTACGATCGTGTCAAATTATCGTAATAGATATTTTCACCACAAATGCATGTTTTAAGGTGCCCTAGAAAACGAGAAGAAAATCATATTATCGATTGTTCTGTTATGCACTTCTGTTAATGTCGTAGACAAGGTACAAAATCAAGCATTTAGGATTGTTACCAGAGCTGCCAAATCCACGCCTAGTGAGAACACTAGGCTTATGATGATATTGTATTATATTGGTAAGAAGAAAATTGAAAAGTACAGAATAACTGTACAAAATTGCTTAGATAATGGCCAGCAAGAAGCGGGAAAAGGTTAATGGCAAGTCCACTGAAACTTGGAAACGCGAAGATCTATGAAAGCCAATGACCTCAAATGTTGTTATACGTTTTAATATTTACATAAAATAGCGATCGGCAAACTTTTTTTCATCCCACAACTACAGAAGATGAATATGAAATCGAAGGCATTCTCTTGGTAGTAGTTTTTCTCTTTTTCCTGAACTTTCTCCTATCTATTACAAACTCTTAAACTTTCTCACTTATTCCATAATATTTACTTTTAAATTAAAGTTATAGAAAACTCTAAAAAAAAAAAATAAATTATTTTTAATTCAAAATTTGACAATTTAATTAATGGTCCATTATGTCAAAGAACAAAACAATTTGCACAAAGTAAAAATCTCGTGTGAAAAACTCATCAAGATTTCCTTGTACTCTGAAAATATGAAAATTTTTATTAACAAATTATTTTCTATAAATATGGAAGTTTAATCCAGTTATTAAGCAGTAAGTTTTTGGGGATCAGATAGTGACTGTGATTACATAGCAGACCGTGTGATAGTGCTGCCATTCATCCCAAAAAAAATACTGGTCGTGCAATTGAAAGTTTTTAAGTATTGGCTCACCTGAAAATTCAACAAAAATCCAATTTCCCCCCCCCCAAAATCTAGTGTGAAACACTCACACAACTTTCTCTTACTCCAGTTCTCAAAACATAATTGACAAATGTTATAGATAGTGTACCAAATTTAATGAAATTCGTCAAAAACTGAAAAAAATATTCAGTAAAAAGCGCACTTCCGGTTTACTAATTTCCTTGAAACTCGGAATTTTGGCCATCTATTTATTTCTAATTAATTTTGTTTGGATGATAGAATTGTATAATCAACTATGATAGCATTTTAATGAAAAACATAACCCCATCCCTTCCCTAAAAAAGTGCCCTTAAATGGATGTTCCTAGAAAAATGTTTTAAGTAAAAGTTGTAGCTCTTTGTATGTATAGTTGATGTATCAAGTTTGAAGAAAATCGTCGGAGCCATTTTTTGAGAAAATCGCAAAAAAGTAAAAACAAAAAACAACTAGTGGTACTTCAACAAAGTGGAAGCTTTGCTGTTCAGCTATGCTGTTCACATATACATACACACACACACTCAGACACACACACACATAAAGACCATTTGCTAACCACCACTTTTTTGGACTCAGGGGACCTCAAAACGGATATTTCCGGTGAAAACTCGATAACGAAAATTTGGCACGATTACAATACTTCCTCTCTTACTTGGAGTAAGGGAAAGTAAAAAGTTTCTGATATAAGTGGTAAGTTTATATTTGTGTAGTTAGCATTTCAAATTTAAAGAAAATCGTAGTAGCCATTGACGAGAAAAATTCCCCCCCAAAAAAACCTCAGAAGCCGCCATTTCCGGTCCATAATTATAATTTCTGGTTAACCGATTTTCTTCAAATTTGAAATCCTTCCTGGAAAAAATGTTCCAAGTAAAAGTGATAGGCATTTGTGACTGTAGATGCTATAAGACCTTTGTAGAAAATCGTTGGACCCATGTTGGGAAATCGCAAAAAATTTAAAAAAAAAAAAAATTCAAGAAATTCACACTTTTGGTTGATGGAATTAAGTTAAAAACCAACGAGTCAGTTGCGGTGTGGGACCTAAACCTTTTGTTTTTTGGGATATTTTCTTCAAACACACGCACACACACATACATACATACAACACCCATATACACACGTTCAGACCATTAGCTGACATCTTTTTTTTTTCTTCTTTTTGTACTCAGGGGACCTTAAAATATAACTTCCGGTGAAAAGTAAATATCGAAAATTTGACAACATTCTCTTACTTTCTCTTACAGGAGTTTGGTAAGAAAGTAAACATATTTGACTTGTAAAAAAATTGTTAGAAATTATCCTTTTTATATCAAAAATGCTAACTTCCATGATAGTGTATTTCATTTTGTGGCTGTGATGGATGCAAGAAATATAAAAAATATATTTAATTTGAAAAAATCAAAATTATGAAGAAAATGTGGCATTCCATTGTAAAAGGACTATTCAGGTAGAAGACCACTATTATCTTTTAGAGTTCATGACCTTGATGGCATTGTCCTACCCCTTCTCACAGGGGAAGATTTGAAATAACAATTAAAAGACATTCCTTCAGGACAGTCTGCGTTAGACATTCAAAAGCAGAACACTTGTTTTTCGCTCTCTTAGCACCAGTGCATACAAATAAGTTAATAATTTCAAAAATAAATTTAATAAATTTTTAATAAATTTTTGTTAATAGAATATATTTATGTTAGCAGTGGTAACTACTTTCTTATTATTAATACTTCTCTCTTAAACACATATACAATTACAAGCCCCTTTAAATTCAATTATGGGAAATATTTAAGATATTTCCGCTGAGAAAATAATTGAAAAAGCCATAAAATTATCTGATGGATAATTTGTTTAATTATTAAATTGAAAATTGTACGTACTTGTTAGTTTTGTGGTTTCTGGTTGAAAAAATATCCCAAACAGCTGGCACCAATGAAATGTAATTGGTGTATTGTGTGTTTGTGTGCTGGTAGATTGTGGCGTGAGCGAATTTGTAAAAGGGCTTGTGAGTATATATGTTTAAGAGAGTGAAGTATCAGAAATAAGAAAGTAGTCACCACTGCTAACAATAAATATATTCTATTAAAATAATAACTACAAGTTATTTGCAAATAAATTATTAACTTATTAATATGCACTGATGCTAAGAGAGCGAAAAACAAGTGTTCTGCTTTTGAATGTCTAGCCCAGACTGTCCTGAAGGAAATGTCTTCTAATTCTTCGTTCAAATCCTCCCCTTTGAGAAGAAGGGGTAGACAATGCTAACAAGGTTCATGAACTCTAAAAGACAGTGGTGATCTTCTACCTGGGTTACCCTTTTTGCCAAGGGAATGTCATATTTTCTTCATAATTTTGATAATTTGAAATAAAATATATTTTTATATTTCTGGCATCCATTACATGGCCATCACCGGTTTCGGCTGTTTCATTTATCATGATAACTTCTAATCATAGACTCCAATCAAGCATAAAGTTGGATGAATAACTAATTCCGCTTGTTGACAATAAAATGAAAGAAGCTATCATGGAAAAAATCTCATAAGTTATTCAGCACTACACAACTCAACCATCCTGACTTAAGTTAAAAACAAAAAACACACAGCCATGGAATAGATAATTAAATTTTGATCCCAGAGTCTTAGTTTATATTGACTGGTTTACTGTCATGAAGTTTGTTGTTGTGTTGCCAAAGGTTTTTGGTGCCAAATCAAGCATAAAAAAGGTGGCAGAGGAACATTGGAAGCAGACTGTTATAGCTAATCAGAAAGGTCAAATGGGTATATATATATATATATATATATATATATATATATAGTTCCCATACCCTTTCCTAAATTCTGTAATACGCTGCAGCATCCATTGGTCTTGATTATAGCAGAAGGCTGGAAAATTGGCCTTAAGCCAACTGTCCCAATTTAACACAATTGTTATTCCTACGCTTTGTACTTATTTTTTTTTTCTCTGTATCCCACCTTTTTTTTTTTTTTACCTTTTTCTCCTTTAATTCATCCTGACAACATAATTAAATATATAATGTCGTGACTGTTATTGCATTTGGTTATTTAAAAAATCTGGTGTGAAACACTCACACAACTTTCTCTTACTCCAGTTCTCAAAATTATAATTGACAAATTTTATAGTTTGTATACAAAATTTAATAAAATTCGTCGAAAACTGAACAAAAGTGTTCAGTAAAAGGGCACTTCCGGTTTACAAATTTTCTTGAAACTCGGAATTTTGGCCATCTACTTATTTCTAATTAATTTTCGTTTGGATGATAGAATTGTTTAATGAACTGTGTAATGATATGGCAAAGTCACTGACATCGGCAAAGTACACCAAAGAAATAATTTACAACTAGTGGTTCCAGCCAGCTGCTATCAACAAAGGGTGAAAACAGTAACACTGTTGGCCGCCGACAGCCGCGGTCAACCAAACAAACAACAAAGCCTTTTCATCAATTCTCACATCAAAAGGCAGGCACCGCGATAAGTATGGCCACTAAATAAGGTCAGCAAACTACGAAGGTCGCACAAGGCCGCACACTAAGACAGATGTCTTGGTGTGAGTGTGAACAACAGTATATATAAACTCTATGATATACGACGAGAGATTATTATATCATCTACGACCAAACTATACACGAGCGGCAATTCACAGTTATATTCAACTTATCATTCTCGTAGTTGTGCACTTTAGTTCGTTATTTTAACCATTCTAAATTATCAGTCTATTTATCTTCTATTTATTATTAAGTATTTTATTATAGTTATTAGTTACCATTTATCACGTTTAAATTATTGTTAAAATACAGTTTATTTTTATATAAAAAACCGTTTAATAATTCGAGCACTAACTTCCAAATCTCTCAAACTAACTTCCGCCCTCTTCAAGACATCTGCTACTCCAGGAATCACACATCAAACGATTCCATTACATCTAATATCTGATTCCATTACAACTGAAATGGTACTTCAGATGAAAACCTAACCCCACCCCTGCCCCATAACTGCCCTTAAATGAATTTTTCCAGAGAAACATTTTCAAATAAAAGTTGTAGCTCTTTGTATGGGTAGTTTATATAAACAAAAGTTTGAAGAAAATCGTCGGAGCCATTTTTTGAGAAAAACGCAAAAAAGTAAAAAGAAAACCAACAAGTAAAGTGGTATTTCCGGTTGACGAATTTTGACAGATGTCAGATGCCATGGTGATACCTAAACCAAAAATATCAATTTTCAACTTTCCACGGTTTTTCGTTTTTGAGCTATGCTGTTCACATACATACGTACATACACATACACAGACCATTTGCTAAAAACCACTTTTTTTATACTCAGGAGACCTCAAAACGGATATTTCCGGTAAAAACTCGATATCGAAAATTTGACACGATTACAATACTTTCTCTTACTAGGAGTAAGAGAAATTAAAAAAAAAAAGAATCTGGTGTGAAACACTCACACGACTTTCTCTTAAAATAATTTCTAATAAAATGACAAATTTCTGTAAACTTCAAATTTTAATCCTAATATAGCGATGTTGTGATGATATAAAAAGCTGTCATGTCAGAAAAGAGATCAATTACATTGTAGTCCAGAAGAGAGCGGTAGTAACATTGAACCAACCCCATTTAATATTTAAAATTTAAAGCCACAAATTCTCCTAGATTTTCTTCTGGAAAATGTTACAAATAAAAGTGATAAGTTCATATCTGTCCAATTAGCTTACTAAGTTTAAAGGAAATCGTTATACTCAGTAAACTCCCGATTATCCGGGCTAATGGTGCGGAGAGGCAGCACGGATAATCGAAAAACACGGTTAATCCGAACTATAATTATTTATTTCTAAAATACAACATATTATATACATTTCTAAGGCAGAAAATTATTTTAACATGTTTAATGCTCATTATTATTAAGAAAATCTGGGATTTTGATTTGTTTACAGGAATCTTTTAGTGATTTCTTGTTTATATCAGTTAGAATTTTTCTAAGAGCTATTATGTCGTTTTACTCGAATTCCCATTGGTCGATGTACTCCAACAAAGAAGTGTCAACAGAATTCTGGGCCGTGTTGTTTCTAATGTGATTGATAATTTCTTCTTCTCCACTTTCAGCTTCATTCTCTTGCCCTTCTGGTTGAATGAGAGCAGAAATAATATCCGCTTCATTCATTACTTGAAAACCTCCATCACATGAATCATGTTCTAACCACTCCTCACAATATTTTCTTTATCAACATTTTCAAAGCCATCTAAATTTGCCATTAGCTCACTACATTTCAGATACTTTTTCACTTGTCTCGGGCTTGATAGAATCCAAAAAAAAAAATCAACTTCTACATTTGGTAGAATTTTCCTCCACGATCGAACGAGTGTAATTGGCTTTATTTTGTTCCAAGATTGAGTTACACCATTTATCGTATCCAGTTTTGTCATTTTTTTTTCCACAATTTAATCAAATCATCACCTTCATTACAAAGGCTTTTAATAAGGTCATTGCGGTAATGTTTCATTAATCAGATAACCCCTTGATCTATTAATGTATTCCCAAGCAATTTTAAATTCAATCATGCACGGATAATCGGGAGTTTACTGTAGATGTTTTTGAGAGAAAATTCCAAAAAAAATTCAAAAAACCAATTTTGTAAAATAGCCTGCCATTTTCCCGATTTTCTTCAAATCTTTGGAATTCTAGCAATGCTTCTTAATATTAATATATTGTATAAGTAAATAGATATGTACATTTCATTGATGCGGAAGTTTAGAGAGCCGCTTAATGCTACTGTTTCCTCTAGTACCTTACCAAAAAAAATCAATTAACCCCGGGAAAACGTTTGGAACAAAAGGTAGACATTTATGTGTACAAAGTTGGTGCAATATTTGAGAAAATCATGAAAAAAAAAGGTTCAATAAATCCCACTTCCGGCTGATGTGATTTTACTCGAAACTTCCGTCACATACCACTGTAATATCTCAGCGTAATATAATATTCGAAGTTTCTGCAATTTTTCGTTTTTAAGATATTTTGTTCACACACACATTAGGTATATAGAGACCATTTGCTAATAACATATTTTTTCGTATTCAGGAGACCTCAAAACATGTATTTCCGGTGATAATTCGAATTTCGAAAATTTGACAGCATCACAATACTTCCTCTTACTAGAAACATTTTTTTTTTTTTTTCTAACTACAGAATTTTTTTTTCGATAATATTGTAAGCATAGACGACTGGAATACTTCTATTTTAAATTTCCGTTTTAGAACGGGTCATACTTCTGCGTTTGTTTTCACACGAAACCCAGAAATATGACCAGATATTATATAAACAGATTTTCTTCAAATTAGATTTCAATGATTTTTTTTTGCATCAGCAGTGTATTTCTCTTAATCAGTAAGAAAATGAAAATAATGTTAACAAAGATGCAATAACAATTTGTCAAAAACAGTGTCCCAATTTAGTTAAAGCTCAACCATAAGATACTCTTACTGTTTACGCATATTCTCCAAGTGCATTTCTGGATTAAATTGCCTGCCAAGAAAACTAGGTTATTTATATAGACGATAAATTCTATTAAATATTTATTTGAGTGCCAAAGATATTTTCTATTTTATTAATTCCATTCGTTGTGCACAATTTATGTTATAGGCGTTTATAGGAAGATTTATTTCATATTTTCATACATAGCTCAGCCTAAAAATCTATCAGGAATTATTCCATTAATAAATTAATCTAAAATGATAGTTATGTAATTAATTTAATTAATATTTTCTCTTCAAATTGCAAATAAAAACTAGCTTTGTCAACCATATAACATTTAACGTCTAAATTGTAACATTATAATCGAGGAATTATTATTGTTTGGCAATTCGTAATTGATGATGTTATTCATAATTGATATTTATAATAATCTAATTATAGTATAATTCGTATAATATAATAATCTAATATAATTCATATATATAATAATTATATTCAAATGAATATAACTACTCATAATATATATAAATGTTAATATACTATTACATTCAAATTACAGCATTGATAATAATGATGAATAATAAATTGTCTGTCTTTCAAATTAATATTACATTAATGCAGTTTGTTTGGAATTATTTCCCAAATAGATAAAAATCTTGAATTATAGAGTTTCTATCTATTTTCACGTGAACAAAAAAAAAAATCTGGTGTGAAACACTCACACAACTTTCACTTACTCCATCTCTCAAAATTATAATTGACAAATTTTATAGTTTGTGTACCAAATTTAATGGAATTCGTAGAAAACTGAAAAAAAATTGTTCCGTAAAAGCGCATTTCCGGTTTACTAATTTTCTTGAAACTCAGAATTTTGGCCATATATTTATTTCTAATTAATTTTGTTTGGATAATAGAATTGTATAATCAACTATGATAGTACTTAAAAGTAAACATAACCCCACCCCTCCCCCAAAAGCTCCCTTAAATGACTTTAACAGAGAAATGTTTCAAATAAAAGTTGTAGATCTTTGTATGTGTAGTTTATATGAGAATTTTTTGAGAAAATCGCGAAAAAGTGAAAAAATCATTTAGTAAAGTGGTAAAGTATACGCACTTCCACCCATCCGATTTTTCTCAAACTCAGAATTTCAACAACATATTTAATTCTAATTAACATTATTTAGATGACAGAATTGTCTAATAAACTGAAATAGCACTTTAGAGGAAACCGTAACCCTAGCTCTTCCCCAAATGTACCCTTAAATGAATTTTCCCGGAGAAATGTTCCAAATAAAAGTTGCAGCTCATTCTAAGTTTAAAGAAAATCGTTGGAGCTATTTTTGAGAAAATCGCAAAAAAAGAAAAAAAAAAATTAGTAAAGTAGTACTTCCGGTTGAGGAATTTTCACAGATAACCTATTGTCGGATCACATGGTGACACCTAAACGGAATATCAAGTTTGAACTCAAAACGGATATTTCCGGTGAGAACTCGTTACCGAAAATTCGAGACGATTACAATACTTCCTCTTACTAGGAGTAAGAGAAAGTAATAAGTCTGGAATGAAAACACACACATTGTATTCTCTTCTTTGGTTTAATCTTATAAAATACGTAATTCTTTTTTTATACTTTGCCTTTAATACCAGTCTAAGCTCATTACATACTTTGTACATAAATTACTGTATAACCTTCCTACTCTGTAACCTCCTCTTGACTCTCATCTCGTACACATACATATAACACACATTGTACTGATTTGCGGTGGAACTATAAATTTGACTGATGTTCTCCTGTTCATATATATATTAATGACCAGTAATTTTATTTATTTTTATTTTCTCTTACTCCTAGTTCCTAGTAAGAGGAGGTATTGTAATCCTGTCAAGTTTTCGGTATCGCAGTTTCATTGGAAATATCCATTTTGAGGTCCCTTGAGTCCAAAAAAGTGGTTTTTAACAAATGTTGTGTGTGCGTGTATGTGAATAGCATAACTCAAAAACGAAAAACCATAGAAAGTTCAAACTTGATATTCCGTTTAGATATCACCATGGCCTCTGACAATGGGTCATCTGTCAAAATTCCTCAACCGGAAGTACCACTTTACTTGTTATTTTTTTTACTTTTTTGCGTTTTTCTCAAAAATAGCTTCGACGATTTTCTTCAAACTTGGTATATGAACTACACATACAAAGAACAACAACTTTTATTTAAAACATTTCTCTGGGAAAATTCATTTAAGGGCACTTTTAGGGGTGGTGGGTGGGGATATGTTTTTCTCTAAAATACTATCATAGTTGATTATACAATTCTATCATCCAAATAAAAATTAATTAGAAATAAATAGATGGCCAAAATTCCGAGTTTCAAGTAAAATTAGTAAACCGGAAGTGCACTTTTACTGAACAGTTTTCGTAAAATATAAAATTTGTCAATCATAATTTTGAGAAGTGGAGTAAGAGAAAGTTGTGTGTGAGTGTTTCACACCAGATTTTTTTGTACTCATGGATCTCAAAGCATTTTTTTTTTTTGTACGTGTGTGTGAAAAAGTTAATTTCAACAATTTCATATGATCACAATAGTTTTTCTAAACAGCTGCAATTTATAGAAATTAATAGAGTAAAAACACTCCTTCAGCAAGGATTACAACCGTCGTATCTTCTAATATTATTTTTATATTTTATATTAAATTTACACAAACGATATTCCCCATCCTTTTTATTCTTCCACCTTGTTGAACTTTTATTAAATTGAAGTAAAAGTTGGTTGTGGGAAATTTTTATAAATATAGAAATTTTCATTGAAAAATGAATATATTTTTTTTTTTTTGTTGAAGAATTTGTAAAGGAAATGAATTGAAATCGACTAGATTATTTTTTTTTTTATGAATAAAATAGAAAGGATAGAATTTATATGAGAAAATTATTTAAAAAAAGGAAGTAAAAGAAAAATCATTTTTTCCCAATATAATCGACAAAAGTTTGGAAATTTTTTGATTATTTCTATTGTTAAGAAAATTATTTAATGTTTGAGATTACAAAGTTTGATACTTTATTAATTATTTTATTAATTTATTTACAATAACAATTGCTGTAAAAAAAAAATATCTCTGTTATAATTAAAAATATTGTAACGCAGCCAGTGGTGTCATCTAGGAGAAGAAGTAGGAACCTCAAGTTCTCTTGGTGGCCGCTAGGAAGCGCTGGCGACGTGCTATAGTTATTTCTGGAAGGATTGAGAAGATACTAGAAAATTCTCCACCGGTATAAATAGTGGAACCGCAGAGAGTTGAGAGTTTTCTAGTTACAAACGAAGTGTACGTTTGTGGAAAGTGTATAAAAAGTGAACAAAGTGAACTTTTGTGGTTTAAACTGTGAAGTAATTATTATTAAGTGTTGTTTTTTTGTAATTTATTGTGTATAACAATAAATTGGTGTTTTCTTTATTAAGTTTAGAGTATTTTATCTATACGAATCCATTTAAAACTTGTTGCAGTAGCTAGTTTAGAGGGAAAAACGTTATAATATTATAAATAATTTTCATTTATAAAAATATTATGAAAAATATTTTTAAAAAAATACTATAATTTTCTACATTGAATCTTGATTAAAAAAAAAAAAAAAAAAAAAAAACAGTTGATAATGCATTGGGGAAAATTATTGGAATGAACGTTATCAAACAATTTTTTTTTGTTCACCATTTTATCAATTAACATAGGATGACGTTCGAGGCTCTCTCCCTTACCTAATGAAATCATTGTTTTCATTTTCAAGTCCCTTAGGCTACTCTGTTTATCATCAAAGGTGTGCCCTATTTTGCGATTGTAACCCATTTATTAGACACCCCTTTTTTTAGTGCTTTCAATATAAATTACGCTTGTATAAATTCCCCAACAATTTATACCTATTCAATGATCAAATTTCTGAACTAAATTCCCAGCTTATTTGACTGACTTCATTATTATTGTCAATTAAAATTGTTGAATTGATGTAGTTTGAATTGTAAAGCTAGCAAAAATTATGGAAGATACTTCTCGAACCGTTCTTATACAAACGAAAAGGATTGTGAGATTCGGTCTATTTAAAAAAAAAAAAAAATAAGAAAACTTAAATTCTTGCCAACGTTTCGACAAATATTTTGTCTCTTTTTCAAGGCATAAACAAAAAAAAAAAACTGTTAAATAATCCTTCAAAACATAAAGAATTTAAAATACTTATGTATAAATTTGGAAAATAAAAAGTTGAGAATACCTCAAAACCACAGAGAATAGTGAACAAAATAAGGATAGTAACCAAATCATTATTTTGTTCACTATTCTCTGTGGTTTTATTTTCCAAATTTATACATAAGTATTTTAAATTCTTTATGTTTTGAAGGATTATTTAACAGTTTTTTTGTTTTTTTTTTACGTCTTGAAAAAGACAATATATTTGTCGAAATGTTGGCAAGAATTTAAGTTTTCTTATTTTTTTTAAAAAAAGACCGAATCTCACAATCCTTTTACTTCTAGCAAAAATTTCCAATATCAATTCCCGACAATCACAATCCGCACTATTTTCTGTTCTTATCTGAACTAATTTTGTTTGTTTCAATTTCAAACTGAAAATCTGAAACTGGGACATGTGAATTCTCTGATATACAATGGTTTCTGCCCTAACAGAATCCCATCAAAATATATAAACAGGCACTCATTACTTAATAACAGGCTATCTGTTTTTTAACAACTGTTCGATCTTATGTTTGTCGCTGACATTTTTTTTTTATCGTCCTTAACAAAGTATTGTTATCAGGTTTATGTAGATATTTATATAAAATTTCTACTTAGTTGTCCAATATTTTTAAATTTTCTGTCACACAACATCACTAATTGATTCAATGAATTGATTCTTACCAAAACCTAAAACAAAAAGTTTAAGCTCCAATTATGTGAATGATTTATTAAAAATATTAATATTTATATTAAAAGAATTTAATATAATAGCTTTAAAAAGTCTGGGAAAAATTTCAACTCTTATAAAAATTGTATTCTAACCTTTAAGGATTTTCAACTAGAAAAAAAACCTCCCAAGAGTCTAGTTAGGCACTTATTAATACGAGGATGCTATTAAAGGCAAAAGGATCAGATCCTTCCAATTACCATGGAATTTCTTTGATGAATACTCTTCTGATATTATTTACTTCCATTTTATAAAAAAGATTGTAGAGGGGGGTGGAGGAAGCATCATTGCTATCTGGACAAATATGACGTTATTAGTGCGAACAGTGGATTTTCTGATAAACTCTTATCTCTCTTCTCCATATCTTCCTTAGATGTTGGTTAAGTTCCTTTTCTTTGCGCTATTTGTGGATTTAAAAAAGTGAGCCTTCAATTCAGCTGGTCATACGTTTTTATAGCGGATACGTATGTTTAATAATAGGACTTAGGAACTAGATTGGCAAAAATTATTAAAGATCTTATATGCTTCCAGGTCGGCAGAACCAAAGAATCATACACAGCACCCACTGACCCATCATTTTTTCAGTGGCCCAGTTTGGTGATTAATCATCAGATTTAACCAAAATTACATTTTATATAAAAAATAAAATATATTTTTCACTCAAAAAGTAGAAAGTTATAACCTAAATTTTTCCCGTTTGCTCTATTTTCTTCTGTCTTTTATTGACGCGACAGGCGCATGTAGCTGGTCATGGCCTCTTCAACAATTATCTGCCTCCACTTTTGCTTACGTTACGCTTATATTGAGGTACCTCATTTGCACACGGTCCTTCCACCTATTCTTGGGGCGACATCTTGACCGCACTGCATCTGCTGGCCCTTTCCAACTTGTGGAAAATCTCCTTAATTGCAGCAGGGATCTCCCTATGATGGCAATGTCATCTGTAAGTAATTTGTGGCATGTTGTGTGAAAATGAATAACCAACTCTGTTCACTCTAACCTTAAGTACCACATAAAAAACCGTGGGAGCTATTGGATCTCCTTGTCTCAATCCAGACTTTACCTGAAACGAATCTAAGATGCCTTGGAAACTTTTTATCCTACAAATTGTGCTCCTCATGGAGCATTTGACTAGCCTTATTAATTTTGGGAGATAATTTCTATTTCCTCCTTAGCCGCAAATAATTCTCACTCCTTGAGAATAGGCCGCCTTGAAATCAATGGACAACATCCTGATGATCTTTCCCATGTTCATGCATCCTCTCGTAAGCCTATCTTAGAGTGAATATCTGGTCAATCGTGGATCTGCTGCTTCGAAAACCTTCTTGGCAATCCCCTCAGCTTTCCTCTCAATATACGGTGCAATCACAAATATTCGGTAGAAACTACAAATCTCTCTGTAGTTTTTTGCATTAGCGGAAACGTGTTTCATTTGATATATTGACACAATAATTTTTTTCACCCCATTTCTTGGGTACATTCTCTTTTTACTCCAGATCTACGATACTAAATCTTGGCAGTTCTTTAGCTGCTTTTTAAACAATTCAGCTAGTATTTGGTCAGCATCTGGTGATTGGTTATTTTTTTAATTTACTAATTATTTTCACAATAATTTCGATATCAGGAGAAACATCTTCATCTGATACACCATCACTTCGACCTTTACACTTTTCTCCATCCTCTACTGTGTTGTGTCTTTTCCATCTTTCTTGGACATCTCTGTCAATCACTAACATTTGTCCGTTTTTATCTATTTGCTTTATTTTACTTATTTGAATTTTGTTTTTATGTGTCAGCATTATAGAAAAGATTCTAATTTTCTGTCCTGATATATATTTTTTTTTTTGCTAGGAGTTCAAGACATGTTAACATCAAATTATTATATTCAAAAACCTGAAGAAATATATAAAACAAGCAACCGGCGCCTGAGGGAGTGCGAATGTGAGAAGGCTTAATAAATAATAAATAAATTTATCACATGTAGATGTCAAGTATAAACATTGAAACAGATGTGTGTATGGGTGATGTGTGGGTATGGGTATGCGTGACAGAAGTGTGAAGAGATGATGGTATAGCAGAATATATGTAGTAACATCGTATACACTGTCGTTATATGCCTTTGTATGAGTACATCATTACGGATTCATGAGGGGTCATATACCAAACAGAGGTCAAACTCAACGTGCTACCATATCCCCTGGAGTCCCGGACAAGAGTGTATACATCGTTTAAAGTTCTCGCAGACCTTATATATATATATATATAATTCTATTTCCTATCTCATAGTATATATATCCCCGGATCTCTTATTGCTCATTCCTTCTCTTAAACTTTGTCTTCTCTGGCTTGCCCAAACATCAATTTCCTTCAGATTATTCAATAAACACTAAACTACCAATTCCACATCATGTTTCAATTTATTCCCGATACTATTTATCTAAACATCTTTATAGAAATGGTTTTTTTTTTTATTGAATAAAATAAGTGAATATCAGTTTATATGTACATATAAAATCACATACTACAAATTTACCAACATATGTTCTCTCCTCGATTCAACATGTATATTCTTAACTATTATTTATTTTATTATTAAGATACAGTGAAATAATAATAATAATAATAATATTATAAATGATTTTACAGCAACATAAAGACAATTCTGCTGCGATAATCAAGTCGCAGGAGTAGACCACTATTAAAATTAAATTTAACGCATTATTCATATTTAAATTAAATTTTATACGAGTATTAATTTTAATTTTTAGTACTGCATAAATTGTAAAAATACTCACGATAATAAGTGTTCATAGTAATTATATGTAATTTTTAAAATAATACTGTTATCAAAGAAATTTTTTTTTTCTTTCAGAAAACGAAAAAAAATTGTAAACAGACTGTAAAAAAAAAAAAAAATAAGTTTAAAATTTGATGGCCAGTTTTATCGTCCTGAATAGAACATTATTACGAGAGTGATTTTCAATTATAGGTCGGACAGAAATACTTTAAGGAATATATTATATTATATAAATATAGATATTGTCAGTTATTGAACTATCAAAATGAATGAAATAAAAAATAAAAAACACGATAGAAAACGTTAACGATGGAAAAATAAAAATGAAGAGAATAAACATTACGACTTTATTTATAAGGTTCCCTTATATTATTTATTACTATTATTATTATTATCTGCAACCAGCTTTAAAATCTATTTTATTCCACAGAATATGGCGATGTTTATCATCCGTGATTAATTAATATTTTTATAAATTAGCGAATTTCGGTTGATAAAAGTGATGTACCAGAAATGCCATAGCATCGATCTTGTAATAGGATTCAAAGAGAGGAACCATAGCAGAGAAAAAGAGACAAAACTGCAGGACCACTCTATCGGACTAGAGTGAGAGACAGTATATAAATGCAGCGACACGTGAGGATATACATCAGAGTTCATACAACAGAGTTCACTCGCCAGTCACAATGTGTCATCTACCACACCCTACCATTTTAGTGTAAAGTCCAGGCAGTCAGTGTCACTTTAACATTATATACAGTGTTCAGCCATAACTAGTTTGTTCATTCAGACCAAACCATTTATCTCTTTCATCAAAGCCATTAAAACCTATAAATATTTTTTTTTCATGACACTTTCTTGTGTAATAATATTTTGTGAAAAACCTTGAAAATAGATATATCGATACCTTTGGCATTTTTACTTACTGAAACTCGTAACTAATTTATTACAAATATTATGATGGTTTAAAACAAAGTCGTCCATGCTTATTAACATTTATGGAAACTATGGATTAATTTGAAAGGATATTACTTGAAATACCTATTTCTCAAGTATTTTGTAAAGCCCTTTTTGGTGCCCCTCTTGCCACTTGTTCCATTATTGCCGCGCACTACTGGAAAGGTCTGATTAATACATTTGAATATTTATGGAGAAGCATGGAATAATATATATATATATATATATATATATAAAGCTCTATATATACATATAACATTAGAAGGCTGGCACTTGTAATATGCTTGCCGTGGAACACTGGAGAAGTGGCTTCTAAAACCCTCTTTATAATTGCCGACCTTTAGGTTAAATCAACCTAACACCAGCTATTTCCACATTTTACATTTCCACTAGATAATATTTCCCTTAATTCTGGAAACTTCAACGTTAAAATTTTAAACTTTTTTTTTAAAATAAAAGATAAATTATTAAATAGTACCCAGTAAATTAATCGTGGAATAAGCCGTTATTTTTTGGGAGGGGTCATTGTTGTAGGAAATGGTAGGGGATGTTGATGATTGTTTAAATAATACATTACTATTGTGACACTTGTACTCACAATTTTATATTTGGCAATACTGAGGGTGGAGAAAGAGTAAAGGGAAAGAGAGATAAGAGTGGCCATAGAGAGGTATTGGACGGAAATGGCAGCAGGTAGCTATATAGAAATTCTTGCTTTTTCTAACGGTCGCTTCGCTAGTTTGTAGAGAACTCTTTAATCTGTAGAAAGGTTTTCGACAGAGTGCTGATTACTTCTTGGAAGCTGCTATTTGATGAAACTTCGAGATAATTGTTGACTCTTCGATAATTATAGTAGGTTCTTGATTGCCACTTGCAGACGGTGTCCTGACATATGTTGATTTCTTGTTGTAAGATGACTTTTTAACACTTGAGCGTTGATTTCAAATTTGTTGATTTCAAACATTGATTGGAGACTGACTTAATTTCATGTAGGCGCGATTGAGAGTATAATTCCCGTGAAGTGTGCTGTGGAGTGTTTATTCCAACAGAGGATTATTTATTCCAGAACTGATTTCGAGAATTTTTTATGACATAATTTTTGTAGTATAATTAATGTTGTGTACAATTTGAAAATGAAAAAGCTTTTAAATATTTAAGCAGCAGCGAGGTGATATTAGCGAAATGAAAGATTAGCTGAACACCTCTTCATCAGAATCAGAATTAATCTTTTTTTTTGCAAAAATACTGTCTAGATTGGTGGTGTATTTTATTGACTATACGGTAAAGTTTTCGTTTGGCAATAAATACTGATAAATTATATTTATTAAAAATTAACAATTTATCTACAGACAAAACAAAAATGCAATAAACAATAATAATATACGAAGTTTTGGGAACAATATAATTCTGGAAAGTTATAAAGGGTCGCGATACTGCTACTAAAGGATTGGAATAAATCTTTATTATTTATTAGCCAGCTAAGTCCTTTATTAGTTTGGTGTAAATAGCCAAGGGAGGTGCCCGAGAAGAACTTAGAAGATTCTAGGTCTCTTTTTAGAGAGGAGGGCAGTTGAAGTTATACGGATAAGTTGAAAGTTTCTGTTTGCACTTTGTCGTGTGTGTGTGTGTGTGTGTGTGTGTGTGTGTGTATGCATGTATGTGTATATTGCAGAAATGATGAAGTACAGTAGTAGGGACGATGGAAAGGCAGTTAAGAACAGAGTATGAGAAAATAATAGAAAATACCTTTTGTGGTTTCGGCTTTTCTTCAATCCACAGTCATCAGTTTTGAAAACACAAAAGCTTTTCAGTTGTATTTTAGTTTTAACAAAGAACAAATAATGAGTTTTTAGTCCTTCCATTCGGTATTACTTAGAAATCCAGCAGTCTATGTAAAAGTTGCTAATTAAATGCATGCATTCACTGAACCTTTTTTGAAACAGAACTTTCTGTCCACTTTTTTTATCGGTACGCATTAAAATTAATTTTTCATTATTATTATTTCTAAATCCCATCACACAAAAGGGGAGGGCAAACCCTACGCTATCCAAAGCCTCCCAGGGCCCATATAGCTACCCCTAAAGAATAACAACCACTGGGACTAGAACGAAAATCCAGGCCCAGGTTTTAACCATCTAAGTTTCACCACAGACCGAACAAATCGGACCAAAACCTTAAAAGGACACAGCTTAAGATCCTCTACCGATATCCTATTCCGGCCGAAGGTCCTAAACCTAATCTCCTCACAACCCAAACAATTCGTCATCAGATGCATGGGTGTTTCCTCCTCAGTCTCACAAACTCTACAAAAGGGGTCAGGCACGAGTCCCATTATATAGAGATGTCTCCTTAAACCACAATGCCCAGTGAGGAATCCAACCAGATGTCTGAGGGAGGTCCGTGAAAGACATCGGACCCCGCTACTCAAAGCTCCGTCTGGGCCCCCAATGAGCATTTTAGACTGCCGACAACCCACTGCACTCATCCATAAGGATGAGTGCTGTGAGGTCATCCACGTCTGAAAGCCCGACAAACATGTGCCAGAAGACACACCAACAGCAGGCTCTGGACCAATGAAAGGGAGAGAGGCACCTAATTTGGCAAACCTATCCACCTCATTATTCCCAAAAATTACCATATGATTCTAAATCCCTACTGTGGTATTATTTTAAAATAATGATGAATAACGCTTAACATCTAACAATTTTATTTGAAATTTTCCCCTCGGGATAATTGAATTTCTAGAGGATTCTGAGTTAACAGTAGCGTATGCTTTCCTCTTACTACCAGGACAATAAAATGTATAGTTTGTACCATCCATAATCAGTGAAAAACGTGTAACACGAAAATGCTTAATATGAAAAATCGGTTAACACGAAATCATACTGCGGGTTCCGACAAAATACTATGTAACTTCATGCATTTTTTTTTTCTTTCTTTTAACACGAAACAAATATCGTTTAACGTGAAAAGATTTCACTTTTCGGTCGAACAAAAAAATATACCTGTTTTCTGCAGTCACATTGTCACGCAGATTTTTTGGCTAATTTTATTTCATTAGACGGTACTAATTTACTTTCTCTTAATCCTAGTAAGAGGAAGTATTGTAATCGTGTCAAATTTTCGATATCCAGTTTTCACTGGAAATATCCGTTTTCAGGTCCCCAGAGTCCAAAAAAAGTGGTTTTTAGTAAACTTTCTGTGTGTGTGTGTGTGTGTGTGTGTGTGTGTGTGTGTGTGTGTGTGCCTGTGTATGTATGTGAACAGCATAGCTGAAAAATGAAAAACCGTAGAAAATTGAAACTTGATATTCCGTTTAGGTATCACCATGGGATCTGACGGTGCGTTATCTGTCATAATTCTCAACCGGAAGTACCACTTTACACGTTTTTTTTTTTTTTTTTACTTTCATGCGATTTTCTCAAAAATGGCTTTGACGATTTTCTTCAACCTTAGTATATCAAACTACACTTACAAAGAACTACAACTTTTATTTGAAACGTTTCTCTGGTAAAATCCATTTAAGGGCAGTTTTATGAAGGAGAGGTGGGGTTAGGTTTTCATCTAAAATGCTATTTCAGTTTATTAAACAATTCTATCATCTAAATAATGTTAATTAGAATTGAATATGTTGTTGAAATTCCAAGTATGAAAAAAAATCGGATAACCGGAAGTGCGTTGTTTGAACACTTTACTAAATAATTTTTTTTTTCACTTTTTCGCGACAATTTCTTGAAACTTCGTATATAAACTAAACATACAAAGATCTACAACTTTTATTTAAAACATTTCTCTGGGAAAATTCATTTAAGGGCACTTTTGGAGGAAGGATGGGGTTACGTTTTTCTCTAAAGTGCCATCATAGTTGATTATACAATTCTATCATCCAAACAAAATTAATTAAAAATAAGTAGATGGCCAAAATTCCGAGTTTCAAGAAAATTAGTAAACCGGAAGTGCGCTTTTACTGGACAGTTTTCGACAAATTTCGTTATATTTGGTACATAAACTATAATATTTGTCAATTATAATTTTGAGAACAGAAGTAAGAGAAAGTTGTGTGAATGTTTCACACCAGATTTTTTTTTTTTTATTACATAAACTTATTTTTTTCACATGTAGAATGGGGCAGAGAAATCGGGACGAAAACAAACAGCTATTTTATCATTTCATACACGAAATCATTTCTTTTAACACGAAAAAATATTTCGTGTCCCCCTCAGTTTCGTATTAAACGTTTTTTCACTGTAATATTAATATACATCAGCAGCATTGGTAAAGTTTCAAATCTGATGCAACTT
Organism: Triatoma infestans; assembly: GCA_011037195.1. Classification (NCBI taxonomy): domain Eukaryota; kingdom Metazoa; phylum Arthropoda; class Insecta; order Hemiptera; family Reduviidae; genus Triatoma; species Triatoma infestans. The sequence continues at coordinate 331,622 of JAAEAF010000042.1, forward strand.
TATAGTATAGGTTTTTGAAATTTTCTCGAAAACTGTTTTAAACAATTTTCTTTATATTTTAATATAAATTTTATTTAAAAGTTTGTTTCTTTAAAAAAAAAAAAAGATTTTCGTGTCTTTAAGGGTCCTCCTGTAAGTTTCGTTAAAATTTAAATTGCCGCTATACACTTTAATTGCGAGAGAGGGCTCTATTACACAAGTTACCAATGTGTTTTTATATGTCTTTTAGGCAAGCTCATTTAAACGTTTGTAAACATAACAATTTTAGAGTAAAGTTTTTCTATTATATCATATTGTAGGTCGAAAATGTCGTACGAGTGTTTCAAACCGATTTTCGTTCCATATTTTCATACGTAGAAGTATTTTTGGAAATAACTTTAAATTCGTTTGTTCATTGTAGGCAGAGTGCAGGTCACCTGAAGTTGTAATGAATACACAGAGTTTAAATATAGATTGTTATTTTAACTTACGCTGTTGTGTTAATTATGATGTGATGAACGGTGTTTAAAAAGGAAACTGTGTTACTTCATTTCCTGACGTTTCAACATTTTACATGTTTATCCTCAGTGGAAGTGTTATTTTTAACAATTTTTATATCTAACCTTGAGCGTTTAAGTTGTGGTGTAAAATTGTAGAAAGTTTCTATGTGAGTAAGACATGTTAAGGAATCTGATGTGAAATTGTAACAATTAGTAGGCCTACCACCTTCGTTGTTAGCTATGTGATACTCTCAACACAGCCTATTTCCAAAAAAAATTCTAATTTTTGGCAAAATGTTATTTAAAAAAAACCTAAAATACAACACAATATTGATGGTGACCACGTGCTGCTCAACATTTTATGAACAATATTGTATAAAATAATAATAAAAATAAGCCTTTATTTAAACCAGATACATTCCACTTTGAATGAAAAAATAAAAAAATAATAACATAACTCAAATATAAAATAATAAACAGTATTTAAATTCTTTTCGTATCATAAACTTGAAATTGTTAAAATAAAAAGTAACTTTTGGAAAAAAATGAAATACAAATGAACTGAATTTATAAAATTTACAAAACTTAAATAAAAATTAAATTAATGTTGATATTCACTAGGCCAATCTGAGGGCATAGGCCTCTTACCAAACTATCCCAAGCTGTTCTGTCTTGTGCCGCTCTTTGCCAGAGACTGCCGGAGAAGTTTTCCATATCGTCTCTCCATCTACATCTAGGACGCCCTCTTTTCCTTTTACTATATATAGGAAACCAGTCAGTTGTTCGTTTAGCCCATCTTTCTGGATCTAGTCTGGCTAAATGTCCTGCCCATTTCCATTTTAGTTCTAGAACCGCCAGTTTAACATCTTTTACGTTCGTCTTTTTTCTGATGCTAACAGCTGTTCGTCTTTTCCATCTTTTTGATCCCCAGCATACTTCTTCCCAAGGCGCGTTGGGTTTTCTTCAGTTTACTGAGAGTCCCCTTTGAAATTGGCCATGTTTGGCAGCCATAAATCAAACATGGAATGATACAACCGTCAAAAACCTTCTTTTTCAGCTTAATGTTCATTCAACTTTTAAAAATTCAATCCCGTTTTGAGGGACCAAAACTTCTTCCAGCAACTTCCCCATGAGCTCCTTCTTTGAAAGAAATCTGCTGTCCGATATAGATTACCTCCTCTGCCCATTGTAGCTTCTTTCCCCCTAGAACTATTTCGTGCTTTCCACCATTTGTGAATAAAATCGTTTTTTTTTTTTATTTATATTTAAGTCTGCCTCTTTTCCTGCATTATTTAGTTCTTCTATGAGGTTTGCTAGCTGCTCCGCTGAGTTTGCGATCAGTATAATGTCATCCGCAAAACGTAAATTATTTATTTTCTTCCCTGCTATATTGATGCCGTAGTTGTCCCAATCTATTTCCATAAAAACCTATTCCAGGACTGCATTAAAGAAATCTGGAGATAATGGATCGCCTTGCCTTACTCCTTTTTTTATCGGAGTCATTTCCTTCTTTTTCCAGAATCATCCTGCTATAACTATTTGCGTACCAATGTTCAATAATCTAAACGAACACCTTATTAACTCCCTGACTTTTTAAACTATTAATAAGAAACTTATGGTTTACGGAGTCAAAGGCCTTTTTATAATCTATGGAGGCCATATACACAGTTATTTGATATTCATTACTTTTCCCTATTATTTGGTTTATAGTGTGTATATTATCTAAGGTGGAAAATCCTTTTCTAAATCCGGTCTGTTCTAGAGCTTGATTTTCTGTAAGCGTTGTCCTGATTCTTTGCTGCAACACTTTTGCGAATATTTTTCCTATAACTAGTAATAGATACTCTAGCAATATTTAAAAAAAATTTTAACCATAAAATTACATAACCAAATTTCAAAAGCTTAACTTATTCAAAGAACTTACTAGGAATCAAAGAAAATAAAAAAATTAATAACGTAGATTATATCAGTAATATAATCATTATTTCACTTGCTCTGACTAGTAACTAATAATTGTTACAATTTCACATCAGATTCCTTAACACGTACATTCACATAGAAAGTTTCTACAACTTCATACTACAAACTTAAACGCTCAAGATTAGATATAAAAATTGTTAAAAATAACACTTCCATTGAGAATAACATGTAAAATGTTGAAACGTCAGGAAGGAAATTGAAATAATACAATTTGTAACGCAATGGATTAACTAGGATGTTAAACTGGTACATCTTTTTTTAAACATCGTTCATCACAAAGTTTAAACTTCCTTGGAATTGTTCGTTTTTGTGATATTTTATCCGCACAAATACATTGTACACTTACAGAACATTTGCTAAAAATTTGTTCTTTATTCAAGGTTGCCTCAAAACAGATAGATCCGAATTTCGAAAATTTTTTTTGACACAATCGCATTACATCCTGGTTACGCAATGTCTAACATAACCATTTCACTAGATCAACCTTCAAAGGTGTATTTGGCAAAAAATGCTGAGATAAGCTGATAATAGCTCTGGGGGGGGGGAGTGAGCAAAGAAAGAAAATGTCTTCTTTTCAAACGCATGTGGGAGTGGAAGAAAGAAATGCAAAAATAATGGTTTTGAAAAATAGTTTAGTGAATTTTGACCATATTTAAGTGAAGCAGTTTTGGAAAATAAATAGTGAATTTACTTTCAAAAAGAGTGTATTTAGAGTCAGGTACTATAATATAGGGTCATTGCTATTTGGGAAACAAAGGCACAAAAATCCGTTAAATTAATACAATGCCACTTGGCCAACTGTTTTGTTAGAGAGAGCATTCCTTCAAGACAGTCCGCATTCTGCTTTCAAAGCCAGAACACTTGCTTCAGGAATCGCTCTCTTAAACTCATGCCAGTGATAGAGATTTGCCTTTATTCTAGATCATTTATTAAGATAGTTGGTTGTAGATAACGAAGCAGAACACTTGTTTTTCGCTCTCTCTAGCATCAGTGCATATTAATAAGTTAATAATTTCTTTGCAAATAACTTGTAGTTATTATTTTAATAGAATATATTTATTGTTAGCAGTGGTGACTACTTTCTTATTTACTAATACTTCTCTCTTAAACATATATACAAACACAAGCTCCCTTTTACAAAACCGCTCGTGCTACTACAAACATACAACTATATCATCACTTACATTTCACATGCTTTGGTCCTCTTTACAAATTCTTTAAACTGAATATTTAAAAAAAAAAAAAAAACCGCCCAGATAATACGGTTAATATATTTTATCTAAAGAGATAATGGAATGCACCATAATTAGAAATTATAGTATGTTAAAACCCTTTGGACAATATGTTAACTTCCCATTAGTGGTAGGGTTTAAGACCGGGGTAATAAACTTTGCGTAGTAATTTCTAGAAAGAGCAAGCTGTGTTGTGAACATGGTATTATATAGGGCTGAAACCAAGGGTTGGCTTCTTTGGACAATAACTGGGGAACATAACCTGGGCGAACATGAAATGGATAACCATAATTTTCACTCACTTCCTCACAATTACTTGCATATATATATACATATATTTACGAAGAGAAGGGAATGAAGTGAGAAAAAAACTTTTAAGGATGCTCTTTCTTTCTTGATTTATCTTTTAATATTTTTTTTTTTCACCAAATAAATGATTATTTTATTATCTCATTTTCTTTTAACTACATTTTACTTTTCTAAAGAGAGTAACAATAATTGTAATTGTGCCAAATTTGCAAAACTGTTTTTTTTTTTATTGGAAATCATATTTTGAACCACTCGTATATATGAAATTATCACACTCTCTCTCTTTCTCTTTTTTTGGTGTTTCTGTGATCTGTGGGTTATACATAATTATAACTCAAAATAGAAATATATCTATTATAACTCAAAATAGAAAATAGAAAGTTTTAAAAAAAATCAAGAAAAAAGACATTTTAGAAAATTATATTTTTATTTATAGTATTTTATATTATTTATTTATTTATTTATAGTATTTATTTATTTTTAATTTAAGGCGCGTCAACATCTATGGTCACTGTGCCCGGATCATTCTCAGGGCACTGACGGTATCCAAACAGTGTTCTCTAGCTACAGACGACACTGTCCATCACCGAACAGTGAGCTGTAGAGACTCACCTAGGAAGAAAAAAAATTAAGGATATCATAGCTGGACTCGAACCTGGGAATTCCAGCGTGGGAGTCCAGTACGCTAACTACTTAGATATTCGGAATACGGGGACACGTATTTTTTAGTTTTTTTTCTAGCTATCTTAGTTTCCGAGAAAAAGTCGTTATCCATATACCTTGGGACACCCTGTATATATACGTATCTACTATTTCAAGTTTAATGAAATCCGTTTTGCTTTCATGGGCAAAAATCGGAGAAAACTGTAAAAAAAAAAAAAACTCTTCAGTACTGTATTTCCAGTAAACCGATTTCACTTCAAATTTGGAATTCTGGCCGATTTCGACTAAAACCTTATTATCAGGGCCTGTGGTAGAAATTAAACAACTTATCAACTTTGAACTTTCTCTGATTTTCCATTTTTCTATTTACGATTCCTACAAACATATGATGGCCCACCCCCCCAATCATTCTTGAAAAAACATGGCAAATTTAAAGAAAATTAGTCAATACTGTAATTGTATAAAAGAAAATTGTATGAAAGTTTCATAACAATATTTCTTCCTTACTACAGTTAATTTTGCCCTGGTAAAAAAAAAAAAAATAAATAAAAAATAAAAAAAAATAAAAATAAAAAATAATATAAAAGAAACAACAATATCTGCCTCTAAAGGAAAGAATTGTTTTTGTACCGGTTTTTTTTTTGTTTTTTTTTAATCGAGAACTTATTGGAAACGATAATTAAAAAATTCTTTAAAGATTAAAAAAAAAAAAAAGAGCGGGGCATAAAAGAATTGAGAAGGTAGAATTCCTCGATGGAAGGAAATAGAATGAGTAGTAGCTTCACTCCTTTTCATTTCCCACGGGAAATCTAACCAGGAAGATGAGGTAACAACCTATCTCCCTAGTCCTGCTGGAATTTCTCTCGTTTGTATCGTCCAGACTTTTTCCCCCAAATACTATACATATATATATATATACGTATATATAATCTGAAAAGCTTGTGGAATGGAAAGGAAAGAGCGACAAATGAACGCTGATGGCCAAGTTAGTTAGAACTTCTTGAAGAACTTTATTTTCTTTTTAAATGTGTGTGTTGTGTGTGTATGGTTGAAAATATTGGTAAGTGTAAAGGGGACAGTGACAGAATGCCAACAAGGTTCGTTAGGTAGCCTCTCTCCCACTTAGCTAGCCATGCTTCAATGTTTTGGTATGTTGGATTTCATTGATTGTACAGTGATTTTATTATTTTATTTTTTTGCTTAACAGCACATGGATTGTAGTTTATTTTTATCTCAAAATGTTATCGGGTTATCTGTAAAGAAAAAAAAAAAACAATGAAACGCATCTTGTCCTTCACGTCTGTAAATATTAATGTATTCAAAACTCTTTGAACAGTATACTTCAACTCCTCAAAATATGGTATTTCAACTCAATTCAGTTCAAATTATTATTAATTTTGTCATTAAAGGAATTAAACTTATTCAAAGTAAGTCTTTTAATAATGAGATTAACAAATAAATTATATAATAATAATACACTTTATTTAAAATGAAAATATTAAATACAAAAAATAAGAGAAAGTAATAAGTAAATTAATATTACATATAGCATGGCATGAAGCCGTCTGCCAGAGTGTTTGGTAATTAATTATACATAAAAAGAAAATGCAAAATTACATATAACAAAGAAAATTACTATTTTGTTTTATTATAATTATTAATTATGAAATTGTAGGTATTAATAATGATTGGCTTTATTTCTATAACCTAGAGCTTGTTGAACAAATTTTACAAAAACAAGGCAATCAATTATATTGGAGAGGTAAGAAATCACAAACTGTGATAAAAGTGAACCCATTCGAAAGTGTAATTGACGAATATGAGCCAGTGCAGAACATTGACATAAGAAGTGTGGAACATATCCTCTCGTTCATTTAGATTACACAAGTGGCATCTCTCTTTATCCGGATCTTTATTAAACCATGGGACACAATTTAGATTGAGTAATTCACCCCTTATTTTGGAACAATATGCTCAAATCTTTAAGATTAACTTCTTCATTTAGGCCAACATTATATTGTAGAAACATTTTTATTAATATCCAACAGCTCTTTATAGAGAAGGAAACGATCAGACTTCAGTGCACGACTCACAGACTCCTCCCGATCGCTTGTTCTGATTTTCTTTATTAAGATTGAAGGATAAGTTTTCCAGTCTGATAAATTATCTAGACTAAAACTGAATTCTATTGGGTATTTCTGTAAAAGATCCGACCAGCATTTAAACCAAAGAATATTCTTCCTTTTTAACAACTTCTGAGGCTACAATCTTAGTTAAACGGGGAATCAGGGAAAGAAAAAATTGTAATGCAATATTTAATGTGAAGTAAAAAAACTGTGTTGATGGAACCCTCAAGGTGAATTATGTAGTTAGGAGTAGAAATGGGTTTTAACAAAATATCTTTGAAATTTCTCCAATTCATCATAACGCTGGTAGACCCAGACTTGGGCAGCATAACATAATATTGACCGCTGTACAGTGTTGAAGACTTGATATTTAGATTTTAATGGAACTTATTGTGAAAGAGAAATCGGGACCCTATTCAGCCCTAACTTAGCTAGTGATATTTTGTCATTCAAGTGATGACGAAAAGAAAGGCAAGATGTTAAAACAACACCAAGATATTTATAAGAATTGGTGACTTCTATTAGTAAACCCTTATATCTCCATTTTTCTAAGGAACTAAGTCTTCCACCCTTCCTGAAGACAACCACTTTCAACTTGTTTAAATTTACTTTTAAGTTCCACTGGTCGCAATATTTTTGTAAGGAATTGGTATGCCATTATGAGCATGTAAGGCTATCGGAAATGAGGACCATATCGTCCGCGTCTAATAGCGCTTTGACGTTAGTGTCACCCACGGAGAATCCACCCTCTAGGGTGTCAGGTAGGTCACCTGACAAAAAAAAAAAAATTATATAATTATTCCTAAAGAAATTAAAATACTCTTCCTTAAAAAGCAAATTAAAATTTAGAATAATAACAAAACATCTAGAATTTTTTTATACTTTTCATAAAAAAGAAAAATGTAAAGGAAAACATTTTTTATATTTTTAATATTGAAATAATCCTAAACTATAGTTTGCATGAGCTACATAAGTTAAACAAGTTCATCCCCACACACATGTACCTCATTACCTCTCTAATTTATGCGTATTAAATTTGTGTGGGAATATCGCCAAAATAATATTATAGTGCCGTTGAAAAATAGTTTAATTTATCCAATTTTTGTACTATAGATGGATAAATAGATAAGGTCTTCATTAAAAAGACCATAAATATTTATAAAGTAAAAAATAAACAAAGTTTTATATTAACATAAATACCAACTATTCATTTAATGGAATTCAGCAAAATAAAATTTATAATGGATATGAGAAGGAGAGAGAGAATTAGAGTGAATGGATTTTTAGAGAAATAAACTAGATGATATGTTGAACACTGTATAATGAATAGAACACACAAACTGCAAGGACTACAGTATAATAAAAGTTACGTAGCCAGAGAAATATAAAGAGACAGACTGGCTGAGTAATAAGAAGATAGTAAGAAGAAGGTTGCTGACCAGTTGTAGTAAGCGCTGGTCGTGAACTGTACTACTGTCGCTCTATTTATGTGAATTGACTGTCTCTTGTTAGTCTGGTGTAGTTGGGGACTAACTAAACTTTTGTTTCATTTAATGTGCTTCTCCTCACTTAGGATACAATTCAACTTTAATGATTAGGATCTAATTCCAAATATAATACGAAATAAATACTACACTTATTCACCTTCAGCGGGGTTGTTTTTTTTATATATATATATATATAAAACAACAGTATTTCAATTTAACATAAACCAAGTACAAATTCAAATTAACACAATATGTATAAATAAATCAAAATATAAATTATTAGAAGACTAAAAATTGTATTCTTTTACTAAAATAAATCTATATTACTAAGTCTCTCCAGTATAGTTAAAATTAACCATTTATGATATCCATTCAAATATAATAAAATTAATTCCTGTTTCGTAAGAGTTAAGTTTTTTTAAAATAACGAACACGGAATTCATTTTAGAATTGGATATGTGGCCACGAAATGATATATATAACTTCCAGTATTGAACTATTGTAAAGTGGACATAATCTGTTTGCCACTTCTCTGTAAGGTGCATCGTTTAAGCAGCGCAAATCACCAAGTAATTTCATTACCCATCTAATGTCTCTTGTACAGTTAATAATCATACCATTAGATTTGAAATGTTATTGGTGTGATGTGTTGTACAGTAGTGGTAGTGTGTAGTACGAGCGGTTTTGTAAAAGGGCTTATAAGTATATATGTTTAAGAGAGTGAAGTATTAGAAATAATCAAGAGATCACACTGTTTTTAAAATAGATATATTCTCTAAGTGAAATTAAGTAACTTTAAATTAACGCAATAATATGCTTATAAGTATACTGAAATTAATTGGAATAAACTCTTATGTTATAAGTTAAACTGGCACAGTTCTGATGTGTTCTCCTTGGTGTCTACAACAAAAAACTCTCTTGAAGGAATGTCTTCCAATTGTTCGTTCAATTCCTCCCCTGTGAGAAGAAGGGGGTAGTACAATGCTATCAAGTTTCATGAACTTTTCCAGTAACTGTACTCTTCTACTTGCGTGTACTCTTTTGCCAACAAGGTCACATTTTTCTTCCTAATTTTGATATTTCAAATTAAAATATATATAATTTCTTGCATCCATTACATATTCTATATAGAGAGTTAGTTACACTTTGGATACAGTCCCACCTGTACTACTTATTTACTAGTTTTTTCACTTACTATTTCATAATAGTAATTTTCAAATATCAATATTATCAAAACTTGATGGATTTTCTATTTCATATGCTTCACAGAGGTTTTTGAACTCTTTCTAGCATGTAATTTTTTTTTTTTTTAATATTTCTTCAGTAATTAGCCTGGCATATCGATTGCCAGGTAGACGCTTAAGTTTTTAAAATATAATTCTGATGCACTTCCACCGTATAAATATGCAAAAATGGCAATTTTGTTTCAAGATAGATAAAATAATTTTGCATTGCAGTAAGGTCAATTAAATAGCTTACTTTTCAACTAAGTAATGGAGAACTTTATTGACTAGCGAATACTCCCTCCATCCCAAAACCTGCGCTCTATGATAGAGATCCGCTCGTGATACTGAGTAACAGACTTTCATTTTGGAAGAGAGTGGTATGTTATTTGTAATTAATTGGGTCAGCCCATACTGAATTTAACCCCAACTTTCTCTTCAAAATGTTTAGTCAAAGAGAGGGCGCCCTGGCGTTATGGTGATTCCAAGATATTTATAGCTGTTGACCACTTCAATCTGCCTGCCATTAAGCCATCACTTTTCATTATTTTTTTTGCATATCTACCCCCATTTCTAAAAACCATAAATTTTGATTTATTTAAATTTCTTCTTAAATTCCAAAAGATACAATAGGAGTTTTTACAAATGATACTGATCTGCATATGTCAAAAGTGAAATTTTTTCTTTGCCAAATTTTAATTCCACCTTCCTCCCAAATATTCTCCCAACATCATTTAAGAAAATTGTGAATAAAAGCGGTGTTAAATTACAGCCCTGCTTAACTCCCATTCTAACCCTGAAACGAATTCGTTAAACCGTTCCTATACCAGACCCGAAATAGTTGTGCCGTCCAATAACTCTTTAATTGCTTTTACTATTTTAGTTGAGATCCTTGATTGAAGCAATTTATATTATTGCCCATCTATCAATAGTGTCGAGAAATGCGGCGGAGAAATCAAAGAAAAACGTATATAATTTATTCCTTTTTTTGCTGAGAGTAATTTCTTCCAAAGGGAAGTGGTTAGCGTACTGCACTCCCACGCGGAAATGCCAGATTCGAGACTAGCTGTGCTCCCTTAGATTTTTTTTCTTCCTAGGAGCCTCTACAGCTCAATGTCCGGTGATGCACAGTGTAGTCTGTAACGAGAGAACACTGTCCGGAGGCCGGCAGTGCACTGAGAAGGTTTCGGGTGCTAAATGACGATAGATGTTGACGCACCTTAAATTAAAAAAAAAAATTCTCCCAAATTGATTAATATATAAATGTTGTATACGGTTGAATATTTGTTTCCGAAAGCCCGCCCTGATATTCTTTCATCACAACTGTTTCAATGATCCACTGTGTAAATCTGTTTGATATTAGGGAGATTTTTTGTACTATTTTAACTAATTTAAAGTGGTGAATTAAGTGAAATTAATTAAAATCTTAACGTATATTTTATTTAATCTTACTTAGTGAAGATAATATGTGATCACTGAGGGCTTCGAGCAAGCCATGGTGGAATTCGAAACTAGTGGGAAAATGTAGGAGAAAGCTTAATGCTTTGGCTCGGAGGGGTAAGGTGCGTCCCTATTGGATAACCGGACATGCGGGAATAGAGGCCAATGAGAGGGCGGAACAGTTGGCTAGGGAGGGATCATCATTACCATTTTGTGGTCCTGAACCAGCCCTTGCCGTCACAAAGAAGTTTCGCCACAAACAGATTAGACTTTGGGAGATGAGAGTCTTGGAGAAATGCTGGGGGGACATGCAGGAGTGCCTCCAAGCTATAAGTTTATAAAAGGAATTAAGCAGGGAGTTTCGGAGTACCTCCTGGTTCTCAGTAGGACAGGTCTGAGTAACTTGGTGGGGGTAGTGACTGGACACACTTGGGTGTCTAGTCACTTGTTTAACATAGGGAGGACGTCTAGTCCCATTTGTCAGAATTGCGCCGACGGAGTCAGGGAAAAGGTGTATCACTATTTATGTCAGTGTCTCCGTTTCGCTGGTAGTAGGTTTCGTGTATTTGGGAGGGCACCACTCTCGCAGGATTGCCTGGGCGATTCGGAGTTCAAGGATATCTTGGGATATTGTAGATTGACCGGTAAGCTACCGGGAGAGTTTATTTTAGGGATGATGTGGGGGGCATCGGGGGAATAAAAGCCATATAGGCTTAGGTCCCACGCCATCAGGCACCCGGTATAATAATAATAATATGTGAAGATAATTTAAGTAAGGCATTTATTTCCCAAGGTCAGCCTACTTCGTTACTTGTAATATCATCACAGCATCATACATTGCTAATCTTGTTAACAACAATCACTTTTTGGTTCATTTGAAAAGATAATAATTTTTAATATGCTAAATAATTTTTAATTTTATTAAAATATATATTATATATTTCCATTATTATTATTATTATTATTATTATTATTATTATTATTATTATTATTTTACTCCTAAATATGGAAGATGTTGACGTAAAATTGAAATTTTGTCTAAATTTAATCAAACAGAAAGTAAATTTGATAAATTTGAGCATAAAATGAATGAATAATTTATACCAAGTAGAATAAACATTTTCAAATTGAACAGTAATTTATATAAATTAAAAAAAAAAAAAATGAAAAATGAAAATGAATTTATTTTTAAAATAAAATAAGGGTCAAAAACGGCCCTAAATTATGATGATATTATAATTAATGTTGGATTTGATTTCCCAAAGCAGGCCACGTTATATTCTCATTAAATTTTCCCCATAGTATATAAAATACAAATACAGCTTTAGTGGATAGAATTATTAATGTACAATGGGATTGCAAAAAGGTTTAATCACACTGGTTAAAATTTTCTAAATATCTGATAAACTAAGAGTCTATTAGAATTAGAGAGAGAGGATAATTTTATTACAATATCAGTCATTTTGTTTTTAATACTGTGCCCTAGATATTAGATTAAACTATTTTTTTTTTAGGATAAATTATATAATATGTGTTATTGTATGTTTCGAAATAAATTTATCTAATACAAAATTACATTTATATATGGGTATATATATATATACCTACAATGGTTATTACGTAAATTCATTGCAAATATATGGAATACATTTCTTTTAGCCTAGAATAAATGAATACTTTATTATTACTAATAATAAATTATTTACCGAATTTTATTTAATAAAATGTGCATTTAAAAAAATAAAAATAAAAAAAAAAGCTGTGATATACTAACAAGACTACTTCTCTTAGTAATGTGCATGGTGAGAAATCTGCCAATTGTAAGTTCAGTGGCGCCATCGAGAGAGAGGAAACAGAGAGAGAGAGAAAGAAAATGGTAAGTACGGAAGTTACGCCTTGGGTCTGTGAAAGTGAATAAGAACAGAGAGAATAAAAACCAGGGGTAGTATCCTTGTGGAAAGAGGAAGTTATCTTCCATAGGGTGTGATAGGGTGCTGGAGTAAAGTTTAGTTGTCTACTGTACTCTCTTGTATATTTTATATTATAAAGAGAGGAGTCTATCCTTTCTTTTCATCACCGTTGTCGTTATAGCTCCCTATTGCTATCCAACTGTGCCGCATGAAAGTGAAGAGATTTCTCTTTGTAGTCTGCCCAACTTCCCCCTTTATGGCGCCTCTACTTTCTTTTTAGTCTTTCACAATTATATTTTTCGTTTTTTCTGTCGATTAGCTAGAACATTATCCGACGAATTCTATACGATGATTAGAATTCGTATTTACATATATATAAGCATAAGTTAACATTTAATTCAACATTAAAAAGCTAATCCATAAGGAACAAAAGTTTTGACCATTTACGAATTAGTGACGTCAAAACTGGACACGTTAAAATACAAAAAAGATCTTCGGTCTAAAAATTGAAACGAATCTTTCACCATTTACATCAATTCTCACATTTTTTTTTGACAGATTTTTTTACTTCTTTTTTTCTAAACATTAAATTATCTTAAATATTATCTTACTGATATGAAAATTTCGAGACAAATCTTTTGTTCCACAGCTCCTTTCATAATATGCCTAAAATTAATTTTCCTAGAAATGTTTCAAAGAAAAATCTGGTGTGAAACACTCACACAACTTTCTCTTACTCCAGTTCTCAAAATTATAATTGACAAATGTTAAAATTATAATTGTCGAAAAAACTGTTCAGTAAAAGAGCACTTCCGGTTCACTAATTTTTTTTGAAACTTGGAATTTTAGCCATCTATTTATTTCTAATTAATTCTGTTTGGATGATAGAATTGTATAATCAACTATGATAGCATTTTAAAGAAAAACATAACCCCAACCCTTCCCTAAAAGTGCCCTTAAATAAATACGCCTAGAGAAATGTTTTAAATAAAAGTTGTAGATCTTTGTATGCGTAATTTATATAATAAGTTTCAAGAAAATCATCGGACCCATTTTTGAGGAAATTGCGAAAAAGTGAAAAAAACCCATTTAGTAAAGTGGTAAAGTAAACGCACTTCCGGTTATGCGATTTATTTCAAACCTGGAATTTCAAGAATATATTTAATTCTAATTAACATTATTTAGATGAGCGAATTGTCCAATAAACTGAAATAGCACTTTAGATGAAAACCCAACCCCATCCCTCCCCCAAAAGTGCCCTTAAATTAATTTTCCCAGAGAAATGTTTCAAATAAAAGTTGTAGGCTCTTTGTATGTGTAGTTGATGTAACAAGTTTGAAGAAAATCGTTGAAGCCATTTTTGAGAAAATCGAAAAAAAGTAAAAAAAAAACAACTAGGAAAGTGGTACTTCCGGTTGCGGAATTTTGACAGATAACGTCCTGTCAGATCCCATGGTGATACCTAAATGGAATATGAAGTTTCAACTTTCTATGGTTTTTCGTTTTTGAGCTATGCTGTTCACATAACACACACAGAGACCATTTGCTAATAACCACAAGTGGGTTCGTTTAGATAAAACACTCTAACCTTTAAAAAAAAAACACCAATATATTGTTTAACTCAGTAAATTACAAATAAAGCACTTAAATAATAATTAATGCACAGTTTAAAAGACCAACAAAAGTTCTCTTAGTTCACTTATTATTTAGTATTCATAAACGCGCACTCCGTTTCTAACAAGGCTCTCTTTACTCTAGGCTGTTGTTCACTATTTATACCGGTGGAGAAGGGTCTGGAAAGTTCTAGAACATTCCCGAAAGAGCTAGAGGGCGTCGCCGCGTCCCGCCACTAGGAGAACTTGAGGTACCTGCTTTCTCTCCTAGATGGCACCAGTGGTTGCGTTACAATACATTTAGAGATCTGCTGACTATGAAAAACGGTTTTTAGAAAATGGTCTATATGTACGTATGTGAACAGCATATCTTAAAAAACGAAAAACTGCAAAAAGTTCAAACACTTGACATTTCGTTTGGTGAATCTGAGAACTCACCTATTCCCTCAGCAGACCGTGTGCGGTACCTTGGACTGTACCTGGACAAGCGACTTACTTGGAATCCACACACAAGACTTAAACGCATTGAACTGAATAATAGATACAAACTCCTAAAGAGACTACTCGACCAACGCTCAAAACTAACACTCTACAATAAAAGACGACTGTATCTATCTCTTCTGGCTCCTATATGGACTTACGGACTCGAACTTTATGGAACTGCAAAACGATCTAACATTAACAAAATACAGACCCTACAATCTAAGATCTTCCGCCATATCCTAAATGCGCACTTTTTTTGTCAGTAATCTAACTATCCACAATGACCTAGAAATTCCATTCGTTTCTGAACTTGCCAAAACCCGTTACAATAGCTTCCATCATAAACTCCTATCACATCCTAACCCTTTAGCTGCAAATTTATCGTCAACGACACTTCCTTCTAATCCTCACAGACGGCTGAGGCGCCGCTGGCCACGTGACGCCGCTGGTCGACTACTGATGGTCATCACTGGATGACCGCCATTCACGAATATCACGCCATTTGTATATTTGTTCATACATCACATTTACTTGTTGTTCCTTATAGAACAATTGTAAATATTCAATAAAAAAGTTATAAAAAAAAAAAAAAAGAATCTGACCGGAAGAAAAATCTGTCAAAATTGCCCGCAAGGGGTATCTGTTGCATGGAGTTACTTGGGGAGTAGCGACCACATGGGTTACTACAGCTCAGTACTATATGCACAGCACACATACATTTAAATTACATGCACTTTACACTTTACAGAAAAGGACAAACACAATGCACAAACTAGGGTCTTCGTCCCTAATTAATTGGGAAGGAAGGGATTAGCTCAGTGGTAGCGCGCTGGACAAGCAACGCGGAGGTACCGGGTTCGAATCCAGCATGCTGCCCTTAGATTTTCTCTTCCTAGAAGCCTCTACAACTCACTTCCGGTGATAGGCAGTGTTGTCTGTAGCTGGAGAACACTGCTTAGAGGCCGGCCGGCTGTGCATTGGAGAAGGCTCCGGGGGGCACAATAGATCTTTCAGGTCGCTGTGCTATAATCCCCTGCAACAATCTACTATCTGTCAAAATTCCTCAACCTATTATACCCACTTGACTGAATAAATTTTCCATTTTTGGTGATTTTTTTTCAAAACATCCCCAACGATTATCTTTAAACTTAGTATATCAACTAAAGAGCTACAACATATATACTTTAAATATTTTTCTGAGAAAATTCATTTAAGGGGGCTTTTGAAACAGAGGTGAACCCACCTCCCCCTCCCCCCCAACTAGAAGAAAAACCCAAGGTTGCGTAAGTTTATAACAAAGTTTTTACAATACAAAATTATTTCAGAAGTCATTGTTGCTAATCATGTGTAAACACATTTATTTGATAACTCTCTATTTCTGTTCAATAATCACATTCTCTGTTGGAGATAGAGCGTAAATTTTGTTAGCGTTAATGTTCCCACATTACAGCCCCAGACTAATGTAACAAGTAATGAGAGAGCGGGTTATAGACTGGCGTACAGCGGAATTCCTAATGTTGCCTGTAACTATACAGAGAATATATATATATATTCATCTTATGAATACAATGGAACTCACAACATTTGTACAGATGAGATACAGGCGGCTGTCTATTGTATTCTGTAGGTGCAAACTATCTCTGCCCTCTATCTTTATATATATATATAGAATTTCCAACTCTATTTCAACCTTTTCCAAACCAAATATTACCATTTCCAGCTCATTGTAACAGTTTCCAAATCTAAATTAATCCTTTCTATTTCAATTTTAACCATTTAAAATAATTCTGAAATTTAATATTAAAATTATAATTTTTTGAACAATATTTTTCAAATATTTGAAATCATTAAAAAAAAAAAAAATAAGAAGAAAAATGAATGAACAAACAACTTACGTTAACACTGCATTGCAGTATTGTGAAGAGAGAATACTAGAGATAGACAGAGGAGAGAATTCTTTGAGAGAGGGAATACTTTTATGAACAATTTTTCCCGCTCAGATATCTCAAAATAATCTATCTTCACGGCAGAAATTTCAAATCAATTTCATATTCCTCAAAAGAGTCAGTATAAAAAAAAAAAAAAAAAAAAAATCGGGTGTGAAACACTCAAACAAATTTCTCTTACTCCTGGTTAGTACAAATATATATAATTTTTTTTTTTTTTTACCTTCTACGCTATGTCATCGGCTATTCAGCCCTCCTGGCCCAGCAGGAAATTTAAGGCTGCTCTGGTAACTGATGTTCGTTTAGTTAGATTTCCAAGGGGCCACGAGAGAGCAATCTCGGACGCGAACAACTTTACCCTCATTATATTAGGGGGGGCCGGAAAGTAATATCGTTTCTGCACATGTTGATATTCGTTTGTTATTTATCAGCTCATTGTGCAGTTAAAAGTCTTTAAGGTTAGAGTGACTTATTTACTTCTAAATAACTAAATCTTAAATATTTTTTTTTGCAATTTATGGTGAAATGGCTAGCCAAATACCAGAAGAGGTACATATCCGGCATTATATGGTTTTTGAGTTTCACAATGGTAGTAACGCAACAGTTGGTACCGAAAACATTTCCGATGTTTATCCAAGTGCAGTAAGACGTTCGTAAATGCCAAAGGTGTTTTTTTTTAAGTTCAAATCGGAACTAATTTTTGATCTTTTCGACTCGTATCGATCAGGAAGACCAACAAATTTAGACAATGACATGTTAAGGACAGAAGTGGAATCAAATCCATATCAGGCAATCAAGGAACTGTCCAAACACTCTTAACCAACCTTGGATGACCATCCAAGAAAATATTTGCAGCAGATTGGTAAAGTAAGCAGAACAGTTGTTTGGGATTCGCATAATCTGTCCACAAAGAAAACAAAGCTAACCGTTTAGCTTTGTTTCAAAGAAGCGGTTTTTTTTGATTGCTTAAACACTGGAGATAAAAAAATTGGGCCTCTATGATAATCCAAAAAGGCAAAAGGCAGTGGCACTCTCCGAATGAATCACCACAAAGTACAGCTAAGCCAGGTTTACATCCCCGAAAAAAAAGGCGCTTTAGCGCGTTTGGTAAAGTATTCGCAGGGTGGTTTATATTGAAGAGCTGAAACCTGGACAAACTGGATAATGCAGACATTTTTTCTGTGAACAATTGAATCAAGTAAATCAATCTTTAATTGAAAAGTGCCCAGCGATTGGCAACAAAAAAGGTGTTATTGTGCAACACGATAATGCAAGACGAGGAAAAAATTAATGAATTGGGGGGTAGGGGTAGGTATTGCCTCAGCCAAATATTGTGCCATTGGATTTCCGATTTATTCCGATTGCTAAGTGGCAAAAAGTTTGAGAATTTGGATGATGTCCAAAATGCCATCTCCAGATATTTTGCTCAAAAATCAATTGATTTTTATCGAACCGGCATTGAAAATTTGCACACTATACGGCAAAAAGTTATTGGCCAACGAGGGTGATTACATCATTGATTAAAAATAAAAACTTGCTAAAAATTTATCTGTTTGAATTTAATGCAAAAAAAACGACATCACTTTTCGGTCCACCTAATATATAAAATGATAAATTTTCATTAAACTCAAAATTTCACATATTTATCGTAACATAAATATGCAAATGGTGGAAGTGTTAAAACCCTAAACTAACTTTGTCAGGTAGAGAAATAATATAAGGATTTAAGGTTTCCGCGGCCATTTTCATTAAAAAAAAACACTTGAGTTTCCGGATTGAGAGCGCCGCTTCAGTGGTTCGCTAAAGAGAATTAATTATATTCTGGAGCAGTAGAGCGCACCAAAAACACTAAAAGAACTCCATATAACATTTGAAAATTAACGCCACAAATACTGCACAACACTCCAAAATCTTTTTCTTTTTTCTTTTTACTAACTCTTACCCATAGTAAGAGGAAGTATTGTAATCGTGTCAAATTATCGATATCGAGTTTTCACTGGAAATATCCGTTTTGATGGTTCTCTGAGAGTCCACTTTACTAGTTGTTTTTTTTTTTTACTTGTTTGCGTTTTTCTCAAAAATTGCTCCGACGATTTTCTTTAAACTTGTTATATCAACTACATATACAAGGAGCTACAACTTTTATTTGAAACATTTCTCTGGGAAAATTTCATTTAAGGGCACTTTTAAAGGAGGGGTGGGGTTAGGTTTTTCATCTAAAGTACTATTTCAGTTTATTACACAATTCGGTCATTTAAATAATGTTAATTAGAATAAAATATGTTGTTGAAATTTCGAGTTTGAGAAAAAAATCGGATAACCGGAAGTGCTTTTGTTTTAACACTTTACTAAATGATTTTTTTCACTTTTTTTGCGATTTTCTCAAAAATGGCTACGACGATTTTCTTAAAAACAACACATATAAACTAAAACATACAAAGATTACAACTTTTATTTGTAACATTTCTTTGGGGAAATTCATTTAAGGGCACTTTTAGGAGAGGAGTAGGGGTTACAACTTCCTCTAAAGTGGAATCATATTTGATTATACATCTCTATCATCCAAACAAAATTAATTAGAAATAAATAGAAATCCCGAGGTTGAATGAAATCAGTAAACCGGAAGTGCGCTTTTACTGAACAGTTTTTTTTTTTTTTTCAGTTTTCGATGAATTTCATTAAATTTGTTGCTCAAACTATAAAATTTGTCAATTATAATTTTGAGAACTGGAGTTAGAGAAAGTTGTGTGAGTGTTTCACACCACATTTTTTTTAAATGGTTTCAAATAAAAGTAATACGTTTATTACTATGCAGTTAACATACCAAGTTTAAAAAAGAAATCTTTAGAGACATTTTCGAGAAAATTCCAAAAAACTCAAAAACCTATTGTTGAATCTCATTTTCGAATCTTGAAATTCTAGCAATGCTTTTAATGTATATTAATACTACCTAAGTGATAGAATCCTATATTTTATTGAAGTGGACTTTATTGGTAAGCTTAAGTATTGATTATTATTATTTCTCTGGGGGAGGAACCAAACTAGGGTTTGGTCCTCACAACCCAAGCAATCGTCATAAGATGGATGGTTGTTTCCTCATCTATCTCACAATCTCTATAAAATGGATCCGGCATAAGCCCCATTACGTAGATATGTCTCCTTATACCACAATGTGCAGTAAGGGATCCAATCAGATGCCTGAGAGAGCTCTGTGAAAGACACAGCAACGTCTCATCACTAATAGCCCTGTCCGGACTCCCGATGAGCATTTTAGACTGCCGACAACCAACTGTGCTCACCCATTAGGATGAATGCTGTGAAGCTGTCCATGACTGGAAGCCTGACAGACATATGCCAGATGACACGCCAACAGGAGGCTCAAGACCAATGAAAGGGAGAGAGGCGCCTAATTTGGCAAACCTATCCATCTATTCATTCCCAAAAATTCCCATATAATCTGGTATCCAGACTAGAAGCACATCCTTCAGAGAAGAAAGCGCTCTTCCATTCCTTTATAACATTCTAACACCAACGTGGGTAGTGAAGATACATGAACTCAGCGCCTTCAACGCGCAGCTTGGCTGTCCGAGCAGATACAAACACCTTTTAAGTTAGTGTTACGTACCACTAACTAACAAGTAAGAATAGCATAAACCTCAGTCTGGAAGACTGTGGTCCATTCATCACCAAGAGATACTGCCAAATGATCTCTCGGTCTCAAAAATAGACCGCAGCTCCAGACCTACCATCCATTCTGGAACCATCCTTGTAACACCGGAGGTAATTATCAGATATCACACCAGATGGATCTAATCTTTGCCCAGAAGGTAACCTAACTCTGTAAGTATACTCTCTAAACAAAAGTCTTCAACATTCTATCAGAAGGAAAAATCTGTAATAGGAACCTTCAAAATTCATCTTACGATGATTGGTAAAAGCTTAACATAACTGCCCCCCCCCCCCACTCAAAAAATCAACTGTTCCGGGAAAATATTTCAAATAAAAGTGATGGGGGATTCATTTGTGTAAATAGTTTACGAAGTTAAAAAAAAAAAATCGTTGGAACTATTTTGCGAGAAAATCGCTAAAAACTGATCATTCAAAATAAAGTAGCACTTCCGGTTTGATGGATTTTTGTTTTTAGCAGAAACGTTCGTATCATATGCGGTCGTAATATCTACAAAGAATACCAGATTTTTTAAGATACCTACGATTTTTCGTATTTGGGATATTCTATTAACATACACACACACACACACACATATTTGCTAAAAATACTTCTTTCGTATTCTGGGGACCTCAAAACAGTAATTCTGGGGGGGGGGGGGGGGCAATTTCGAAAATTGTCACGATCGTTTATTTTCCTTGTCCACACATCCTTTTTCCAAGATTTAAGATTTACCTTAATCTGATGATGTTTATTTCTTCAAACAATCCTTAAGGCTACACATTATTATTAATACGATAATTTTAATATTTATCTTCAGGATATTTGTTAAACATAAATCAAAGAGTCTTTATTTCCTTTTCTTTTTTTTTTTTTTTTTTGGCAAAAATTCAAAAAATATTCACCATTACTCTTCAAAAAGTAATAATAAAAAAAAACCGCTGGTAAAAGGAATAAAGATATATAAATTTTATTCATGCATTTTATTCTCCTACATAGCATGGACCTCATTTCCCAACCCTATAGCGACCTTATTTCCTCACATCTCCTGTAGACGTCGCCATAATTCCCCAACCCATCGTACATCCACATTTCTTTTTTTTTTCTACATATTCTCCTCTTTTTTTTTTTGTTGTCTCCGTCTATTATGCTGGTTCTTCCACTCTTCCATTCACCCACTATGATATCTTTTGACTTTAGCAAAGTTTTTTTTCTTTTTTATGTTAGTTACTTCTTGTTTAACTATCTTGGATATGCTAAGACTTTAAGTATGCTTACTTGATGTATGTTTATAAATTTTTCATGAATGTATCCTTTGTATTTTTTTTTTTTGCAACCGGATTTATATTTCATTATTTTTTTTTTTTATATATATATTAAATATATAACTGATTTTTAATGAATTTTTTATTTTTATTTTTATTTTGTTATTATAAAATATTCATTTATCAAATAGTGAGAAAATGCGAATTATTTTCACAATCAAGCGGGAATTTTAGAAAACTATTACTCAAGTGTTAAATGATTGTACAAAGAACTCATGTTGTTGCAGGAACAAAGTTTGTACACATCCCACTGTCCATAATGTCGACACTTCGTTTTGAAGTGCTAAAAATTCGTTTTGAAATGTTAAAGCATCCTCCTTGTAGTCATGGTTCTGTTGGATTATCATCTGGTATGCCCGCAAGGAGTATCTGTTGCATGCAGTTACTTGGGGAGTAGCGACCCCATGGATTACCACTGCTCAGTACTCCATGCACTTCGTCAGAAAAATACACAAACTATTTACACTCTACAGTTTACAGACAAAGACAATATAGGGTGGTGCATAAACTAGGGTCACGTCCCTAGTTAAGCGGCAAAAGCCAAGGGAAAAGAAAGGGATTCGCTCAGGACTAGCGCGCTGGACTAGCAATGGGATGGTCCCGGGTTCGAATCCCAGCATGCTGACCTTAGATTTTCTCTTCCTAGGAGCCTCTACAGCTCACTGTCCGGTGATGGCAGTGTTGTCTGTAGCTGGAGAACACTCCTTGAAGGTTGGCAGTGCACTGAGAAGGCCCCCCGGAGGCACAATAGATCTTTCAGGTCGCGGTGCAATAATCCCCTAAAACAATCTGTTAGGTCGTCTGAAAGAAGAAGGAAGGACTAAGAGAGCGAAGATTCACGTCTGCACCTCAGCCACGAGTTTTTTTTTTTTTTAGTGAGGGGATACGAAAGTTTTATTAACATATGGATAAAATTTATTGAAAAACAGGGTGATTATGTTGGGAAAACTATGGGTTTTTCCTTATTGAAACTTGATTAAAATAAATTCTACAACCAGGATGCGGATAAAATTTTTGTGCACACCTTCTTAAACTGTTGAAAATTGAAAACAATATTTTGTTTTGTGTGATTATTTTTTTTTTTTTTGGTGAATAAATTAAGTTGAGCTTTTACTATTTTAAGTTTTGAGTAAAGTTTGAAATTACCAGATGTACCAGGTGTCTAAAAAAACAACATGAGATGATAACTAATTATATAGTAATATTATTTTACTGTATGTGTGAGTATGTGAATATGTGTTCTTTGTTTGTGTAATATTAGTGTAACTACTATAAGGTAGAATAACAGTGGATGGTAGCAAGGGACCCACCAATCCCAGGAAGAAGGCTTCTTTGGAAGTTAGTGACAAAGTACGCGGTCGGAGAAAAGGTTAAAGAATGGATAGGTGATGACAGACCTATCTGATTCTAAGAAGACAGGTAGCAATGAACTACTTACTCGGGCGAATAGGAAGATGCAGGATGTATCCACCTCTAGCCAAAGGGAAAAGGCTTGTTTGACAAGTTGTAACAGACTACGCGGTCTGATGAAAAGCATCAAGAATAGAGTAGATGAATGGCGACAAACCATCCGATACCCGAAACAGTTAGCATTCAAACGATCCGGTCGGACGGCGTTAAGACTAAGAAGAGCTACGAGTAAAATAAGAATAACGGTTTACAAAGATAGTTACAAGGCTTGGCAGAAGTTCAAAACAAATGAGACACTAAGAAGCGCATGTTTTTTCAGGCTGTGATGTTTAATTATAAATTTAATTATTGTAGAAAAAGATAGAAATTATTCCAATCATGGCAAGTTTATATAAATAATGGCTTGCAATCACTCTAAGCAAAATATTATAGATTCATTACTCGATTAAATTAGCATAATTATTTTTAACAAATTTATTCCACATTGGTTGATTAAAATGGTCAAACATACAGTTTCCCTAAACTTTGACTTTATAGGAAAATCAAAAATAAATTAGTCTCAAAATTTTAGATCAATAGTTACATTTTGCTACAGAGAAGGTGACAGATAGGCTCTAATAAATTTCATAATATATATGTATATATTATTATCCACATATACACCTCACTCTGTGTGTGTGTGTGTGTGTGTGTGTGTGTGTGTGTGTGCATGTGTGTGTTAGGTAGGTAGATCGGCCTCCATATACAATTAACTAGTCATGCATAAATCTCATCATTATTGCATCTAATCAAGTGAAACGAGACCATATTATTGATCATTTAGTACCAACCACTATTATATTTCTAATTTAAACGCATAATAACAAGTTTCTAATTATTACATTCATAAAATTTAACATATAAATTATAATTTTCCAATCACTTATATCTAAAAGGTTTAGCTAAATCAATAGAATCTGGTTTGAAACGTCATACAATTTCTTATCATTCCTTTCTTTTTTTCTGCTCTAAATAAGTTTTAATTCGAATAATCTTACTAATTAATTTGCCCATTATTTTCTTTGGTTTTTATTAAATTAAGCAAAGATAATTGAATTATAGTTGGAATATTTTATAATATTTTATTAAATTAAAAAAAGGAAAAACATATTTTAAATTACAAAATGTTGCAATCTTTTGATGAGTTTATTATTGCCAAAATCATTTTCTAAAAAATAAAAATAAAACGAAATTAAATAAAATCCAAATTCTTTTCGCAGTAATAAATTTTTAAGAGTAATCTCTACACGGTGGTGCCTCATCGTACATGAGCTCCTGTGGGGGATGAATCGTAGTGGAATTTATGTGCAGATGTATTCGGATGACGGAGTGATGTGCAGATGTATTCGGATGACGGTGTAGTAAGTGTACCAGGTGACCTAATGCAGTTGTAGTGTTTATGGTGTGATGATGTATTGGTAGCTTGTGGCGTGAGCGTTTTAGTGAAAAGGGTTTGTAAGTGTGCAAGTTTAAAAGAGAATGAAGTAATAGTAATAAACAACTAATCACCACGGTTAACAATAAATATATTCTGTTAAAATAATAACTACAACTTGTTTGATATTATAAACTTATTTAATTTATTGTGAAACTGGCAATGATACTAAAGAGAGCGATTCCTGAAGTAGTGTTCTGGCCTTCTGAAGTGTTCTGGCTTTGGAAGCAGAATACTGACTTCGTTGTTTGAAAGCAGAAGTGAGACTCTTTACTCTCTGAAAGCTGATAGCATACCCTATTCTTTAGAATTGCTCTCTCTCTCTAGCGGGGGAATTTTCTTGTACAAAAGAATTTACCTAACGGGATTTTGTGCCTTTGTTTTTCTATTTGCCATGACCCCAATTTACAGTACCTGTCATAAAATACATTCTTTTTGAAGTTAAATTCACAGCACTAAGATAATTATAAAATATTAACAAAATTAGATTTTTGATACCATAAAATATTCTAAATTAGTTTTTAAAAACTATTATTTTTCTATTTCGTTCTTTCACTACACAGTCGACACTGCCACTCATGGAAGACTGGTGCAGGGAGCATAGCTTGTCCGTAAAGCCGGATAAGAATTTTGCGGTTTTATTTATTCCGAAGAGGATATTAGGATCAGAACCTTTAGGCTCTTCGGCAATAAGAATTGAGTTTGTCTAATGAGTTTAAATATTTTAGAGTCCTTATCAATATTAAAACGAATTTGCGTCCTCCATATTTAAGTATATCTTGCACGAAAGCATGGAAAATTTTTTGGTAGTGCAAAAGAATCGCGGAAATGAGGTGTGAGACCTATAAGCTTAAACTAGTTTTTTTGAGAAATTAGGCAAAACTGGGATACTCTACGGTGGCCAGGAGTATAGAGGAGAAATGTTAAAATACTGCCGGGAGTATAACGCATGGCTTGTTTGGCCATATCAGGTGCGATGAGGACAACACTGACATCGGCGTTGGAAGTGCTACTGGCCATAGCACCTCTAAACCTCTACAACACTCGGTTGTAGGGGAGGCAATGAAAAGTTATCTTAGAATGAGATGTAAAGGAGAGTGGATAAGGTGACACTAAGATTGAGGGTAAAATAAGGCAAGAAAACCAAATTCTACTATCCAAAAATGAGGGCTAATTGAGAAAAGAAATGGCATTATTTACTGTAACTCTGATGGCTCAAGAAAGAAAGAAACTGTTCCTTTGAAACAGAAGCTTGGCTTGGCAATTATGAACAAAAGAAGATCTGGGTTTTAGGGGGTATGGCCAGGCTGAGATCATTGGTATCATACAAGGCTGCTGTATAGTGGAAAAGTAGCAGGGAAATGTTAAAGAGGTAAGGATATTCTCTGATAGTCAAGCTGCATGAAAGCTTTGAATAAACCGTGCTAGAAATCTAAACTAGTGGGTAAATGTAGGAGAAGACTTACTGGTCTCGCTCAGAGGAGCAGGGTAGTGAGGACCAGCGGTCCATTGCCCTCTTTATCAGGACATGCGGGTAAAGAGGGCATTGAGAGGGCGGACCAGTTGGCTAAGGTAGGATCCACAATGCCATTTTGTAGTCTTCAGCTACACTAAGCAAAATAGCCAACACTAAGCAACTTTGTTATAGAGAAGTTAAATAGTGAAGGTAAAGGGAATTGGAGAAGTACTGGAGGGACATAATGGGCTGCCATTCAGCTAGCAGTAAAAGATATAAGACAGGGACTCTAAGTATCTTCTCTCCCAGAGCAGGATACAATTGAGTGTCCTGATAGGGGTATTGACTGGACACAATTTGGTAGCTAGTCATTTACACAAAATAGGCAGGATGTCTAGTACTTTGTGTCAGAATTCGGATGATGTAGTCAAAGAAACGGTATAGCACTACCTAGGCCACTGTCCTCGTTTCGCCAATACTAGGTTTCGCATATTTGGGATGGCAACACTCTCAAAGAAATGTTTGGGAGAGTTGGAGATTAAAGATATCTTAAGATATTGTAGTCAAATTACTGGGGGAGGCTTCTAAAATGTAGACGGTTCTTCGGGGGGGGGGGGGTTGGTAAGAAGAGCTTTCAGTTTTCCACACATACGTCAACTGCGTTCAAAATCCTAAACGTGTGATTTTTTCCTAGTGGGATGTGTTCTCCAAGATTTAAATCAACTTTCCTTCAACATGTTTTACATGCTTACTTCAGTCAGTTTTTTTACTTTCCTCTTACTCCTAGTAAGAGGAAGTATTGTAATCGTGTCAAATTTTCGATATCGAGTGTTCACCGGAAATATCCGTTTTGAGGTCCCCTGTGTCCAAAAAAGTGTTTTTTAGCAAATGGTCTGTGAACAGCATGACTCAAAAAAGAAAAATCGTAGAAAGTTCAAACTTGATATTCCGTTTAGCTATCACCATGGGATCTGACAGTGGGTCATCTGTCAAAATTCCTCAACCGGAAGTACCACTTTACTATTTGTTTTTTTTTACGTTTTTGCGATTTTCTCAAAGATGGCTCTAACGATCTTCTTCAAACTTGATATATCAACTAAACATACTAATAGCTACAACTTTTATTTGAAACATTTGTCCGGGAAAATTCATTTAAGAGCACCTCTGGGGGAGGGGTGGGGTTAGGTTTTCATCTTAACTGCTATTTCAGTTTATTAGACAATTCTGTCATCTAAATAATGTTAATTAGAATTAAATATGTTGTTGAAATTCCGAATTTGAAAAAATCGGCTAATCGGAAGTGCGTTTGTTTTAACACTTTGCTAAATAATTCTTTCACTTTTTCGCATTTTTCTCACAAATGGCTCCGACGATTTTCTTGAAACTTCGTATATAAACTAAACATGCAATGATCTGCATCTTTTATTTAAAACATTTCTCTGGGAAAATTCATTTAAGGGCACTTTTAGGGGAGGGGTAGGGTTACAGCTTCCTCTCATACTTGATTATACAATTCTATCATCCAAACAATAATAATTAGAAATAAATGGATGGCCGAAATTCCAAGTTTTAAGAAAATTAGTAAGCCGGAAGTGCGCTTTTACTGTACACTTTTTTCAGTTTTCGACGAATTTCGTTATATTTGGTACATAAACTTATAACCTTTGTCAATTATAATTTTGAGAACAGGAGTAAGAGAAAGTTGTGTGAGTGTTTCACACCAGAGTTTTTTTTCTTTGGCACGGCTACTTAAATAATTCTAGGGTTCTGAATTTAGGTTTACACAAAGATACATATCACAAACTACCCTGTTTTTTTATTCACTGATAATATTTGTTTTTTTTATGCTGGCTATATTAGGTATACAATCTGGACCAATTCTAACAGCGCAATAATATTAGGAATATTTTATGTACTCGTAAAATATATAATGCAGCCTTACATACATAAATAAATAAAGTTAACCAATATATGCAAATCCCATATATATGTATGTTACATTCAAAAAAGTTTTTTACGACAGCACGTATATCCTCGTAAGTCCAAACTATTTTGAATTTCAAAAACTTTTCAACTTTGTTTGGAATAAGTACAAAAAAAAAAAAAAAATTTGTATAACTGAAAATTATCAAAAAGGAGACATAAATATTTTTAACAAAATTTTTAAAAGTAAAGTAAAGTCGGACTTTTATGTCCAACAACAAAATCAAGTGCCGTGGACGCTGGTACATAGCAAACATAGTCATATATCAAATAAAATCCAAGGTCATGTCAGGAAATCCAACCAAGTTTCACAATATAAGATAGCTTAGCCGTCGATATCTTTAATCACTCAGTTTTAGTGGTGCCTTTATCAAAATTTATATTTCAGTTAAAAAAAGTGATAATATAAATAAATTTTTTAAAATTATATCTCTATTATTACATTCTAATGTTCTTTTCCCATTAAAGAAAATGTTAGCGCAGTTAGATTGTTACAAAAACCTTGGGTTCGTAGAAGGTAGCTACAGGAAGACATTGAAGACATGAAGTCAAATTAACATTTAACAAAATATTCATTAATAATTGTCGAAAATAAAAAGCAAAGGATAAAAAAAAGTACAGGATTTTTAGAAGATTGCAGAAATTAAGGGTTCTATTTATATGAGTCTTTTGAGAGGGAAAAAATGTCTACCAAGGTGGATTCACTTATTACCTTTTGCTAAAATCTTATCTTGAGGACAGGTTCTTCAGTGTTAGGGTAAATACAGTTATCTCTGACAATCGCCCCATTGAGGCTGGAGTCCCGCAGGGGAGCGTTCTGTGGCCACTACTATACAATATTTACACATACGACATACCTGAACATCCGAATTTTGTTACTGCGACCTAGGCGGATGACACAGCACTACTTGTTACCAACACAGACATAATAACTAACAAATTAATACTGGAGCAGCATTTGACTAATTCGCATAACTGGGACATCACATGGAAAAGTAAACTCAATATAAACAAAACAAAAACAGTACATTTTACTCTAAAAAAGACGGAAGATATACCTGTGAAATATGATAACGAACCATTACCGTTAAGTAATTCAGTAAAATATTTAGGGATGCACTTGGGCAACACATGTAAAGACTAAAAGACTTGAACTTAATTTACGTTTCAAACAATTATACAGATTACTAAAGACAATATCCACATTAAACATAAACAAACACACTCCTAATTTACAAGACTCTACTGAAACCACTTTGGGCATACACGACTTCAGCTTTGGGGAGCAGCTAAACAGACACATTTGAGGAAAATTCTGACATTCCAATCTCGCACACTGCGGACTATCCTTTCATCTCTTTTCTATGTTACAAATGAAACAATATATAAAGACACAAACACTGAAACAGTACAACAAGCAGCACATCGACTGTACACTAAGTATCATGTCAAACTGAAACGGTCATACAAATCTTCTCATCAACAATTTACAAACAACTCTAGTTCCAGAAAGAAGACTATAAAACGGAGATGGCCACAAGACTTGTTACATCCATTGTAGACAAACTTCATACTGGCTGACAGACCTCACTGAACGACATTATGAACTAGCCATAATTACATTTACACCCATACATTCATTTCATTTATTCACTTCATAAAAAAATCACTTCAACAGGGCTGTCATTGGATGGGGTACCTGTACACGTTCTGCACGTCAGTACATTATCTTACAGACAACAGCATTACAGGCAAAACACATTTTGTGTTGGTACTGTATTACAATTAAATAAAAATAAATAAATAAATAAATAAACCAAGGTAGATTAATTTGATGTTGAATATTGCAAATTTATCACTTTATTAATGTTCGGTCATCTGAATTTCAAAATAAGAAAAAATACAACATCCTTCTCATATTAAAGAGAATCTTAGAAATGTGACACAACTGAGCAAAAACAAAAAATATATTTTGCTTAAAAAGAAATAACCGATCGTAACTCCGAAACGATGGAAATAGTTAATTGCTCAGCACATATATGCTACAAAATAATATGTATTGTCGCCAAAATTTCTCTTCCCTTTCAGGTAAACTTTTATTCAAGTAAATTTTACCTATTTATAGTTTTTTGTTTATGTCAATTTAAGCCGATCAATATGATGTAAACAATAATTTAATTGAACAAACAAATTGATTTATAATTGATTTAATATATTGCAAAGATATTTATATTCTATTAAGTGAAACGATCTGCCGATTAAATCAGTTGGGTGTTCAAACATCTAGGCACTGCCTTGAGCGTATCCCTTTATACCAACAATATTGTATAGGCCGGTTTTCTTAGGTTTCAATGGGCGGCAGTACTATTCACAACGCCCACATACACATAGTATTACGACTTGCCTTTTAATACCGACAATGTGGGAGTGACCTGGAGAGATATTTTGGGAGGTTCAGAATCCTAAACATCTTTGTCTTGCAAAGTTGAAGCTGGAATGAGAGAAATACCTTTATTTTAGAGGAACCTCTTCCAATATTACCAGTTAAATCACAAAATCGATTAAAATTATTTAAACCAGTTTAATGAATGCTTAATTTCATTTACATTACTTGTTTTTTATTTAAAAAATCTGGTGTGAAACACTCACACAACTTTCTCTTACTCCAGTTATCAAAATTATAATTGACAAATTTTATAGTTTGTGTACCAAATTATTTCAAATACGACGAAAACTGAAAAAAACCGTTCAGTAAAAGCCCACTTCTGGTTAACTAATTTTCTTGCAACTCTGAATTTTGGCCATCCATTTATTTCTAATTAATTTTGTTTGGATGATAGAATTGTATAATCAACTATGATCGCACTTAAGAGAAAAACATAACCCCCCCTCCCCTA
Organism: Triatoma infestans; assembly: GCA_011037195.1. Taxonomy (NCBI): domain Eukaryota; kingdom Metazoa; phylum Arthropoda; class Insecta; order Hemiptera; family Reduviidae; genus Triatoma; species Triatoma infestans. Next base: position 362,725 of record JAAEAF010000042.1, read on the forward strand.
AAAGTGCCATTAAATGAATTTTACTACAGAAATGTTTTAAATAAAAGTTGTAACTCTTTGTATGAGTATTAATATATCATGTTTAAAGAAAATCATCGCAGCCATTTTTGAGAAAATCGCGAAAAAGTGAAAAAATCATTTAGTAAAAATGGTAAAGTAAACGTATTTCCGGTTATCCGATTTTTATCAAACTCGGAATTTCAACAACATATTCAATTGTAATTATCATTATTTAGATGTTAGAATTTTTTAATAAACTGAAATAGCACTTTAGATGTAAACCTAACCCCACCTCTTTCCCATAAGTGGCCTTAAATGAATTTTCCCAGAGAAATGTTTCAAATAAAAGTTGTAGCTCTTTGTATGTGTAGTTGATATACCAAGTTTGAAGAAAATCGTTGGAGCTATTTTTGAGAAAATTGCAAAAAAGTAAAAAAAACCTACAAGTAAAGTGGTACTTCCGGTTGAGGAATTTTGACAGGTGACCCACTATCAGATGCCATGATGATACCTAGACGGAATATCAAGTTACAACTTTCTACGGTTTTTCGTTTTTGAGCTATGCTGTTCACATAACACACACAGACCATTTGCTAAAAACCACCTTTTTGGACTCAGGGACCTCAAAACGGATATTTCCGGTGAAAACTTGATATCGAAAATTTGACACGATTACAATACTTCCTCTTACTAGGAGTAAGAGAAAGTAAAAATATATATATATATATATTCATCTAATTAAACGGGAATATTCAAGATTAATTTTAAGAAAAAGTTAATAAAAAATTAAAAATAAATAAACTGAATAAAACTTTATATTTATTACTTTTTTTTTTTTTTTAACAATTAAAAACTTTTTCAAGAGAAAATATCCATTAAAAAGAGAAGGGAAATAAAGAAAAATCTGATTCAAAACACTGTTGGCCGAAGTTCTGTTTTTGACTTTTTAAATTATATTGCTGGTGTTTATCATCATTATTTATTAATTAGGTAGTTTATTTAATTGGTAAATAATAAGCTTGGCTTATGTCCAAGTATAAACGAAATATTTTCTTTTAATTCTCTCAATTTTTTTTTATTATAAATTTGGGGGGTAAAAAAATAAATATATGTTTATCAAAGATTATAGATAATGATAAAAACATTTACTTGATGTTTTTGAAAGAAAATGGAAAAAATCTGGTGTGAAACACTCACACAACTTTCTCTTACTCCAGTACTCAAAATTATAATTGACAAATTTTATAGTTAGTGTACCAAATTTAATGAAATTCGTCGAAAAGTGAAAACACTGTCCAGTAAAACTGTCCGGTTTACTAATTTCCTTGAAACTCGGAATTTGGGTCATATATTAATTTCTAGTTATTTCAATTTGGATGACAGAATTGTATAATCAACTGTGATAGCATTTTAAAGAAAAACATAACCCCCCTCCCCAAAAGTCCCCTTAAATGAATTTATCAGGGGAAAAGTTTCAAATAAAAGTTGTAGCTCTTTATATGTATAGTTAACAACGCTGGTTTAAAGAAAATCGTTGGAGCCATTTTCGAGAAAATACCAGAAAACTGAAAATTATATTTCAGTAAAAACGCACTTCCGGTTATCTATTTTTTTTCAAACTCGGAATTTCAACAACATATTTAATTCTAATTAACATTATTTAGATGACAGAATTGTCTAATATACTGAAACAGCAGTTAAGATGAAAACCTAACCCCACCCCTCCCCAGAAGTGCCCTTAAATGAATTTTCCTGGAGAAATGTTTCAAATAAAAGTTGTAGCTCTTTGTATGTGTAGTTGATATAACAAGTTTAAAGAAAATCTTCGGAGCCATTTTTGAGAAAATTGCAAAAACGTAAAAAAACAACTAGTAAAGTGGTACTTCCGGTTGAGGAATATTGACACATAACGCACCGTCAGATCCCATAGGATACCTAAACGTAATATCAAGTTTGAACTTTCTACGATTTTTCGTTTTTGAGCTACGCTGTTCACATACAACATACACACACACAGACACACACACACACAACACACAACACACACACACCACACACACACAGACCATTTGCTAAAAACCACTTTTTTGGACTCAGGGGACCTCAAAACGGATATTTCCGGTGAAAACTCGATATCGAAAATTTGACACGATTACAATACTTCCTCTTACTAGGAGTAAGAGAAAGTAAAAAAACAATTTCAGTTCTTTGGAAAAAAAAAATCAAACGAAAACTGCTGGGGATTATATGAAGTTGCTAGGGATAGAAAACGAGCTGTTATTATCGACCATTGATTGTTTTGGCACTGACATTTTTTTTCTTTTTTTTTTTTTTGGAAGTTGGTCAAAGTAAATTGAGAAATTTTACATTCTTAGCAAGGTTTCGGAAATATATATTTACCCATCATCAGGACTTCACGCAAAAAAAAAGCCACAATTATTATTTTACAATGAAAAAAATTATAGTTGAATAATAAACTGGTTATTCTTCTGCTAGATTCAGGGATATTTTTCATGATAGCCTGCTTTTTGTGCTAGATTAACAGGATGATAGGGTTATTGGTATATACGTATGAGTCATACTCATCAGGGTCTTTCTATGGACTCAGGAATGGAATCACAAGATTTCAATATTTATAATTACAGTTGCTGATATTAATTGGGGTAATAAATGTAAGGGTGGCTATTGTTTGAAAGTGTTTGCTAGTATCTGTAGTAGCAGGTACCTGTTATCAAGGGTTGTCCCCTATCACATGGTTTAAGGGACATTTTGTAATTTCTAAATCACAAGAAAGAAAACTATAAGATAGGATTTTCCAATATTTTATTTCCTAACGGATCAAAATTATTTTGAAAATTAATATGTTGTGAAGTCACAGAAAAAAGTTCAAACACTCATTTGGATTTCAGACTCATCTTACTGGTTGTGTGGAATAGAACCCAATGAAGACAGAGATCGTTCTCAAAAAAACTTTTTGTCGGCAATTTCGGTTCCGACAGCCATAAACTGGTTCTTTGTCAACGCCTGGGAAACAAAAAAAAGTAACAAAATGCAAAATAAATAAATTAAAAATCGGTCAAAGTGTACATTGCATGATTACAGAAAGATAACTTTGCCGTATTATACATTAAGTCAAACGTTTGGTCAGTTTAATCACAAAAAAAAAAAAAAAAAATCTGGTGTGAAACACTCACACAACTTTCTCTTACACCAGTTCTCAAAATTATAATTGACAAATTTTATAGTTTGTGTACCAAATTTAATGAAATTCGTCGAAAACTGAAAAAACTGTTCAGTAAAAGCGCACTTCCGGTTTACTAATTTTCTTGAACTCGGAATTTCAGCCATCTATTTATTTCTAACTAATTATGTTTGGATGATAGAATTGTATAATGAACTAGGATACACTTTGATGAAAATCTAACCCCACCCCTCCCCTAAAAGTGCTCTTAAAAGAAATTTCCCAGAGAAATGTTTTAGATAAAAGTTGTAGATCTTTGCATGTTTAGTTTATATACGAAGTTTCAAAAAAATCGTCAGAGCCATTTTTGAGAAAATTGCGAAAAAGTGAATAAATCATTTAGTAAAGTGGTAAAGTAAACGCACTTCCGGTTATCCGATTTTTTTCAAACTCGGAATTTCAACAACATATTTAATTCTAATTAACATTATTTAGATGGCAGAATTGTCTAATAAACTGAAATAGCACTTTAGATGGAAACCTAACCCCACCCCTCCCCCAAAAGTGCCCTTCAATGCATTTTCCCGGAGAAATGTTTCTAATAAAAGTTGTAGCTCTTTGTATGTGTGGTTGATGTTTAAAGTTTAAAGAAAATCGTCGGAGCCATTTTTGAGAAAATCGCAAAAAAGTAAAAAATCCAACTAGTAAAGTGGTACTTCCGGTTGAGGAATTTTTACAGATAACGTACAGTCAGATCCCATGGTGACCTCTAAACGGAATATCAAATTTCAACTTTCTACGATTTTTCGTTTTTGAGCTATGCTGTTCACATACATACATACATACACACACACACACACACACACACACACACACACAGACCATTTGCTAAAAACACTTTTTTGGACTCAGGGGACCTCAAAACGGATATTTCCGGTGAAAACTCGATATCGAAAATTTGACACGATTACAATACTTCCTCTTACTAGGAGCAGGAGAATGTAATAAAGATTGCTTTTATTAATTTATATATATTAATTTATTCAATTACGTACCGTTGGATGGTTTGATCAGATCCACAATTTATGGTGATATACATACCATAAATTGACTTATTAGGTGATGTGTTACTAAAAATTATCCCATAATTCCCATAATCCCATAATTCTGTTCATTTGAATCTGTATGTAATTAGTAAGTGCTGGAATACGAATGATCAAGAAATTTTGTAAAATGTCGCTTAAATCATGTCATAGGGGCAGATAAAAAAGGAATTTATTGCTTGGTCAGACTATAGCCGGTGGTAATCCCAAGGGATAGAGAGTGTATACCTAGTCAACTTGTTACCTGCCCTTTATGAGATGAGTTTAACCCATTAATTGTAATTGTAATATCCATTATTGAAAGAATGGAAACTTTTTTAAATAGACTGTAACATTTAAATGCATCACACTTCACAATTCTACTATCACTTCTAAGAGGAGAAGTACAGGAAGCAGTTCAGTGATAAAGAGTTCCAGGTCCGGGGACACTGGTTCGGTTCGAGAGGAACCTTACGAACAGAACGGCAAAGTTTCTTGTCCACGGTACTGGTACTGACCAGAGCAAACTGACGTCACTCATGAGCTCATTCTTATTTGACTCAAGAGCGATTATTAGAAAAAAAACATATTTATTAAGTGACAAATAAGTCCCTATTAGGCTTAAGTAGAGTTATGTGTTTGTTTTCTTTTATCCATTAATCCACATTAATATGTGTGTGTTCCTTGTTTGTGGGGCTTGTGTATCGATCTTACTTTATTTTATGACTTGTCCTAGTTGATTGATAAAATGCGCTGTGTTCTTTACGACTCAACCTAGTTGAGCAGCCCCATTTCCTTTTCTTTTTTTTTTTTTTAAATTAAGTGTTTCTCTCTTTCACTTACGTTATGTTGTTGGTGTCTAAGGACTAGAATTTGGTAAATCAGAAGGTTACATTTGTTTATTTAATTGTTCACATTATATTAGCCATGAAAATAACTTTTGGCTCCTTATACCTAACTGAACTTTCAAAATATATAAAATAATTGTTAACATGACATGCATTTAGTTGTTAAAATCTATGTCCCTAAAAGTATTTCTAATAATGCTTTTATAACATTTCAGTTAATCCATTTAATCTTTAATCTTTAAGTTAATTCTCTTCAAACATATATAATTCTTACTACTTTAAATGTTTGGGAGAATGAAAACTTTATAATCTCCCCCACCCTCGAAAACACTCTTAAATGAATTTTCTTGGAAACGTTCAAACAAAAGTAATTGTTGTCTGTATGTACGAGTATAATAGTTCGTATAAAAAGTTTAATGAAACCTGTCTGTGTTTTAATGGAGAAAATCGTAGAAAACTGAAAAAAACTATTTTGTAAATTCGCATTTTTGGTCAATCGATTTTCTTTAAACTTGGAATTTAAAAAAAAAAATATTTTATTGAAAATTAATATTCTGAATGGATACGATCAAAGTTTAAAAAAAAGAAAGTTGGAGCCATTTTTGAAAAATTTAAAACAAAAAAAAAACATTCGAAAAAATCTGTTGTGAAACACTCACACAACTTTCTCTTATTCCAGTTTCAAAATTATAATTGACAAATTTCATAGTTAGTGTACCAAATTTAATAAAATTCGTCGAAAACTGAAAAAAAAAACCGTTCAGTAAAAACGCACTTCCGGTTTACTAATTTTCTTGAAACTCGGAATTTTGGCCATCTATTTATTTCTAATTAATTTTGTTTGGATGATAGAATTGTATAATCAACATGATAGGTGTTAAGAGAAAAACATAACCCCGCCCCCGTCGAGAAGCCCCGTTAAACGACTTTACCAGCAGAAATGTTTCAAATAAAAGTTGTAGCTCTTTATATGTGTAGTTCACATAACTAGTTTAAAGAAACTCCTTGGAGCCCTTTTTCGAGAAAATACCAGAAAACTGGAAAAATTCATTTCATTAAAAACGCACTTCCGGTCATTCGATTTTTTTCAAACTCAGAATTTCAACAACACATTTAATTCTAATTAATATTATTTAGATGACAGAATGGTATAATAAAAACTGAAATAGCACTTTAGAAGTAAACATAATCCCATCCCTCCCCCAAAAGTGCCCTTAAATGAATTATTCCAGAGATATATGTTTCAAATAAAAGTTGTAGATTCATGTAATGTGTTTTTAATATATCAAGTTTGAAGAAAAATCATCGGAGACATTTTTGAGAAAATCGCAAAAAAAGTGAAAAAACTATCCAGCAAAGTGGAAACTTCCGGTTAAGGAATTTTGACAGATGACCTACTGGCAGATCCCATGGTGATACCTAAACGGAATATCAAGTTTCAACTTTCTACGGTTTTTCGTTTTTGAGCTATGCTGTTCACATACACGCACACATAGACCATTTTCTAAAAAACCACTTTTTTGGACTCAGGGGACCTCAAAAAGGATATTTCTGGTGAAAACTCGATGTCGAAAATTTGACACCATTACAATATTTCCTCTTACTAGGAGTAAGAGAAAGTAAAAAAAAAAAAAAAATCTTTGGAGCCATTTTTGAGAAAATTTCAACAAAAAAAAACCCTGAAAAATCTATTCAATAAAGTGGTACTTCCGGTTGACCGATTTTGATCAAAACCTTATTGTCGGGTTCTATGCTAGCACTTAAAGTAAATAATTAAGCTTGAACTTTCTATGATTTTCCGCTTTTTGAGTTATGCTGCCCATCATATACAAACATTATAACAGACTCACAACATATATACAGATCAATTTCTAAAACCATTTTTTCAGATCCCCCCCCCATGTATATCTGGTGTAAATACGGTGTCGAAACTTATTTGTCATGTTCACAATAAACACTTCCTGTTAAATACCAGTAAGATAGGATAAAAGTAAAAAGCATTTTATAGGGATATACTAAACCCGCCTAACCTACATGTATTGAACTCGTGTCTACTCTCAACAATCTTCTACATAATATCATATGGCCGAACTTGGACAAAATTAGAGAAATGTACTACTTCAGAAATCTTGACTAATTCCTGCGAGTATCCCAGCCAAGGATTACTAATAATATACACACAGTCACTGATAACGCAACACTCACACAACAAATGGAGGATCTGTAGAGGTACTTGATGTGTGCAGATATGTAAATCCGCAACCGAATCTAGCTCAAATCTATCACACATACTCATTCATAATTATTACACATTGTATCAAAGAACAACAGAAAAGTAAATTCAATAAATAAGTAAACAAAAGACAGCTCGTTAAGTGATCGGTTATTTATTATTATTTTTTACTTTCTCTTACTGCTAGGAAGAGGAAGTATTGTAATCCTGTCAAATTTTCGACATCGAGTTTTATCGAAATATCCGTTTTGAGGTCCCCTGAATCCAAAAAAGTGGTCTGTGTGTGTGTGTGTGTGTGTGTGTACTATCATCATGGGATCTGACAGTACGTTATCTGTCAAAATTCCTCAACCGGAAGTATCACTTTACTAGTTGGATGTTTTACTTTTTTGCGATTTTCTCAAAAATGGCTCAGATGATTTTCTTTAAACTTGGAACATCAACCACACACACACAAAGAGCTATAACTTTTATTTGAAACATTTCTCCGGGAAAATGCGTTTAAGGGCACTTTTGGGGAGGGGTGGGGTTAGGTTCCATCTAAAATGCTATTTCAGTCTATAGAAAATTCTGTCATCTAAATAATGTTAATTAGAATTAAATATTTTGTTGAAATTCCCAGTTTCAAAAAAATCAGATAACCGGAAGTGCGTTTACTTTACCACTTTACTAAATGATTTATTCCCTTTTTCGCAATTTTCTCAAAAATTGCTCCGACGATTTTCTTGCAACTTAGTATATAAACTAAATTTGCAAAGATCTACAACTTTTATTTAAAATATTTCTCTGGGAAAATTCATTTAAGGGCACTTTAGGGGAGGGGTGGGGTTATGTTTTTTCTTAAGTGCTATCATAGTTGATTATACAATTCTATCATCCAAACAAAATTAATTAGAAATAAATAGATGGCCAAAATTCCAAGTTTCAAGGAAATTAGTTAACCGGAAATGCGCTTTTACTGAACAGTTTTTTCAGTTTTCGACGAATTTCATTAAATTTGGTACACTAGCTTTAAAATTTGTCAATTATAATTTTGAGAACTGATAGAAATTTAATGGTCGCATAGGAGCCATGGACGTTGTACTCCTCATTCATTAATAATTTGCGTGAATAACAATCTCATTTAAAAAAAAAAATTTTAATTTAAGAAAAAGTGTATCTATAGGAAAATTAAATAACTTTTAAATAATATAAATTGAAATTGAAAACCATTTTATGAACATAAATTGGGTTTAATTTTTAACAAACCCCCAACCCAATGGCACAACAGCCCATGAAGGGCCAAGGCGATTTGAATACGAGGCATTAGTAAACATGCCGCAGTTCCCAACGCCGTTTAGTTCCAGCCTTCGCTACCTAGGGCGCTACTAACAGTAGCTTCCCACTTTTCATCACTATGCTGGTTCAACACCGATTTTGTCCTCTCGGGAATCGAACCCTGAATTCTCGCACGAAAGGCGAGTGCGTTAGCTACTAGACCAACGCGTGAGGACAATTTTTAACAAACTTAACAAAAATTATTTAACCACGTTTATAATTAAACACATAATATGGAAATAAACACAGAATAAGATTACCTGAAATTTTATTCAAAAAGTAAGACAATTATTATTATTCGCCTGTTGGAAGGAACCCAAGCCCTTCGCTATCCAAAAACCACAGTCCGGGATAAATTGGGGAAATAATCTACGGGATCCATTTTTATATAAATGTACAAAAAAGGATTAAAATCAAATTATTATATACTAATAAATTATTTGTATTCCGTTCAAAGTTTAATAAAAATATGTATTTATTTGTTTTCATACAGATTTATGTGTCAATACAGTTTTTTTTTTCTATGAATTATTTCTTATTTTATTTATATTCCGCTCAGTTGAAATAAATTATGGTGCGAAAAAAAATATTTGAAAAAAAAAAAATTGCAATGTGCCAATACATTTTATTCATTTCATACGAATACATGTATCGAATACAATTTATACCAATACATTTATCCATTGAATATTAAATAGCTGTATTTTTTTTATTTATTTATTTATATAACACAAACTTAGAATGAATTATAGGAAAAATTGAATACGTTTCTAAATAGATAAATTCTCGATCGGTATTTCCATATGTAATATATTGTTTCTTACTGTACAGTTAATCATTAATATTCATATTACCTGAGAAAAAAATGAAATAAAAACTTATATAGTCGAGTAACTGGAAAATAGTCTCAAAATATGATTAACAAAAACTCGTGTTTTTGTTTTTGTTTTTTTGAGAGAAGTGTTTTTGATGGTCATCAAAAAGACATCAATATATTCCAGCTCTCTGGTAACAATATTTATGTATGCGTGGGTCTAAATATATTAACTTGATGGGACCCAATATATATATATATATATATATATATACAAATATGTATATGTATATACAGATATATACATATACGTTCTATCAAACTATTAAAATGCCATTAACAAAACCCATTATTATACCATCATCTTCATCTTCAAAACATGATTCATATCTCAATTATTTATTATTTTTAGTTTAATTAATTACGTGTTGAATTCAATGAAGGGGGGGAAAAAAAAAGTTAATTACTACAATTCCATCAAAAATGAAACGAAAATTGTGAACATTTAAAGAGCATTCCCCCCCCCCCCGTTTTCAAATTTTAGACACTCATTTAACAGATTTGATGTCATTGAATTTTTCCAACTTCAACTAATTTTTATTTCTTTATTTAGGATTCCAGCAACCAAAAAAAAAAATAGACGTAATAGTGCAAATACTATTACACTGAAGTAATAATAATAATTTTAAATAGTTTGACTAATAATCATATTCCTTACACTACAAAATTTTTATTCCTTGATTTCTTTCTTGCTTATAAAAACAAGTTTGAACTTACTGCGATTTTTCGTTTTTTAACTAAGCTTCCGGTGAAAATTCGATATCGAAAATTTGACACGATTACAATACTTCCTCTTACTAGGAATAAGAGAAAGTAAAAATATTCTGAGTATGTTGGGAAAACTTTCTTCGTTTCTCTTTGTATTTAAATTAAATCATATTTTTTAATTTTTTCATTTTTTTGGGGGGGGAATCTTCTCGAAAATGAGTGTTTCTTTTTTCTTTTCTTCATTAGGTAATGTTTCTAAGAGTAAAAGAGGTTGTCGCTTTTATAAGAAACAAAAAAGTACCCACTCCCCCCTTGGGAGAAAGTGGGCTATCTCCATTTCTATGAAGATCTCGATATCCTGCAAGTAGGATATTAGCAATCTTTTATCAGTATTAGCATTGGGCTGGAAACTATTCTATTAGCTCCTGGCACAAGGAAAACTGTAAACTTGGCTACAGAGGCTGAACAAAGGAAGATCGGTGGCCGTTAGAGGAATGGCCAGCATTTTCTAGGCCGAAATCTTTGGTATCATTAGGGGCACTGCTTGTTTCATGGTGGAAGAGTGGCAGGGTCATTTAAAGTAATGAGTTCATTCTGTGTCAGTCAAGCTGCATTGGAGCACCACTGAATTAGTGGGTGAATGTAGGAAAGAGGACTTAATGGCCTCGCTCAGAAGAATGGAGTAGGACATTTCTGGGTACCTGAGGGACATAAGTATATAGGCGGTAATGAGAGGGCAAACGAGTTGAACTAAAATGGAATCCTCCTTACCGTTTTGTTGTCCCCGAATCAGTTGCCAACCAAATTTGTAAACCACGAAGTCAAACAATGGAATAATAGGGAATTATAGAAATATTGGAGGGACATGGAGGGGTGTCTCCAGGCTAAAAGATAAAGTATAGGACAGGTGGCTTTGAAGTTTCTTCTCTCTCTGAGTAGGATACAATTGAGAATCATGTATCTAGTCCTTTGTCAGAATTGTAACAAGGATATCAAAGAAACAATATACCACTACCTAAGTCAGTGTTACCGTTTCACTAAGACTTGGTTGCGTAAATTTGTGAACCTAGAGAATGCTAGGATAATTGAAGATTTAGATTGTTGATTGTTGATTGTTGTAGGGAATTATCGCATTGCAACCTGAAAAATCTATTGTGTCACCCGGAGCCTTTTCACTGCACTGCCAGGCTCCAAGCAGTGTTCTCTAGCTGTAGACAACACTGCTCATCACCGTAGAGTGAGTTGTAGCGGCTTCTAGGAAGAGAAAATCTAAGGGTAGCATGCTGGATTCAATCCCGGGACCTCCGCGTCCAGCGCGCTACCACTAACCTACGCCAATCCACTAGGGACGGAAACCCTAGTTTGTGTACTGTGTTTGTCCTTTTTTGTAATGTGTAGTGTATGTAGTTTAAGTGTATTGTGTACTGTTCTGACGAAGTGCATGGAGTACTGACCTGTGGTAACCCCGTGGGGTCGCTACTCCCCAACAGTAACTCCATGCAACAAACAGATACCCCTTGCGAGTTAATTGGAGGTTTAGGATATCTAAAGATATTGTAGTCAAGACCGGTAGAGAGCTGGATTGCCGGTAGATTGGTTCTTAGTAGTTTTTTTATGTAGAGGTAAGAGTCAAATTGGCTTAATCCCACGCGTTCGAGCAACCTATTAATAATAATAATAACGCACAAGATTAAAAAAAAACCTCAAGGTTTTATTTAAGGACTTTATTTAAGGTCTATACTGATAGCTATTGTGTGCAACTACTATAATTAAGTATTCGGCAAACTAAAGCAAGTCCTAAGAGCATATTTCTTTCCATATGTATCTGTATTTATCTTTTATAGACTGCACATGACCCCTGAGTAACTGACATTTTATAAAGTGATCCTTATTATATCTATATTTTAACAATTCTCTCTCTACATATCCAATAGTAATATAGCAATAAAAACACCACAACTTATTCAATATAACCAAGCTATAGTACCCGGCTAACTACAGGATGTTAGTTCATAGCTATTAAACTACTAGGGCATTACCATAGTGTAGAATAAGTTTCTCAATTTAGTTTCATGTTGCCAAGTCATTCAACAAATATTTGAGTTTGAAGTGGAAATTTTCACTTCACAAAACTACCAAAACATGTTGATTAGATTTTATTATTGCAAAAGATTTAGTGAATTAGATGCCCTATATTATTCATGTATGACATTTTTTTTTAATACTATTTCAATTTCAATTTTATTCAAATATTTTTTACGGCTGTAAACTGAACCTCCATTGAGGAACCACCATTAGCTTCAAATAATCTTTACATAAGCATCATTTTCCTTACATTTCTATATTTTTTTTATTTTTTCAAAGGATACACACAAAATATAAACTGTACAATAAAAAGTAAAAAATAAAAAAAAATAAAAAAAAAATAAAAAAAAGCAGATAAAGTTGTAAAATATTGAAATAACATTAAATTTTTATTATAAAAATTGTCCAAAATAAAATTTTTTTTCATAGAATATCAAAGCTTGATTAATGATTAATATTATTTATTGTTAATTTCAGACGAATATACCTTTATATCAATTTTCAATTTATTATCTTGTGGCTAGAAACATTCTTATGAAAATGTGTGAAAAGCTAACATTTCAGTTGAAAAGCATCGCAAGTGAGATATATAATTTAATTAGTTTTTAATTTAATATTGTGTTTTAATGGATTTAATAATATGAAGATTTTTTTTAAAGTATTTTTTAGTATTTTTATGTTTTTATATATTTATATAATATACCAACACATTTTTAAATTTTATTTAAAAAATTAATTATTATAAAATAATAATTTGGAATCAAATTAAAATAAATAAAAAAACATAATTTCACTTTTGATTTTTTTGGTATTTGACAGTCGTAATTAATAATTAAAATAATTAGGGTGAAATATGATATTTTTAATTTATATTATGGATTATTTGTCTCAGGTGGTCAGCTAAAAGTTGTAATTAGTGCCGAGACGAGTGTTTAATTAAATTTAATAAAATATACAGTATAATTCAAACTATGAAATAATTATAAAGATAATGAAATGATTTAAAAAAAAAAAAAAACATATATCAGTATTCAATTCAATATTATTATTACTGCGCGTTGTGTTCCATTGTTTTCAGTTGGAAAGGATGTTATTCATCCTGTGAACGATGTTCCTGCAAGCAATATAAAATTTTCAAAGTTTTATTTAGATTTTTAAACTCAAAATTTTTATTTGAATCTTATCTCAAATAGTTTTTTTTTTGAAACGTCGATAGATTTTCGAGTAAAAAAATCAGCTTGGAACCAATGAGGACACCGCATCCATTTAAAGTTTTTTGTTAAATCAATTCTCATATCAAATTTTTTTCCCCCCTCAAAGAAAAATGGATTCTCTGCAATTTTATGTGTCTCATGGACTGGATTGAATCCAAAAATTATTCGTTCCTCATCGATGATGTAGATGACGTTAACATAATAACATATCTGAAGTTTACGAAAGTAGCATAACAATGCGAGGAATATGAAACCGATGAGATATAGAATGATATGGAATCATAGTAAAATGATTAGGATGTCAAAGGTAGAAAACATTAAAGACGAGATCGACACTCTGTCAATTGAGTAAAGTGATGGTTACTTGGAAAATATCCTTCCAGATAACGTGATACCGTTTATGTAGACATCAAAATTCTTATCCAAATTAAGAATTATTATGAAAGTATCGTAAGAGAGGAAAGAGGGAAACTGCGCAAACTCCGTTCATCAGAAAGAAAGAAAAAAAGAAATAAAAAGAGTAATTATAGTTTTTCAAAAAAAGACAAACCTAGTCATCCAACAGAGCCATTCACAGGAAAAATGGAGGAAAAGTAAACTTCGTCCCATTGCGAATGTTCAAAATCGAGGTAGAATACAGTTCCTTTATTGTTTGTTTCACAACCATCATATTATTACTGTGTTTTTTTTTTTTGCAGTGTTAGTCTAGTATTCACAGCCAACAATATCCTGAAGAAAACTATTGCAATATAGGCGAAATGTTGATCACTGTCGTCATCTCAACATGAAAACTTCAGTGAATTTCTTAAAACATCTCATATAACTTCTGAATTTACACAATATAGGCCTATCACTTTTATTTGAAACATTCTTTTATGAAAATTTTATTTTTAAGTAACTGGCCTGAACTCAGTCTATGTTCTAAAGTGCTGTTGTTAAAATACAAATGCAAATTTTCTGATTGAGCTTTTCATTTTTCCCCGAGTTTTTCGGGACCGTTTCAAAAGGTACACAAATGTATATAACATAGATCTGTTATTTTTAATTGTATATTTTTCAGGAATAATTAAGGTGAGTTTTGAGTGGGCTGAGGCGGTTGGGCTTCCTATAATGGCAATTAGTTTAGTTACGGTTACATCTTCTAGTGAAATTTAGGAAACTCTAACTATTCAGTAAAAATGCTAAACCTCTTAAGAAAATTTGTTAGACAGAATTGAATTGCTGCATGACAATATCGTGTTTAATTGTATTTTACACCAAATTTTTCTCTATATTTCATTCGAATTTACAGAGCCATCTTTAATTCTTTTTTTTAAATACATCAATTTGAACATACTAGACAGATTGAAACACTTTGCATTAAACAAATTCTGGTAAAAATCACCAGATATTGCCCGCAAGGGGTATCTGTTGCATGCAGTTACTTGGGAAGTAGCTACCCCACGGGTTACCACAGCTCAGTACTCCATGCACTTCGCCAGAACAGTACACAATACGCTTGAACTACATACACTCTACACTTTCAGACTGGACAAACAGAGTACACAAACTGTACAAAGGGTTCTCCATCCCTAGCTCATTGGCGTAAGCCAAGGGAGAAGGAAGGAATTAGCTCAGTGGTAGCGCGTTGGACTAGCGACCGGAATCCTTAGATTTTCTCTTCCTAGGAGCTTCTACAACTCACTGTTCGGTGATGAGCAGTATGGTTTGCAGCTAAAGAACACTGCTTGGAGGCCGGCAATACACTGAGAAGGCTCCCGGGGACACAACAGATCTTTCAGGTCGCAGTGCGATAATCCCCTACTACAATCTACAATCTACAATCTAAATCTCCAATTATCCTAGCATTCCCTAGGTTCACAAATTTATGGAACCAAGTCTTAGTGAAACAGTAACACTGGCTTAGGTAGTGGTATATTGTTTCTTTGACTCCCTTGTTACAATTCTGACAAAGGACTAGATACACGATTCTCATTTGTATCCTACTCAGAGAGAGAAGAAACTTCAAAGCCACCTGTCCTATACTTTATCTTTTAGCCTGAAGACACCCCTCCATGTCCCTTGTGCGGGATTATTATTATTATTAATAGGTTGCTCGAACGCGTGGGACTAAGCCAATATGACTCTTACCTCTACAATAAAAAAACTACTAAGAACCAATCTACCGGCAATCCAGCTCTCTACCAGTCTGACTACAATATCTTAAATCTCCAATTAGCCCGCAAGGAGTATCTGTTGCATTGAGTTACTTGGGGAGTAGCGACCCCATGGGTTACCACAGCTCAGTACTCCATGCTCTTCGCCAGAACAGTACACAATACGCTTGAACTACATACACTCTACACTTTCAGACTGGACAAACAGAATACACAAACTGTACAAAGGGTTCTCCATCCCTAGCTAATTGGCGTAAGCCAAGGGAGAAGGAAGGAATTAGCTCAATGGTAGCGCGTTGGACTAGCGACCGGAATCCTTAGATTTTTCTCTTCCTAGGAGCTTCTACAACTCACTGTCCGGTGATGAGCAGTATGGTTTGCAGCTAAAGAACACTGCTTGGAGGCCGGCAATACACTGAGAAGGCTCCCGGGGACACAACAGATCTTTCAGGTCGCAGTGCGATAATCCCCTACTACAATCTACAATCTAAATCTCCAATTATCCTAGCATTCCCTAGGTTCACAAATTTACGGAACCAAGTCTTAGTGAAACGGTAACACTGACTTAGATAGTGGTATATTGTTTCTTTGATTCCCTTGTTACAATTCTGACAAAGGACTAGATACACGATTCTCAATTGTATCCTACTCAGAGAGAGAAGAAACTTCAAAGCCACCTGTCCTATACTTTATCTTTTAGCCTGGAGACACCCCTCCATGTCCCTTGTGCCGGATTATTATTATTAATAGGTTGCTCGAACGCATGGGACTAAGCCAATATGACTCTTACCTCTACAATAAAAAAACTACTAAGAACCAATCTACCGGCAATCCAGCTCTCTACCAGTCTGCCTACAATATCTTAAATCTCCAATTAGCCCGCAAGGAGTATCTCTTGCATTGAGTTACTTGGGGAGTAGCGACCCCATGGGTTACCACCCACAGCTCAGTACTCCATGCAATTCGCCAGAACAGTACACAGTACGCTTAAACTACATACACTCTACCCTTTACAGACTGGACAAACAAAGTACACAAACTAGGGTCACCATCCCTAGTTAATTAGCGTAAGCCAAGGGAAAAAAGGAAAGGATTAGCTCAGTGGTAGCGCGCTGGACTAGCGACTGAAGGTTCCGGGATCGAATCCTTAGATTTTCTGTTCCTAAGAGCCTCTACAACTCATTGTCCGATGATGAGCAATGTGATCTGCAGCTAGAGAACACTGCTTGGAGGCCGGCAGTACACTGAGAAGGCTCCCGAGGACACAACAGATCTTTCAAGTCGCAGTGCGATAATCCCCTATAACAATCTACAATCACCAGATATTAATGTGTTTAGATAGTACATGAAGTTTAAAGACAGGGGAACTAGCACAACCAGTATGTAAAAAAAAAAAAAAAAAAGAATGTTGAACTCCTGGTTGATGTGTTTTTCCAAAAAAATTTTATATCAGAGGCGTTGATTATAACTAAACGGATGAATACCTATTTCCAACTTCTTGCAATTTTTCATTTTTGATATATTTTTGTTAATTCACTCATACTTCTTGAAAAAAAAATTGTTTTCCTTCCGTAAGAGTTCATACGACTTCAAAAATGAATCCTACAATAGTGAATACTGTAATTTCATAAAAACAGTATAAGAATCAGTAAAAATAAATTAATGAGTGCATAATATTATGCGATAATTTTGCACACTAGTGTATGTGCTATTGGAATATTAAAAAAAAAAAAAAAAAAATCTGGTGTGAAACACTCACACAACTTCTCTTACTCCAGTTTTCAAAATTATAATTGACAAATTTTATAGTTTGTGTACCAAATTTAATGAAATTTTGTCGAAAACTGAAAAAAACTATTCAATAAAAGCGCACTTCCAGTTTACTGATTTTCTTCACACCCTGAATTTTGGCCAACTATTTATTTCTAATTAATTTCATTTGGATGATAGAGTTGTAAAATCAAGTATGATACCACTTTAGAGGAAGCTGTAACCCTACCCTTCTCCTCAAAGTGTCCTTAAATGAATTTTCCCAGAGAAATGTTTCATATAAAAGTTGTAGATCTTTGAATGTTTAGTTTATATGTGTAGTTTCAAGAAAATCGTCGGGGCCATTTTTGAGAAAATCGCGAAAAAGTGAAAAAAAATCATATTTAGTAAAGTGTTAAAACAAAAGCACTTCCGGTTTTCCGATTTTTCTCAAACTCGGAATTTCAACAACATATTTAATTCTAATTAACATTATTTAAATGACCGAATTGTGTAATAACCTGAAATGGCACTTTAGAGGGTAACCTAACCCCACCCCTCCCCCAGAAGGGCCCTTAAATCAATTTTCCCAGAGAAATGTTTCAAATAAAAGTTGTAGCTCCTTGTATATGTAGTTGATGTATCAAGTTTAAAGAAAATCCTTGAAGTAATTTTTGAGAAAAACGCAAAAAAGTAAAAAAGTCAACTAGTAAAGTGGTACTTCCGGTTGAAGAATTTTGACAGATAACGCACAGTCAGATCGCATGGTGATACTTAAACGGAATATTAAGTTTCAGTTTTCTACTGTTTTTCGTTTTTGAGCTATGCTGTTCACATACACACACACACATACACACACAGACCATTTGCTAAAAACCACTTTTTTGGACTCAGGGGACCTCAAAACGGATATTTCCGGTGAAAACTCGATATCGTTGTGTTTGACACGATTACAATACTTCCCCTTACTAGGAGTAAGAGAAAGTAAAAAAAAAAAGCAAAATTGAAAGAAAAGTGTAAATTAATTATTTATTGCCAGAAGTTATACGCTATTAAAAAGTAAATAGCTTTCTTAAACCAGCTGTTCTGGAACTATTCTGGAAATTAATGCAAAAATTATTCATTCTATGGACACAGTTCGATAAAATTCAACTGGGAACATAAACATCTGCTAAAGATTGTTATTGATAATCTTTTTCTAACAATAAATATATTCCATTTGCTTGGAAATCACATTTGCCTTAGAAAATGATACGTATCGTTAAAAAAATAAAGTGAAGAAGTAGATAAGAAAGATAAAAAAAAAAAAAAAAATTTTTGGATTATAAGAAACATATTCTAGACGTTGAACGGAGAATAGACGTTGACGATCAGGTGCCACACTACTCTGTCAGTGCTGTAACAATTCCTTGTCAGTTTCCACCCTTACACCTCCTGCTAACTTTCTGACAGAATTAACTTTCAAAGAAGAGTACCTGAATGGAATTTTAAATGAAGACTTTCCCACTAAGCTCTGCGCCTTCGTCCACTATTATAGAGTGAAAATCTACTATAAAGTATAACCACCAAGGATGGGCCTTCTTTTTTACTTTCTCTTACTCCTAGTAAGAGGAAGTATTGTAATCGTGTCAAATTTTCGATATCGAATTTTCACCGGAAATATCCGTTTGAGGTCCCTTGAGTCCAAAAAAGTGGTTTTTAGCAAATGGTCTGTGTGTGTGTGTGTGTCTGTGTGTGTGTCCTGTGTGTGTGTCTGTGTGTGTGTATGTATGTGAACAGCATAGCTCAAAAACGAAAAATCGTAGAAAGTTCAAACTTGATATTACGTTTAGGTATCACCATGGGATCTGACGGTGCGTTATGTGTCAATATTCCTCAACCGGAAGTACCACTTTACTAGTTGTTTTTTTTTACGTTTTTGCAATTTTCTCAAAAATGGCTCCGAAGATTTTCTTTAAACTTGGTATATCAACTACACATACAAAGAGCTACAACTTTTATTTGAAACATTTCTCCAGGAAAATTCATTTAAGGGCACTTCTGGGGGAGGGGTGGGGTTAGGTTTTCATCTTAACTGCTGTTTCAGTATATTAGACAATTCTGTCATCTAAATAATGTTAATTAGAATTAAATATGTTGTTGAAATTCCGAGTTTGAAAAAAAATAGATAACCGGAAGTGCGTTTTTACTGAAATATAATTTTCAGTTTTCTGGTATTTTCTCGAAAATGGCTCCAACGATTTTCTTTAAACCAGCGTTGTTAACTATACATATAAAGAGCTACAACTTTTATTTGAAACTTTTCCCCTGATAAATTCATTTAAGGGGACTTTTGGGGGAGGGGGGTTATGTTTTTTCTTTAAAATGCTATCACAGTTGATTATACAATTCTGTCATCCAAATTGAAATAACTAGAAATTAATATATGACCCAAATTCCGAGTTTCAAGGAAATTAGTAAACCGGACAGTTTTACTGGACAGTGTTTTCACTTTTCGACGAATTTCATTAAATTTGGTACACTAACTATAAAATTTGTCAATTATAATTTTGAGTACTGGAGTAAGAGAAAGTTGTGTGAGTGTTTCACACCAGATTTTTTGTCCTTTTCTTTATATTTAAACTTCTCTTTTCCTTCTTTTTTCAGATATTTTAATATATTTTTCAAAAGAAAGTTAAAAGTATATCAATTATATTTTTTTTTCTAAAGAAAGTAAAAAAAAGAAAAATTAATGTAATTATTAAATCTATTTATATATTTCAATGCCCAAAATTTAAAAGCAGGTAATTTAAAATTTTATTATTAATAAAGAAAGAAGTTTTATATTGAAAATTAATTAGTCTCTTGAATGTTTAAGTGAAATTAATGACTTGGGAAATGTTCATGTAATATTAATTCTAAATTTTTACTTCTCTCTTAATGTTGATAAAAGTAAAATGGATGTGACTAGGAAAGATAATTAGAGAGAATGAATTTAGAAATGATAAAAAAGAAATAATAAAAAATTTAAGAATAAAAATATTTATATATTTGTTCAGATATGTTGAACAGTGTATAATAAAATAGAAACACAAACTACGAGGACTTTACACTGTTAATACATGTTAAGAGAATGAGGTAGCGAGAGAATTATATGATAAAGAGACTGACTGGCTGAGTATTAGAAAGTAGGATGATATTATCTGACTGGTGTGGAAAACTGTCCTGAACTGTTCTTCTGTAGCTATATATATATGAATCGAATTCGCCCACCCTAGTGTGGCCTAGGTGGGGATTAGCTAACGTTTGGTTCATTTAATGCCTGATTCTTCGCTCTACGGAACCTATGAATCTTTAATGATTCGAATCCCATTAAAAAAGGAAGTATTGTGATCGTGCCAAATTTCAGAAATAGTTTTCACCAAAAATAATTGTTTTGAAGGAAGTCCTCTGAGTTTGAAAAATTATATTTTTTTAGACATTTCCCTCATTCTCTCTCTCTCTCTCTCTCTCCTTATGTGTGTGTGTGTGTGTGTGTGTGTGTGTGTGTGTGTGTGTGTATGGTTATCCAGAATTTAAAACAAGGGAAATCTCGCAGGAAGTTCAAACTTTATATTTCGTTTAAGTTTTTGACAATATAATGAAGGGTATGATGAAGGAGTGGAAATGGTTTGGTTTGAATGAACAAACTAGATATAGCTGAACACTGTAGGTATAATGTAAAAAGTGACACTGATTGCCTGGACGTTACACTAAAATGGTAGAGTATCGTACAATGGTAAATGGTAAGGTAAATGACACGTTGTGACTGGCGAGTGAACTCTGTTGTATATCTATCTCCCGTCGCTGTATTTATGCAATTTCTCCCACTCTACTCCGAGAGAGTGGTCCAGTCATTTTTGTTTCTCTTTCTCTGCTATAGATCCTCTCTTTGGATCCTATTACAGACAATAAGATTTTTAATCAAAAATCGGTTAACCGGAGAGATTGATTGAATATATTGAGTTTTTTCAATTTCTTGTTTTTTGTTTTTTTTTGGCGATTATTTCGAAAATCGCTCCAACAATTTCTTTCTTGGTGAACTACATAACAAAAGTGATACAATTTTTATTTATAACAATTTTTTTATGGAGGAAATTATTTTAAGGAGGGGGGAATTTTGGGGGGTCACAATGTAATGTTAGGTTAGGTTAGTAAGAGTTTGAAGTAAATCGGTTGAAAGGTGGGAAGGGGAGGAGTGCAATAATTTTAATAAATTTTTATTTTATTTTATTTTTGTTTTCAAGTGTTTTTTGCAACTTTCTCCATAGACACACAGAAGTTTCTTTGAATTTAGTATAATAACTACACATATCTGATATTTTATCCGTCAAATTAGCATGCATATTTATTCCTGATCGGTTTCGGATTTTCATCCATCATCAGAGCAAATTCACCAAGTTCGTGTAGAGAGTTCACTTCAAAGTAATGTTTCTGTTACACTCGACACTTATTGGTATGTATGTGCGGGAGGTTATTAGAATCGGTGGTTTAAGTGCAGAACATCTTGAAGGAAGCCCCTTGTCCTAGATTAGATTAGATAAGATAACTTAGAAAAAAAATCCATGCTTCCTTGGTGGAGCTTCTAGATGATCTTATAAACTTAATTTTTACCTAGAGTTATGTAGAATTTTGTCATACAGTCCGCATTTACTTGTTATATTAAGTCAGTATTTTAAAGAAGCTTGCCAACATTTACAACATTCCAAATAATGAGGTTTTCAAGAAAATCAACGCTTAATTTGATTGATTCCACCCACATTTACAAATAGAATTGTATTTTTTTTTTTGTTCAAAATAAATAAATAAAAATAAACATTATACGAAATATACAAACTTTAGTTGACCCAGAAAAAAAAGACCTGTCTTTTGTTAGATGGCAGTGAGAATCCCTACTTATTTCCAAATGCTTTTGCTTTGCCACGTACACCTGACCGCTATTCATATGGATGGAATGTTAAAGGGATTCCCACAGCTGTTGCCGCAGAAATAGAGGTTTTTTCCCAGCTGCTTTTCCTTTGAGTTGCCTTTATTTCGCTTTGTATTTTTCTTTCTCGTACTTTTATTCCCCCTAATATGAAATTCTTCTTTTGTTCCTTGCAAAACTGACTTTAAAAAAAGGTGTTTTTCTTTACTACAAGATTTAACTTTATACTCAAACTTTTATATTAAAAAAATGGAGACAATATCATTAGTAATGGAACCTTGAACCGAACTTGAATCGTCTACAACATTATAATTCTTCCGAAAAAATACCAACATATTCCTTATCCCTTCATACTGAGGGTCGTTTCACTTCAGAATTAATTTATTTTCTGATTTAATCTTACCTGCTTCTTCCGAGTTTCTGCTTTTGTTACTAACAAGTCACAGACGGCTCTACACTGATCCATAGCATGTTTATTGCCAAATCTTCATTCCATAATAACTTTATTTCTACAACCGATTTTTATATACACCAGCTACTACTAAATGTGTACATGATCCTAAATAATATTTGTGAGTGTTATTATTAAATCTGGATGCCTATCGGCATTGAGCTACGCATTACACGAGCTTTATAACATCCCCCCCCCCCCCCAATCATCCCCCTAATTAATCTCCCCCGTTAGTTGGCCGGTCTGTCTGTCTATATCCTAAAATATCTTTGAACTCCAACCCTCCTAGGCTTTCCGGCGAGAATAAGGCATTTCCAAATACACGAAACCCAATACCAGCGAAACGGGTACACTGACATAAACAATGACATACTGTTTCCCTAACTTAATCATCACAGGTCTGACATATGAGGAGTAGACGCCCTCCCTATTTTATATAAATGACTAGCCATCCATATGTGTGTCCAGTCACTACACCTGCTAAAGTTCTCAATCTTATCCTGCTTAGGGACAGGAGGTAATCCAAAACCATATTGATAAATTCCTTGATAAGTCCCTTTGATAAATCTTTTAGCCTGGAGACAGCCCTGCGTGTTCCCAATGTTTCTCCAAAACTTTCGTCTCCTAAAGTCTAATCTGTCTATCGCAGAACTTCTTAGTGACGCAAGGGCTGGCTCGGGACTACAAAAATGTGAGGAAGATCCCTCCTTAGCCAGCCGGTTCGCGCTCTCATTGCCTTCTATTCCCGCAAGTTGGGGAACCCAGAAGAGCTGCACTTTGCCCCTCTGAGCCTTCTCCTGCATTCGCCCACCAATTTCGAACTCCAACACGGCTTGCTCAAAGCTCTCAGTACTCATGTATGGCCAAACATTCATAAAGATGAAAGTGAATGCATGACTTAGGAGGAAAGACGTTGCGGACTAGTGCGGAAAAATCCCCACTGCAGTCTACGGCTCCAATTTAGCTAAAATATTTTAATGATGCTATTTTAGATATATATATATATATATATATATATATATCACATAGTAAATAGTAATAAATAAATCAAGTTAGATACAAATGTTAAAGGATAATAAATGACCTCACTAAAAACAGTTATAGTATGTGCTTTATGTCGTGTGTGTGTATGTAAACGTGTGAATGTAACAACATGTAATGGTTATGCAGATTCATGCATATTAATTACCATGGTCCACCATCGCTCTTCAATTCCGGCTATACATAATTATTGCAGCCTGTATAATTTACATTTACGTGTCATGAAATTGTAAAAATTATATATTTGATTTTTACTCAAGGGATCTTTGTGTAGGATATAAATAATTTTTTTTTTTTTTTTAAATCTGATGCGATTAATATTATTACTTCCATAAGATTTATTTATATAAATACCATTTTTACAATCAAAAGTCGATTAATAAATTTTCTTAAGTTCTATCAGGGGATGCAACAAGGATTTAGACCAAAAAATCAGTCAACCAGATGTAGATAACGCTAAACTAAATATATATTTTTTCTTCAATTTTCTTGAATAACTTCAACGATTTTTCTTTTCTTTTTTTTTAACTTTTCTTTTATTTGAAACATTTTTCCGGGAAAATTCATTTAAGGGTTGTTTTGGAGAGATGACGTTAGGCTTTCCTCTAAAGTGCAATTTCAATATATAGGGTTGTCTCAACGTATATGGATAACGGACTTTTTATCGGAAACTAAGATAGCTAGAAAAAAAAACTAAAAAATACGTGTCCCCGTAGTTTTTTGTTATAAATCCAAATTTAATTTGTAAATTTGTTTTGGTGCTTCCAGAAGCGAGATATAGGCACCAACTTCATTTTTTCAAATGGGTAGGTATGGTTTTTATTTAAAAAATAGATTCCTCTATTTTTTGTAAGAAAAATTTACTTGAACGATTTTTTCTTTTCTCTGTAAGCGATATTTTACAAGTTATGAATGAAAAAAACATGATTCTTATAAGAAATTTCAAAATGATAAATAGGTGTATCAGAATCAAGCCGGGATTGCATCTGTAGATGAACTAAAACAGAGAATATTGGATGCCTGTAACTCGGTTAAAGCCGAATCTAATTTGGCCGTAAGGTACAATTGGCAGGAAAGAGCATGCAGTCTATGCATCTCTAATGGTGGAGGCCAGTTCGATCAAGAACTGTAATTAATGAGGATTAAAATTTATAATAAAATAGTACATTTCTTCTTATTCATTCAAAAAAACCGTTATAATCTTATCATTTTGAAATTTCTTATAAGAATCATGTTTTCAATTCATAACTTGTAAAATATCGCTCACAGAAAAAAAAAAAAACCGTTCAAGTAAATTTTTCTAACACAAAAAATAGAGGAATCTATTTCTTAAATAAAAAACCACACCTCGCGATTTGAAAAAATGAAGTTGGTGCCTCTATCTCGCTTCTTGAAGCACCAAAACAAATTTGCAAATTAAATTTAGATTTCTAACAAAAAAACTAGCATTATGGCCATTCACCTACTATTTAATCCTAAAATCCTATTTGTCTGATCGCTATTTTCAACGGTACATCACATCCATAAAGCTGAACCGGGTGTATTGCAAGGCAGTATTCTAAGCCTCATACTATACGCAATATATGTAGCAGATATACCAATCCATCCGGATTAGTTTATCCGGGGGACACGTATTTTTTACTTCTTTTTTTCTAGCTATCTTAGTTTCCGATAAAAAGTCGTTATCCAATATACCTTGGGACATCCTGTATATATTTTACGAAATCTAACATCTATATAATATTAATAAATTTAATATATGGCCAAAATTCAGTGTTTTAAAGAAAATCGATTTACCGGAAGTGACTAATTTTATATTATTATATTTCGGATGCACAAATAATATATATTTCTGTTATATGTGAAATTTGTAACTAGATAATTACCGTATAAATAAATTTTAAAGAAATCATAAATCTAAACTATGTAAATTTTATTCAGAAAAAGTTGTGTGAATTTTTCACAACATATTCCCTGAATCTTCTTAGTGCACTTCCGGTCTCACAGACAATCTGTTGCAGAGAGTGAGCTGTAGTATTCTGGGAAGAAAATCTTATTGCTATAAGAAGAAGTAAAGCAATTATGTCAAAACTATTTTCACAGTGCTTGCTCTATATATTAAATTAAACAAAGACAAATATTAAATAAAGTAATAAACAAAATTGGAGACAAATAGCGGCAAGCCGTGTTTCAAATCTTTAGTGAGAGAACAACTAAGAGACAGTTTACCACACAATGTAACAAGATCTTTACTCTACTCTATTGTGTACAGCCAAAGTCTAATTTCTAAGTTTTCCAGCCCCCAGCCCCAACAGCCTTGTTAATTGGGTCACAGTGTCTTATGTCTTTGATTAAAAGCCAAATGTACTTCAAGTTTTCCCCCCTTGCCTTTTCTTTTTTTCAACAATTTGCGCCAATAAAAATTCACATGCCTTTATCTTATTGCTGTAAATACTTATGTATAAAATGACAAATTGGTAAGAGGGATAGGAATTAGTTTGGAGCAAGAGCGAAGTATGACTTTTAATATTTTGAAATTTGGTTTTGTTTAATTTAATTTACCGTTTTTTAAATAATTTCTCTAAAGAAGTGAGATTGGTTTGAAGGTTTCTATGTGCTATTTTATTGATAGACAATGACAATATCATGAGATGAGATAAGGAGAATATGATGGGATAAGATATTGGATTGATGAGGATAGGATAGCAGAGTCATCTGCAAAGATTTGAAGTATAATAATTTCCGGTTGGATTGGTATATCTGCCGCATATATTGCGTATAGTATGAGGCTTAGAATACTGCCTTGCAATACACCCGGTTCAGCTTTATGGATGTGATGTACCGTTGAAAATAGCGATCAGACAAATAGGATTTTTGGATTAAATAGTAGGTGAATGGTTATGATGCTCTCGACAAGGGTTTAAAAAAATTAATTTTCTATATTTTTATTACTTTATGACAAAATAATGCAACGCTGTTCAATTCTGTTATAGGCGTAAATTTGTTGGTGAATAAATTTTATATATTCGTCTAAGCATTATTAAGAAGTGAAACCAAGAGCCTAGATTCTTTCAACCCCCAGACGCTATTAGAAGTTGGAGAAAAATGTATGAGAGATTGAGATAGTTTGCAATAGCACCCTCTTAAGGTGGATATATAATCTTGTTAAGAGGGGAAGCACAAGCGAAGGTTGTATTTCATTTCATGACACATCCTGAGAATTTTGGAGAAGGAATGAGTGGAAAAGTTCACTTTAAGGAAGAGGAAGAAGTAAAGGAAAGAAGATGTTCATGTGCCCCGCAATAGTAGTGGAAGCCTAGATGAGAAAGTGTGAGAGTGAAGGGATGTGAAGAGAGGCGGCAAAGGTAGAATTCCCCCCATCTCCTCTAAAAAGGGCTATATGAATTCCAGGTCGAACCCATAAAACATTTTAATACCCTTTTTACTTGTACCAGTGGTGTTGTGTTTGTGTGTGTGTGTGTGTTTTTGTGTTTGTGTTTGGACGTACAAAACTGAATGTGGTTCGAGAAATGGGTGGTTGAATGGGGGTATGAGTTTGAGGAGATTTGAGTACATACGGGGGGGGGGGGTGTTCATAGTTATTGCAAACCTTTGATACAAGTAAAAGAGGAAATGGGTCGTTGAGTTTATCTATGGACATGACTAGCGCTGGTTTTTTTTTTTGGACTGGGGAATATCCAGTAATTTTCTATACTTTCTCTGTAGAAACCAACAATGTCTGGATAAGGTATTGCCAGTGTAGGCTGATGAGAAGTTGTTTCCGCCTCCAAACTTCTCTCTCTTGTTCTCCCGCCTCCGTCTTTGACACTTTTATTGCTAACTCAGGCGGCCAGCTCTCTTTAGTACTAACAAGAAGACTATGTTGGGGAAGTTTTACATCTATCTTTATTTAACGTCTCTTGCTCTCTCCGTCCCGTCTAGCCATTTGCCAATAATAGTATAGGGAATTCTATTTCTAAGAGTGGATAGCTTTAATAACTATTGCACTAACACAAACAGAATATAAAAACTTTTTTTATAGCTATTATACTCGTATTCTTCTAGAGTTCTTTGTAATCATATTCAAGTAAACATTCATTTTTTTGCAAACTTAACATATAAATATTTCGTCTTTTACTTTTTCTTACTGATGGGCTGAGGAAGTGTTGCGATCGTCAAATCGGTGATCGATATTTAGTCTTCACCAAGCAATACACGTTTTGAGGTCCGCTGAGTTTAAAAGAGGAGTGGGGGGAAAAGGAGGAATAAATTCATAAACGGAAAATCGCAAAAATTACAAATTTGTTACTTCGTCTTACAAGGAGACCAGGCAATAAGTTCTTCGTCAAAATCGGTCAGCCGGAAGTGCCACTTTTCTTAAAAGATTTTAATATAAGTTAAAAATTTGCAATAAAAAATTTACAGAAAAAATAAGATGATAGTTCTTCTTAGTCTTTTGGAACATTCTAATACTAATTTTAGAGATGAAGATTCAAGAACTTAGTGTCTTCAACGGTGTTTGAATATCCAAGCAAACCTCTTTCAAAGTAGAGTTACGTACCCACTTAGAGGGAAGGGATTAGCTCAGGGGTGAACGCTGAGCGCCCATGCAGAGGTTTTTCCGGGTTGTAATCTAGCAGTGCTGCCCTTAGATTTTCTGTTTCTAGGAGTCTTGGCGGTGGGCAGTGTGTCTATAGCTAGTGTAGTGGAAGAAAGAAAATAATAGTTTGAAAAATAGTTTAGAATATTTTATAGTTTGAAAAATAGAATTTTATTAATATTTTAAATGTATCTTAGAGCAGTGAAAAAGAGTCAGGTACTATAATTTAAGGTCATTGCTATTAAAGAGACAAAGGCACAAGAATCCGTTAAATTAATGCAATGCCACTTGGCCAACTGTTTTGTAAGAGCAGGGCATTCTTTACACAGTCTGCATTCTGCTTTCAAAGATGAACAGTCTGAAACAGACATTCTACCAGAACATTGTTTCAGGAATCGCTCTCTTAAACTCAGTGCCAGTGATAGAGATTAACATTTATTCTAGATTAACAATTGATTTATTAAGCATATAACTGTGATATTGTAAAAATAATTTAAATCTCTTTAAAGATAATATATTTAATTTTATCTACCAGTGTTTTCTTAATTATTCTTATTACTTGTCTTCTCTTTGTGAACATACACACAAGCCCTTTATAAAACCGCTCACGCCACAATCTACTACACTACAACACATCACACCAATCTCTTTTCACTAGAGAGCATTGTTTGGAAGCTTATAAGGCACTGAGAAGGCTCTGGGGGGTGGCACAATAGATCTTTCAGGTCGCGGTGAAACTATTCTCTAAAAGAATCTATTGTATCTACTCATCTGAGATATACCAAAGAATAATATAAACATCAGAGATATTTTGCTTGATAGCCTGCTTCTTTTTGTGATCATCAACCGATTTCGGGCGTTTGCCCATCACCAGGATGTTTTTTGTCAAACAGTATTGTAACGCAGCCACTGTTGCCATCTAGGAGAGAAAGCAGGTACCTCAAGTTCTCCTAGTGGCCGCTAGGAAGCGCTGGCTAGCTCTTTCTAGAATAATTGAGAACCTAATCCACTGCTATAAAATGTGAACAACAGCTTAAGTCGAGGAGTTTTTACAAAGAATCTTGTTACAAATGAAGGGCGCGTTTGTGAATAGTAAATAAAAAGTGAACTAAGAGAATTTTTGTTGCTTTAAACTGTGTATTAATTATTATTAAGTGCTTTATTGTATGAAACAATTAATTGGTGTTTTTCTACTTGAAGTTTAGAGTATTTTATCTAAACGAACCCACTTAGAAACTAGTTGCAGTAGCTAGTTCAGAGGGAAAAACGTTACAGTATGATAACTTAAGACTTGTACAGAGCAAATTTTTTAGTTGATACAGTTGGGCGATCACCCGAAACCGGTCGATGATCACAAAAAGAAGCAGGCTTTCACGGAAAATATCCTCTGATGCTTTTCACCGCTGCGGAACCAACCACAACGATAGCAGAAACCTCAGCTTGGAAAACCAGTAGGGACCATTCGCGCAAAAGATATTGCTAAACGGTTAAAACAAATTTCTTTAAACTTACAGTGCTAATTGCTCAGATATGAACTCAAGAATATTTTTTTGGAAAATTTAAAAATATTTAAAATTGAAAACTAAAATTGATTTTAGAACATTCTGAGGAATTTGTGACGTTAAAAATTTCAAATGTTATTTGATTTCGTTCTATTGAACTATAATGTAATCACCACTTCAACTGCTAACTACTTTGGTTAGATACATGCCTCCACCATACTTAAAGTTAGGGCAAACAAGGGTAAAATTTTTGAAGTTTACAAAAAAATTGCTCGTTTTATAATTATATTTTTATTGATCAATAAAAAAGTCGTGTAAGTATTCCATTCCGGAGTGTTTAATTAATATTTCCAATCAATTGTACTAATATTTTCTGAACAATATTTCATAGAAATGTATAAATAAGTTTTATTAAGGAATAAGAATTTTGTTCTCATAAATAAATAAATACTGTACGTAACGAGGGAGATTTTATTAAAAAGCTAAACTTGTTTTTGTTTAAAGTAAAAGATAATTTTAAAAAAACAAAAAACATAGTGTAATAAAAATGAAAAAGAAAATAGTGAGATATATATATATATATAAACAAGTTTGGAGGTTTTTTTTTTTTTTTTTTTTTTTTTGTAAGGAACAACTTTTTTAACAGGTAGTAAATTCCATCTAAAGCTACTGTACTAATTATCAAGTTTGTTTTGCCCCAGCTTTTTCCACTACAAATTAACTTGAAACATTTTCAACTTTTTTTGTTTGTTTGTTTGTTTGTTTTATTTTATTTTATTTTTTTTTTTCTACATCTCGAGATGAAGTGTTTCTGATCTGGTTATTTGGGAAATTCAGTCTTGTTTATCTATAAAATAATACTAGCTGTAAAAAAGTCTTCTTGCTTGAATCTGTTGCTGCTCTAAGTGATTTTTAAGTATTGATAGCCTGATATGCCGCACAGAAGGCTTTAAGCAAGCCGTGTCGGAGTTACAAATTGGTGGGAGAATGTAGGAGAAGGCTTAATACCTTATGGCAAAGTGCAGTTCTACTGGGTACCCGGACATGCAGAAATAGAGGGCAATGAGAGGGCGGATCGGCTGGCTAGGTAGGGAACCTCCTTACCTTTTTTAAGGTCCCTAGCCAGTACTTGCTGCCACTAAGAGGTTCTGTGATAGATTAGACTTTGGGAGATGAGAGTTTTGGAGAAATACTGGGACGGCACGCAGAGATGCCTTCAGGCTAAAAGATTTATCAAAGGGACAACAAAGCAGGTGGTTTCAGACTACCTCCTGTTCCTTAGTAGGATAGGACTAAGGACTTTGGTAAATGTGGTGACAGGATATACATGGAGGTCGGTCTAGTCATTTGCATAATATAGGGAGGATGTCTAGTCCCATATGTCAGAACTGTGATGATGGAGTTACGGAAACGGTATATCACTATTTATGTCAGTATCACCGTTTCGCTGGTACTAGGTTTAGCGAATTTGGAAGGGCATCACTCTCGCAGGACTACCTGAGAGGGTTGGAGCTGAATGATATTTTAAGATACACTTTAGACAAACCGGTAGACTACCGGGAGAGATTAATTAGGGGTAAATTGGGGGGCATAAAAGCCACATAGGCTTAGGTTCCACGCCAAAGGCACCCAGTTATAATAATAATAAATATTGATACCAAGTATTTGAATCTCGAATGAACTTATCTGTTTCCACACCCACAGGAAATCAATTTACCCGGGAAAATTTTGAGACATTTGACTTATATAAAATGCAATAATTTTTTTTTCTATTTAAAGGTACGATCTTAAAATTATATAACTTTTCCTAAAATGCATCAATACAAATTTTTCCACTATTTATCGCTTAATCTATTTAAAACGGCCAAAATGACCCATTTTTCTAGTTTTTTTCCTCAGACTTTGCATGCTTCCTGTAACTAATCATCTTGAAATGTTGATAAAAATGAAATTCAGAAACACTTAAAATAACATTTACCGTTTAGGATTGGTTAAATAAAAGCGAATATCCAGTACTCCACCTCCCTCACAGAATGAATGAGTGTATGAATGTAGGTAGGAAATTTAATAATTTGTGCGAACGTATTTATTAGCGTGTATGTATTTATTAGCGAGAATGGATTTGTAGGTTAAAGAGTGAATCATATGTGAGTGAGTTAGGTAAATATTCTATATGGTTTTAAATTAGGATTAGGTTTAACAGGATGAAAGGTATATCAAGTACTCCTTCCCACATTAGGATACCCAATAGGTTCATTCTAAGACTAGTATTATGTGTATAATAGATGTATACTTCAATAATTGTGACGTTGGTAATCAATATTTATGTAAATTAAATAAATGTTAGGATCAGAAAACTATACTGCATGGCTATTGTTGTAGATGCTAAAGCCAAAAAAAAAAAAAAAAAAAAAAAAAAAAAAAAAAAGCGTTTTTCTTTATTTACTTACCCTTCTGATTGGCTGGTCAACCAATCAGAAATTGGCTGAAATTTTTCTTCAGTTTGTACTTAGCACGTGTGTAATTAACACATATAAATAACTATTTTTAAATAGGAAGAGAGAGTTTATTTCTCCAGAAATAACTACTGCGGTAAATTCAACGTCTCAACGAAGAAAGGGGATTCTGGGGAACAGACAGAAGCCTCCGGAGTGAAAAAAATGGCATTTGAAAATGATAAAGTTTTTGTTAAAGTTGCAAATGAGAACGAAGCTGATGAAGAAACTGTGAGTATTTCGCAGTTGTAGATCCATCACAAATAGTGTGGCAGAAAGTATTAGCCAGTTTCGACCTCAGTAGGTAGAAAAGATTTTCAGCTAATACTTAGGAGAGAAAAAACCAGGGTCCTACACCTTATTATGAAATTGGCTATGATATTCACTAATAAACTAATTTATATTCACTTTGATAATATGTGAGCATGAAAGCAAAAAATGTGACACATCAACTCTGTAACAAGTTTTAAAAGTGTGCTTATGGTAAAAACATATGCAAAAACAAATAAATACGTCAAAATTGTCTACTAAGAGACAGGAGATACTCCGAAATTCTCTGCTTACCTGCCTTATAAATCTTTTAGCTTGGAGGCACCCCTGCGTGTCCCCCCAGCCTTTCTCCAAAGCTCTCGTCTCCCAAAGTCTAATCTGTTTGTCGCGAAACGTCTTTGTAACGGCCAGGGCTGGTTCAGGACCACAGAATGGTAATGATGATCCCTCCCTGGCCAGCCGATCCGCCCTCTCATTGCCCTCTATTCCCGCATGTCCGGGTATCCAATAGAGATGCACCTTACCCCTCCGAGCCAAAGCGTTGAGCTTCCTCCGACATTCTCCCACTAATTTCGAACTCCACCAAGGCTTACTCAAAGCCCTTAGTGCGGCTTGGCTATCCGAGAAAATCCGCACTTCCTTGAACTCTCCCTGCCCCTCCCCCACCAGGTGGCAGCATTCAATGATGCCCACCACCTCAGACTGAAAAACAGTGGCCAAGCCACCCAAGGCCACCGAACTCTCTTTATCCAGTTCCTGAAACCAGGCTCCCGCCCCCGACAGGCCAGTACCCTCCTGCCTAGAGCCATCTGAATAGCAACGAATAATGCCGCTGCCCGACTCCGTTGGCCTCGTAAGATTATCATCTCCTATACTGCCAATCGTAATCTCATAATCTCTCTCAAATCCCCATTTCTTGCTCGTCTCATCAAGTTTGGATAGCAAGAATCGGTTTACTCGCCAAATTTTTTCCTCAATCCTAGTGTGATCCCCCCGGAAGGTTCTCACCCATTCTCCCTTGCACCTCATTCTGAGGTACCCTTTCATTGCCTCTCCCACTACCACATACTGAAGGGGGATTAGCCCCAGCAGCATCTCTAATGCCACCGTCGGTGTCGTTCTCATCGCGCCAGTAATAGCCAAACAGGCCGTACGCTGTACTCCCAACAGCTTTTTGCTATTCCTCCCCACCAAGGAGCCAGACCACCACACCACAGCCGCATACAGCATCCTTGGCTTCACCAACTTTTCATAAATCCAATGGACACCTCGGGGATTAACTCCCCAGGTCTTACCCGCTAATCTCCTACACTGCCAGAAAACCTTCTGCCCCTTCTCACAAATATACTCAATGTGGGCCCGCCAATTCAACTTATTGTTGATGAGGACCCCCAAATATTTAACCTCATTGCGAATTTGCAATTCCTTACCGAAGAGCCTAGGTCTCCTAAACCCTTCCAATTTCCTCTTCCTAGTAAATAGAACTAAAGAACTTTTGTCCGGGTTAACGGACAAGCCATAGTTCCTACACCACTGCTCCACGTAAGATAACGCCGACTGCATCAAGTCACTCACCACACTCAGATGCTTCCCTGTGATTAAGATTACCCCATCATCGGAATACATCTGCAGGTAAAATCCCCTACGGTTCATCTCCCAAAGTAGCTCATCAACGATGAGGCACCACAAGTGAGGTGACAAACTCCCACCTTGGGGAAAGCCCCTACTGGCTTTCACCCTTCTCTCCGCAACTCCCAAACGAGAATAGACAATCCTCGAAGTTAGGAGGTTGCCTATCCATCTAACCAGGGTCTCATTTACGCCCCTCTCCTCCAATAACACTCTGATCCTATCATGAGCCACGCTGTCGAAAGCCCCCTCAATATCGAAGAAGTATCCCAGCGCGTACTCTTTAGACTCCAACGTACGTTCAATTCTCCCCACCAAATTATGGAGCGCAGTCTCCGTTGACCTCCCGCCAAATAGGCATGCTGATTCCCATGGAAGGTACTCTTTATATCGCAATCCTCCATTAAGAAAAGGTCCACCAGCCTCTCTAAGCCCTTCAACATGAAGGACGCCAGGCTGATTGGCCTATAAGCTTTAGGGTCTAAATAGTCCAACTTTCCCGGTTTGGGAATGAACGCGACCCTACTAACTCTCCAAGCCCGAGGGATATAGCCCGAACTAAGGCTATCTCTCAGTATCTCTACCCATGTACTACCGAACATGTTCCAACTCTCCTGAATCAGCACCGGGTACAGACCATCCATACCTGGCGACTTGAATTTACTAAATGTAGCGAATACCCAACTCGCCCTCCTTAAAGTAACCACTTTACTTGCCAACTCCTTACCCTGTAAATTTACTCCCTGTACAACGGGTGAAACATCCGCGCACTCTCCCACATACTCCACATTATCCGGTAGATGTCTATCCAGCATCACCCGTAACACCTCATTATGGTTATAGGTGATCTGTCCGTCAGGCCTCCTAATGCTGTCCAGCGACATCTCCCCGCTCTTGCCTAAAAACCTGAAGACCCGGTTTACCTCCTGTTCCCCCTCCAAGGTTTCGCAGAAGGTCCTCCAAGAGTCTCTCTTCGTTCTCCGAATCTCCTTTTTATACTCTCGCTTGGTCTCAACGAACCGTTCCCAATCCTCCTCCGCATTACTCCCCCTAGCCTTTCTCCTTAGCCGCCTCATCTGTCTATTTAAGGCAGTTAGTCGGGCCGTCCACCACTGGACCTTCCTGTGCAATACCTCATGCTCAGGGCATGAAGTCTCATAAGCGCGGACGATCGTACGAGTAGTCCGATTCACTCTCTGATCCAGGTCTTCCCCCTCAACCGGCGGTCTACCCGGACCTAACCTATCATTTCCCAAGGCCGAGGCAAAACTGCCCCAGTCCGTTCTCCTCGGATTTCGAAACTTCTTCACCTCTCCCATCCCAAGACGCAGGGTGATTCTAATACCTCTATGATCAGACAACGTCCAGTCATCCATAACCTCCCAACCTGTCATCCAGGACAGAAATTGCCTGGAAGCCGCCGTTATATCTATAACTTCTTCCCTGTTCCTAATAACAAAGGTAGGCTTCTTACCTCCATTTAAAAGAAAAAGGTTTCTACTTACCAAAAACTCCGCCAGTGTCACCCCACGCCGGTTGGTGTCGCTGCTTCCCCACAGCGTGTTGTGTGAGTTGGCATCGAATCCGACCAGCAATGGCAGGTTCTCCTTTTCACACCACTCCACCAAACGCTCCACATCCTGACCAGGTGGTGGCTCCTCTGAATCATAGGGTAGGTAGGCCGATGCCAAAACCAGTCTGCCCACTGCCTCTCCTATCCTAATCGAAACTACCGTCAGGTCTCTAGAACAAAACTCTCTCAACATTGAACACTCCATAAGCTTAGACACCAGGACGCAGGTCCTGGGCCTATCTACTCCACAATCATAAAATGTTCTCAACCCCATACCACCCCATCCGACCACACTGCCTCGGATGGTATAGGGCTCCTGAATTAAACCTACCATTAAGGGTGTATCCCTTATGACTTCAGCCATCTCCGCTACAACTTCTCTGCTCCTGTGTATATTATATTGATACACACAGAACATTATTACTTTCCCTCACTCTCCTCCTTGCCAGACTGGCCTCGTTGTTTCTCCTCCTTCCTTTTAAAGGTAATCCGTGTCAACTCATAATAGGGCCTCCACTCCTTCTCTTCAAGAATCCGGAGTGAATGGGGATCTATAAAGAAAACCATCCACATACCTTTGTCTTTCTCGAAGGAGCTGAGCACTCTCCAAAGATCGGTCCGCAAACCAGGATTTTGCCCTGCCAAGCGTTCCAAGAATCTCTCCAACGGACACCTCTTGCCTGGCACCCAAACTGATACCCTAATCATCTTTGGGATGTCCTCTCCCTCCAACATAACATACTGGATGTTACCTCTGGGTGTGATAGCCTGCCTGGCTGTCCATGCCCTGGTCCTCTCATCGCCGCAGGTGATAAGGAACATGCCCTCACCTACCACGCCGGACTCCTCAAATTGTGGCCACCAACCTTCATCGGGGGTGCCCTTCCTACTCCCAGTATCATCCAGAGCACCCACAAGTTGTGCTCTGACGTACTCCGCGTCGTCCTCGGTCATCACTTCACCATCTGCTCTGACCACGGCGACCTGTGGCTTCTTGGCCTTCTCCACTTTCGGGCGTTTAGCCTCGGGGACGCTTTCTGGCGTCTCCTCCGCACCCTTCTTCTTCTTCTTCTTTCTCTTTTTGCTGGATTCCCTTGTTCTGGTCTCACTCGGGGTCCGCCTTTCAGCGGTCCCCTCGCTTCGACCAGGGGAGGCCAGCAAAAGCTCCTCGATACTCTTATTTAACTCTCTGTGGAGGCACCCCTCTCCAGGCCTCTCAAAGGAGAAGCCGGGAGGTTCCCGGCAGTTTCCTGCCTCGAGGATGCGCCCCCACTAAACTCACCTACAACATCTTTATTGGTGGAACAAGTAGCCATGACTACCGGTGTGCCTTGTTCCTCAACAACACCGGAGACCTTCGTGGTGATTTTCGCACCCTCATTTGCCACGGACTGAGGGCCTTTGTTTGTTTGTCCTTTCATTTTTAAGTAAGTTTTGAAAAAGGGGTGGTATGGTGTTGGTGAAATATGTGTGAATGTGGTGTTGAGCTGAATGGTGTTTGCTGTTTCCTCACCAGGTCCCTACACTACAGGTACCTGGACGAATTTCCAGCGTGTAAGCCGCTCTCCCACATCCGCCCCAGGTCCTCCAATGTCCAAATAGACACTCTGAAGTAAAGACCTGTTTTCGGAGGCCCAAAAATGGGCCCCGTCAGGGCGGCGTGAGATCGCTAGTGTGTCTGTGGTGTGAGTAAGTGAGCGTGTTACCACGGCGGATGCAGAGTAAATGTTGTGTAGCTCCGCAGTGGTGTCTGCCGCCAGAGCCCGATTAGCCGTGCAAAGCACGTTGCCCAGTCCCTGCGGCGTGGACGCTCGGGTTGGCTCCAACCCCGCGACTGGAATCGCCTAAGCTTTCCACCAGTCACGGGGTTGTTTAGGGACCAAGAGAGATTAAATGAAGACAGAGCATTTTTATATTTAAAAAAAATAAATAAAAATCTGGTATTTTTAACAAATTTTATAGTTAGTGTACAAAAATTTGATGAAATTTGTTGGAGTAAGTCGAAAACTGAAAAAACTGCCCAGTAAAAGCACACTTCCGGTTTGTTAATTTTCTTGGAACTCGAAATTTTGGCCATCTATTTATTTCTAATTAATTTTGTTTGGATGGTATAGAATTGTATAATCAATTATGATAGCACTTTAGAGAAAAGCATATTCCCACCCCTCCCACAAAAGTGCCCTTAAATGAATTTTCCTAGAGAAATGTTTTAAATAAAAGTTGTCGATCTTTGTATGTGTAGTTATATAGAAAGTTTCAAGAAAATCGTCGGAGCCATTTTTTAAAAAAAATCGCGAAAAAGTAAAAAAAATAATTTAGTAAAATAAACGCACTTGCGGTCATCCACTTTTTGTCAAACGCGGACTTTTAACAATATGTTCAATTTTAATTAGCATTATTTAGATGGCGGAATTGTATAATAAACTGAAATAGCAGTTAAGAGGAAAATATAACTCCTCCCCTCCCCTAAAAAGAGCCCTTAAATGAATGTTCCCAGAGAAATATTTTTAAATAAAAGTTGTAGCTCTTTGTATGTTTAGTTGAAAACGAAGTTTAAAGAAAACTGTCGGAGCTGTTTTTGAAAAAATTGCGAAAAAGTGAAAAAATTATTTAGTAAAGTAGTATTTCCGGTTGAGGAATTTTGACACAACTTACGGTTGGATCCCATGAGATATCTGTACGAAATATCAAGATTGAACTTTCTGCGGTTCTTCGTTTACGAGCTATGCTGTTTACATGCACACACACACACACACACACACACACACCATTTTCTAAAAACCACTTTTTTGGACACAATTGACCTCAAAACTGATATTTCCGGTGAAAACTCGATATCAAAAATTTGACACGATTACAATGCCTACTTCTTCCTCTTACTAGGAGGAGAAAGAAAAAGTAAAAAACGGTTAAAAGGTGGGGTGGGGGGCTTAAAAAAATGTTTATAGTGAGTTTATAAATCTCTGCATTTTTTTCTTCACTACAATACCGTACAATAAATATATACCTTTACGTCAATAAATTTTGCAGAGTTCCTGAAAAAATGCAACCAATGGTACTCGAAACTTAAGGCAACAGAGAATTTTTTTTTTTTTTTTTAAACTCCTCTGGCCATTGCCGTATCGTAATGTTATGGTGTGATGATGTGTAGTTGGTTGTGTAGCACGAGCGGTCTTGTATAAAGGCTTGTAAGTATGTTTGAGGAAAAGATAGAAGTATAAGAATAATTAAGAACACACTGGTAGATTAAATTAAATATATTACTCCTTAAGAGAAATTAAGTACTTTGAATATCACAAATAAAACTTATAATAAATTCTTATAACTCAATACTGGTATTAGCTCTGATGCTTTCACCTTAATTTCTAGCACAAGTCTGTCTTTAAAATATCTCTTCTCTTTGTTTCTTCAATTCCTTCCCTGTGAGGAGGAGGGGTAGTACAATGCCATAATTGTTCTTGAACCGTACTAGTAACTGGACTTGTATACCTGGCTAGCCCTTTTGCAAGGGAATGTCACATTTCTGATTTTTTTATAATTTAATATTAATTTCCAAGTTTCTTGCATCCATCACACGTATAAACAGCTCATTATAATTTTAAGGCCTGACGATTTGAAAACCATTTATTTTTTTAAAAATCCTTTAATTACGTTAATTATCCAATTTACAAATACTAATGTTTTTAAAATGCAATACAGGAAATGTAAAAAAATAGAACAATTAATAAAACTTATAACACACTCCCAGAATAAATATCCCGGGGGTGTGGGGAACTAGGATTCGTGATTCTGCAAAATAAAATACACCCAGTAAATGTCAAAGCACACTTAGTAAAATGTTACATATATTCTGAAAAGCATATACAGTAAATGGTTGCTATGACCAATCTGTTCGCTCAGGGAGTGACACAGATTGTCAATCGTCGCTCGTCGAGTAGAGTGGCCTGGCCCTCTTGCCTAGCGCACACTACTTATCGGTGATCGTTGTACGAACAAACGGCCTGGCTCTCCTGCCTAGCGCAGCTGTCTTGAAACGGTGATCGCTGGATGAGTAAACGGCCTGGCTCTCTTGCCTAGTGCAGATGCTCTGAGAAGTTAGTTAAGGGCCTGCCTAGCTAGCGCCAAAACTATTAGAAGAGTTTCTAATCGCTGAGTACTTCTCTCTGATTATTCTGGTCGGGGATGGCCCCTTATATACGATTCTGAGGTGGTAGGGATGGTGTCCAGTAGGCGGGTCTAGCCGGTGAAAGTTCTCCCCTCTGTAGTGGAGTAGGAGAGTCCTAGTGTAGTGGGGGTGTGCCTCCCTAGTGAAAGGCCCACTTGGTGCAAACCTGGTGGCCGGGCGGAGAACTGTTGTTACAAACTTTTATTTTTTTTTTTTTTTTTTGGCATTAGCCGGTCAGCCATAGCTATCATTATACACTGCTTACCTTAACAAATAAAATAAAAAAAAAAAATAAGTTTTGAAAACATATTCTCTAACCTATTTTATTCGTGCTAATAAATACATTCATACTGATCCCATTTCATTCGCGCTAATAAATACGTTCACACCAATCGCAGCCATTTTACATCAGCTATACCCTATACCCGAACACTCACTACACTTAATATATATACAATTTAAGCATTTAATTATCAATGGAGAGAGAGAGAAATATGAAAAAGTGGAGAAAACTTTCATGTTTGAAATGGACACGTCATGGCCCCGCGTTCTAGTGTCAAGGTTATTCAGATAATAAAACAAAAAAAAAGGTATTAAGATAAATAAATTGTAATTACTGGTTGCCACTATGGAGAAAATATCAAATATTTGAACGAAGAAATTTACTATCCAATCAATTCCCTGTGGGAAATTTTCCGCTTTTTTTTCCTCTTTCAACTAGATATTTCCCTTAGTTGAACATTTATCGCTTGACCAATTATAAGGATAACATTTATATAATCTGATTGGATATAAGATGTAGAAGATTATGGCGAATAATTGGTTAATGTCAGAGTGTACTTGTGAAGAAGAAGAAGATTACTTTTCTGTCTCTTAATCCGCCCCCCCCTCCAAGGCAATTTTAAACATCATGTTACTTTTCTCTACTATCTGGAAAGTTTTTAGTCCGTGTTTGTTTGTTTATTCGTATATATATATATATATATATGTGTGTGTGTGTATACAACATTGCTAGTGCTGCTGCTGTTGAGGAAAAAGATAATTCACATCAAATGACCGCAATGCTTTGGTACTAAAGATAACGGACGTTTAATCTGTACTTTATAACGCCATAAAATTTCCAACCATTATTTTTTTCTTTTTCTTTCATTTAACACTAAAATGTAATCTGCGAAATACATGGTCAATAAAGTTTATGATCCAGTATAGTTTTTTTTTTTCTCCCTCATTTTTAACGAATATTTTTATTTTCCTTTAATTGTCTCGCTATTTTAAACCAAATTTCCTTGGATTGTAATGTCACAATAAATGCAGGGCCCCTAGCTGGTAATCGTAGCTTAAAAAGCGAAGATATCTTTTAAGAATCAAAAAAAAAAAGATCGTAAAATTTACAGCAGTAACAAAAAAAATACGTTTTTTTTTTATTTTGTTTAAAGGTGGGGAGGTGATTTAAAAGAATTGCTGATGTCTTAAAGTCCCAGGCGAATTTCGATGGTATGTTTAACTGTTATCTCGTTCAGTTTGGCATAAGATGCTATATATACGATTATTGCCAATCCCTGCCCGAAACTTCTTTATGATGTATTACCTCCTCTAGCATCAGAACAGCTCGGACGTCAGTTCATCTCTGGAATGAAACTAGCAATTTCTCCCATAAGATATGAAAAAGATTTCCCACTTTTCTTGAAAAGCATTTTGTAATTCCTGACGTTAATTAAGAAATGCCGGGCTGAGCTCTTACACGCCTCCCCAACATGTCTCATACGTGCATGTACATGACGTTTATCGGATTCAGGTCAGGAGAACGTGAAGGCCAATGCATAAATGTGATTCCCCCAGCGCTAAACTAAACTTTTACACATCTAGCCGTTTGT
Organism: Triatoma infestans; assembly: GCA_011037195.1. NCBI lineage: Eukaryota > Metazoa > Arthropoda > Insecta > Hemiptera > Reduviidae > Triatoma > Triatoma infestans. Next base: position 404,717 of record JAAEAF010000042.1, read on the forward strand.
GGTCTTGCATTATCATGCATAAAAATAAAATTTTCCCCAAAAGAATGGGGCAGCACTGATAACCATTGATAAAACTTCAACATACCTTCCTGCAGTTAAGGTCCCCCTACGAACAATATCTTCTGCATAGGTTTCAGTGGAAAATGCTATCCATACCATCACCAACCCTCCACTGAAGATTGGGTACGTACGCTTTTAAGGTCAATACCTGAATTCGAGTGTTAAAAATGCATTATTTTACTCGCTGTTTGATAAAAAAAAAAAACGATTTTTTTAAGTTGAAAATGTTTTAATAAACTTTAATTAAATATGATTTCATATAAAAGCAATGCACTAGATAATTTTGAAGTTTTATGGAATTCTTTTTGAACTGATTCAGTAGAAAATCTGGACGTCATAGTAATATTTAATAATATAACGCAGCCATTGGTGCCATCTAGGAGAGAAAGCAGGTACCTCAAGTTCTCCTAGTGGCCGCTAGGAAGCGCTGGCGGCGCGCTCTAGCCCTTTCTAGAACAATCGTTTACCTTTTTGACCCTTCTCCACAGGTATAAATAGTGGGACAACAGAGAGTTTGGAGAGATTCTCGTTACAAACGAAGTGTGCGTTTGTGAAAAGTGTATAAAAAGTGAACAAAGTGAACTTTTGTTGATTTTTAACTGTGAATATATTATTATTAAGTGTTGTATTTGTAATTTATTGTGTAAAACAATAAATTGGTGTTCTTCTAGTTTAGAGTATTTTATCTAAACGAACCCACTTAGAACTAGTTGCAGTAGCTAGTTTAGAGGGAAAAACGTTATATTATTTATATTATATAATAATAATAATAATGAAATCAATAATATTTATATTTTCCTATCTGAATGTGGCAGGAATATCAATCAATAAGAAATAAATAACTAAAACACCTTTTTAATTTTATTTAACTTCCATTTTATAGAAAATAACTGTTTTTTATTTGTTCAAACAAAATTCCCTTGGGAAATGTGAAGACGGCCCCCTCTACATCAGTGGGAGGGGACTTTCTTATTGCCCTGCTGAGGTGCACTATCCCCTCTTTCTCCCTTTCCAATAATTTTTTTTTTTTTTTTTATAAATCCGCAGTCTCTTACAATCTTCAAGTGTCATAATATAGCAAATCAAGCTATAAGTATAATTTTTTTTTTATTGTATTTAACTTTTATATTATTTTTATACTATTAATTTTTCTATGTCATGTACCGTACTAAATATTTACTTTTGTAGATTAGAGATCTATTGTAATTAGATTTCAAGATAAATAATACATTGAAATTATGACGTACTGGTAGAGTCGTTTCCTGTATGTATGTATGTTTAAGTGTGGCCTGAGCAGTTTGTAAAGGGTGTAGTAATTTTTAAGAAATATTAGAAGAACTTAATGAGTTAGGAAGCAATAATTAACCACCATTAAAGGGGCAACTAATTTAATAACTACATATTTATAAATAAAAACGAGCTAAACTAAATAAACTATACGAATAGAATGATAGTGTAGAACACTTTTTGAAAATATAACGATCCAACACGTTGGAGACTTTCTTGCAGACTCACGTTTGTGGACTCAGTGTAAGGTTGACTGTGCGGAAGACTTTTGGCGAATTTACATGTCACTAGTTTTGCAAGTTTCCAATAAAACTTGTAGCTCTCTTTACCAAGTTTACTGAAAATCGTTGAAACTGTTTTCGAGAAAAGTCTCAAAAAAAACTGAAAAATATATTCATTAAAAAATAATACATTTGGGTTAATCAATTTTGAACAAAAGGCTTTTTTGGTCAGGCTAAATGAAATACCAAGTTTCAGCTTTCTACGGATATTTTGCGTTTATTATGTTAAACTGACCACACGCACACGCACACACACACACACACACACACACACACAATGACTGCGGTAATATGAGGTGAGGCATCCAAATCATTAAAGATTCATAGGATCCTAAGAGCGAAGAAGCACACATTAAAAATGAATAAAAAGTTAGTTACTCCCCACCTAGGCCAGACTAGGAAGGGAGAGTTTGATTCATATAAATAGAGCGACAGCAGAACAGTCAGCACAATTTTACGACAGTTTTTACAACAGTGCATCCAGTCAGCAACCTATCCTATCTACTAGTTTCTACTAACTCATCCAGTCTGTCTCTTTATTATTCTTTCGCTACCTAACTTCTAGTTGACTGTAAAGTCCTTGCAGTTTATATGTTCTGTTCATTATACATTGTACAGCATATCATTTAGTTTATTTCTAATATCATTCCTAAATTCATTCTCTCCAATTCTCTTCCCACGAAGAAGGCACACTTCGTGTATAAGAGATTTAGAAATTTATTGATCAAATTTGTGAATACTATAAATAAGTGTTCTCGATTTTTTAATTAGAGTTTAACATTTATTTATTTTTTTTAATATTTAACGTTACTGGAGTTTAGAAGTTCATATTTTCTACAATCACTTATGTATACCATTATTTTGTATACAATTGATTATTGAGAATGCTATAAATATACAACTCATGTAATACCATATTGTGCACGTGGACAATACGAGGGTCATGCAATAATAACGAGACAAATCCCTGTAGCTCAGATACAGTTTGTTTAATCAATGGTTTCAGTGCGTCAACTTGGCATCCTTGTACTTAGTTTCTCATCAGCTGTTCGTGAGTATTTGTTAAGCATAACCTCAAACGTATTCAGTCAACAATAGCGAGTACGCTCGAGCATTGCACCTCGGAAGAACAACGCTCAGTGATTAGATTTTTAGTTTCGGAGGGTATCCAAGGTAGCGAAATCCACGAAAGAATGTTGAAAGTGTACGGGAATAATTGTTTGAACCATTCGAACGTTTACAAATGGGTAGAACAGTTTCAAAGTGGCCGTGTAAGTGTCTGTAACGAGCAACGAAGTGGACGACCGTTGAAGTTGTAACTTGCTCCCTCGAATCTCTCATTAACGTGTTAATTCAGGACAAAAAACGTATTATTGTTGAACTGAAAGCTGAAGAAGTGCACGCGAGTGTTGGAACTGTTCATAATATTATTCAGAAATAGCTGGAGTGGCACAAGAAAACTTGTGCCAGAAGGGTTCCAAGAACTTACGGGTTACTCAAGAAACACTTCAAAAATTGGGGTGGGAGATCCTTCCACATCTCCCCCTACAGCCTCAACCTCGCCTCATCGGTCTTCCATTTGTTTGGACCCCTTAAAGAGGCTCTATGTGGGAAACATTTTCAATCCAATGAAGAAGTAAAAAATCAGGTGCAAAAGTGGTTTCGAGATCAACCCAAAGAATTTTATGCCACAGGCAAACACAAATTAGAAGAACGATAGGACAAGTGTACAAATGTTGGTGGGGGACTATGTCGAAAAGTAGGCAAAGTTTTGTATTGATTCAATAAATCGTTTTGAGCTATAGTAATTTGTCTCGTTACTTATTGAATAACCCTCGTATTTTCCTTCCTTTTAGGAATAGTTACATTCAAGTGGAAAACTTAAACAATAAAAAATTATAAAAAACACTTTTTTGGACTCAAGGGACCTCAAAACGTGTATATCCGGTGAAAAAAACCTCAATTTCTAAAATTCGACATGATCGTAATACTTCCTTTTTAGATACAGCATTAAGAGAAAGTAAGTACATAATGTGCTTATCAAATGATTATTCTAAAAAAAAAAACGGTTTCCAGGGAAACCACTCAATTACTGAAAAGTCAATAATATATTTTGTACATTTCATTTTATTTATTTAACTGTCTTGAAATTTATTTAAAATTTTGAAATGAAATCATTTGCAGATTACAAATCTATAAATGAGAGAGAGCTCCTGTATATTTTTTTTTTATTGAATACCTTTCAGCAGTTCAACTGCGAATACAAATTGAGACAGACGTCATTTCCATTTATATATATTTATTCATTTTCTCCTCGACTGTGTTAAACTTCAACATCGATTTTATTACCAGCAAAAATTAATGTTTCAAGATATCCATCCCCCTTTCTCCCAGAAGTTCAAAAAATATTTTCTCAGAATTGTTCCGACTTTGTGATTTTTTGTAAGTTTTAGTGAATAAAAAATACACATATCGAAGATTCCAAAGGTATTAAAAAGTTTTCTCTTTAATAACGGGAAAAAAATGGAATGCTTTTACTTTCACTTACTGCGTGGTAAAAGGAAATATCTTGCGATCGTGGCAAACTTTTCAAATTTGTGATTTCACTAGAAAATACATGTTTTATGGTCTCCTCGTGTCCGGGAAAAAAATGTTTTTACCTAATTATGAACAAAATACCTGAAAAATGGAAACAAAAAATCAAAGGAAGTTCGAACTTGGTAAACAGTAAAGAAGCCAGACAATAGTGCATTCTAGATGGTTTCTGGAATTTAGCAGATTTTTTTTCATGAAGTTATCAACAAATGAATGTGAGATGTGGAAAGACAAAAAAAAAACAGATTAGTAATTGTGTCGGGTGTAATGTTATGGTGTGGATGTGTGTAGGTAGCTTGTGGCGTGAGCGTTTTAGCGAAAAGGGCTTGCATGTATATACGGCTAAGAGATGGAAGTATTAAGAATAATTAAGAACACACTGGTAGATTAATTTAAATATATTATCCTTAAGAGAAATTTAGTACTTTGAATAACATAAATAAAACTTATAATAATTTCTTATAACGTAATTCTGGTATATGTTTCCACCTTGATTTCTAGCACTAGTCTGTGCTTAAAATATCTCTTCTCTTTGTTTCTTCAATTCCTCCCCTGTGAGAAGAAGGGGTAGTACAATGCCATAATTGTTCTTGAACCGTACGAGTAACTGGACTTATATACCTGGTCTTGTCCTTTTGCAAGGGAATGTCAGTCTTTTTCTTAATTTTGATTTATTTATAATTTAATATTATTTCAAGTTTCTTGCATCCATCACATGGGCAACTTATTCGATCTTGTTGTTGAAAAAGGACAGTTCAATATTCTTATATTTTACAAACTAAAAGGAGATAAGTAAGTTAACCTTAACTGATAATATAAAGAAAATTCACATATTTATTATTATCATCATCACTTGTTATTCCTTTGTTATTCCTTAATAAAAAAACAGTGACATACCTTTATTTTTATCTTGTATTTCAGTTTTTTTTTTATCTTTATAAACATATTCAAAATAATGTACATTGTAAAACTAACCTAATGAATTATTCATTTTGAGTTGAGTGAAAAAAAATAAAAATAAAAAACGAAAGCAACATGGATGAATTCTCCAGAATTCTTTAACAAAATAAGAAAATGTTATGTATTTTCTATACTTATATTTATTTATGAATTTATATTTATTTGAAAAATTTATTTTCCTTCAATTCTTTTATTTATTTCTTTACTATCAGATTGTGGGTGCCCGATATTTTTTTTTTTTTTTTATAGATACTGTTATTAGTAAATCAAATTTGTAAAATAATTTCTAGAAAACATTGTAACAGATCTAAAACTTATCACTTAGTTTCTCTGGTAATAAAGTATATGGAATAATCAGGTTCGAGCTTCATGGTTTTTGTATGCTGTTAAAGTTCATACACACACACAAGCATATACGTACAAACTATGAATATAAATCAGCAATATGAAATAAATCAAATATGAATATAAATCACAAAAAAAAAATGATGGAAAGCGCTTGAAATTCCGACCAGCAAAAGTTGCCATATTAAAGCATTGCAAGGGGGGCTACCACCACTCCCTTATCCATTTTAACATTCTCAAGAAAATTCTATGTCAAATGTCGCCAACCAGCTTGCAAAATTCGTCTGATTATAAATTGTATTATATTCTAATCACACTAATAGCTGCCCAATTCGGCAGTTTAGCCGAACTCTTGGGGGGTTGCTTTTTTAACAATTTTTTGTTGTTGTAAGTGCTGCACTTTGATAAATAATTTGTGTTAAAATTATTATTTGGCCATGTACATACTTATTTATGCGCAACCCTCTGGGTGGGGATTCTTTTAACATTCTCTAGAAAATCCCCTCACCCCTTTTTACAACATTCTTAAGACTATTCGGTGCCAAATGGTGCAAACTGTTTAAAATCCGTCCAGCGAATGTGCAATATTAACGCATTTTATGGTGGTTCCGTCACTCTGGCATCCAACCTCTCACCCCGCTTACAACATTCTTAAGACAACTCGGTGCCAAATGGTGCAAACCACTTGAAAATCCGTCCAACTGAATGTGCAATATTAATATGCATTTCACAAAAATGTGGCCGTTAAGAGAACAAAAAAAATAGCTTACTTTTTTATAGATATAGAATAAATATATAAACACTCGAACTTTTATTAATTGCAGCCTAATTCTTGTCATTTCTCTTAAAAATTCTTATAAATAGTTAGAGTAATCTTAAAATATTTCTTTATTTTTTAGATTTTTGATAGGAAATGTAGGGATGACTGGTTAAAATCAAATCATTGCGGCCTAAATAATCCATTGTGGTTCCCTTGGATGCCGTTTTTTTTTTTTTTTTTTATTTAGGGCGCGCCATTATTCATGGTAGGTCATTGGCGACGATATCTTCTTAGTACATTGCCGATGATCCCCGGACAGTGTTCTCTCATTACAGATACCACTCCCCATCATCGGTCAGTGAGCTGTACAGGCTTCTAGGAAGAGAAAATCTAAGGATATCACTGATGGACTCGAAACTGGGATCCCGCGTTCATTTCAACTCAATATCAAACTCCGCTGACTTGATCCATTCCCATCTATTTAGGTGTTAGTGTTTGTTATAGAATGCAATCGTCTACAAAGTGTACAATGTGTGCAACTGTTTGAGTGTTGTGTGAGGTGGTGTGTCTGTGAGTGCTTAAACCCAAACAGTTGCCCAAATCAACTACCACTACAGGCTAATATTGGGTTGGTGCAAAAATAATGCAGGTTTTTGAACTTTCATCTTTTGTTTACTTCTGCTTGCCAAGTAAACAAAGATAATCCTCCAGTCTAGGTAATGGATTATAACAATGTTTATTAATGTTGTTTTTCCTCAAATATCAGTTTAGTTTGTGTTCCATTTTGTATGAGTTAAGACCTCCGATATTCACCATGTCAAAACAAGATTTTCGTCAAATTTAGTTTTACGAGTTCAAACTTGGTCGAAGTGCGGCTCAAACTGCGCGTAACATCAATGTTGTTTGGGGTGAAGGAAGCATCAGTGAATGTACAGTGCAGCGATGGTTCCAAAAATTTCGTGTTGGAGATTTTGATCTCGAAGACAAGGAAGGTCGCGGTAGGCCCTCGGTTGTTGATCACGACCATCTTAGGGCATTGGTGGAAGATAACCCTCGCAAAACCACTCGGGACTTTGCGAGAGAAGTTAGTGTTGACCAATCAACAGTCGTTCGCCATCTCGAACAAATTGGTAAAGTTAAAAAGCTCGACACGTGGGTACCTCACGAATTGACCCAGAGTCAAAAACATCGGCGTTTTGAAATTTGCAATTCTCTTCTGTTGCGCTACCAAAATGAACCATTTCTTAATGGATCCAATACGACAACAGGAGACGGCCAGGCCAGTGGCTGGACAAGGATGAAGCACCAAAACATTTCGCGAAACCAAGCCTGCACCCGAAAAAAGTAATGGTGACAGTGTGGTGGTCTACTGCAGGTGTTATTCATTACAGCTTCCTAAATACTGGCGAAACAATCACGGCTGAAACATATTGTCAAGAAATTGACAAAATGCATAGGAAATTGCAAAATCTTTGTCCAGCATTGGTGAATCGGAAAGAACCAATTCTTCTTCACGATAACGCCAGGCTACATATCGCAATGCCAACTCTCAGGAAACTTCAGGAATTGAAATATGAAACACTTCCGCACCCTCCATACTCCCCCGATCTCTCGCGACGGACTTCCACTTATTTAGACATTTGGACAACTTCTTAAGAGGAAAAAATTTTAGGGACCGAAGTGAAACCGAAAATGCCTTCCGCAAGTTTATTGAGAGTTTAAATAAAGATTTTTTAGAAACTGGAATAAAAATGCTTCTGACACGTTGGCAACTATGTGTTGATAATGATGGAACGTATTTTGAATAAATAATCTTAGTTTTATACAAATTATAATAATTTTTTTTTTTGGCATATAAAAACCTGCATTATTTTTGCACCAGCCCTATAAAATATATGTATAATATATTGGTGCATATTATGGGATTCAATTTAATGTTGCTCAACTGGGACAAGAATGCTAAGCTTCCTAGAGTAATGTGGTTAGTCTAGTGCCCCCTAAGCACTTCATACAAATGATGAGCTTCAAGCTCTTTATTCTAGTAGCCTTTATAAAGGGGGTCGTTAAAGTTGGATGAAGCGATTGGAGCCAGAACTTTTTCCTCTAAAGATGCTCTATAGTAAACCAGGCATTAGTAGGAGCAAGGGACATACGAAGATACCGTTGGCTGGATGATGTTGAGGAGGACATGGCACAGCTGTAAATTAGGTGTTGGAGAACGGCAGCCGCAGACCGAGAGGAATGGCGAAATATCTGTGAGGAGGTCTTGGACCTGAAGGACCGACATTGCCGGAGAGAAGAAGAAGTTAAGTTAAAATAACAATGCATGAAGAATGGGGATTAGCTCAGTGGTATCGCGCTGGATTCTCACGCGGAGGTACCGGATTGAATCCAGCAATGCTGCACTTAGATCCTCTCTTCCTAGAAGCCTCTATAGCTCACTGGCCGATGGTAGGTGTGTTGCCTATAACGAGAGTACACCGTCCGAAGGCCGGCAGTGCTTAAAGATGATACATTTATATATTTTTTGTACTCATTTGCTCTTAGGAAAGAATGCTCTTCTAAAATATCTTTAATAAGTGGAAAAGAGTAAACCAATCTGCTCATCTTTACAATTCTGTCAAGAAATTATTTCTGACAATTAATTTTAATTTTTAAGCAATATATTTTGGTATTCTGTTTGGTATTCTCAGAAATTATGGATTTATTTTTCATTAGAATATATGATTCACATAACTCTAAAAATATTCATGAAATGTCACGCAAATGTATATGAAATAAACCGCCAAATCAACATAAACTATATCATTTTGTCTGTTATATTATGTATTCAAAACTAGTACATGTAATAATTAAACATGTAAAATTTATTTAATTAGAAATCTTTATTATTCAACGCCCACATTCATTAAATGAAATATATCATTTCCTTTTGTGTAGTAATTTATTTTTTTTTTTTTTCAATAAAATAATTACGAAGCAGATATTAGACTAATTTTCTTTATTATTTGGTTACTATCTAAGTATTATAGGATTCATGGTATAGGATTTCAATATCTGTTATAATTTCATTGCAGGGTCGGCTCAGGCAAGGATATTTCGGGCCCAGAATGTGGCCGTATACTTTCAAATTTCCACCAGATATAAAGGTTACGTTCAAAATCTCTCAAGTGGAAATTCAACATTACTAAATGATTTTTATAAGAAGAAATGCGACTTTAGAAGTCAATGAATTTCTGGAATTGTCGCGAAAGTGGCTACTTTTTTCTTTAAACTTGAAATGTTAACTTTATAGATCCGTAGATATAAGCCAGATGACCGCAAAAAGAAGCAGGCTATCACTGTAAATATCTCTGATAAACCATTTGTTATTTTAATTTTTAAAAAATGAAAATCATTTAGGAGATTCTAACTGGATTGCAATGTCATCAATTCAAGTGTACCTGCCATGGATCTATTATCTCTATTATCCTGTTCTTTCAATCCATTTTGCTGAAGCCGAAAAAAATCGCTTTCAGGATCGCCAGTCTTTCTGCTTGGTTTTTACTACATAATGGTTCTATTAATTTATTACTTCCATATATCGCTATGACAAAACCAACTCCATCTGGTGTCTTGCTTCTATCTGTACAGATTTCGTATTTATAACCATAGTACCGTTCGTTTTCAATATCTAATTCTAGTCCCGGATGCATCCAATTTGAATTCCCTAGTTTCTTTTTCATATTCTTCTTATTCTTCTTCATCTTCTCCACATTTATCTCTTTGGTAAAACTGCACTTTCTCATGTATTTTTAGAGAAATGGGATGGATAACGGCAAGTACTATTGCAGCTTCATAAGAAATAGTCCTGAATCTTTTTTTTATTATAGAAAGCCCCATAAGACGTTGAACTCTTTTCAAATTTAGTCTGATTGTACTTCATTTTTAAGGCCTGTTACCAAACTGGAGTTGCATAATATGTCAATATAGGTTCCGTACATTGCTCTAAGGACTTCAATACCAAGTCCCCATTATGCGGCCCCCACACGGTCAATAACATTGACAATATCAGTATTGACAATATAACCATTAATCCTCGTGCTAACCTGAACTAACTTCACTACCTTATCAATAGTCTTGTCAATACTTTTGTCAATAAGTTTGCTCAGTACTTACTACTTCTGCCACTAGCAGGGTGAATCTACGTGTTTTTACTCGGTTATTTGCTGTTTTTTTTTTTTCGTTGCGCAGCTATTATTTTGGCATTTAGAACTACTCGACAAGTGAAACGGATGAAAGAATGGTTGAAGAAGAGAGATGAATATTCTCATGCAATACTGTTGAAGGAAATCAATCTCCTGCGATGTTGAAGTTCATTTCAAGAACTACTTTCGAACTGATTCCTTTAACAAACTGGTACAGATGGTTGAATCATTTTTGAAAAGATAGGACAGAAATATGAGAGACGGTATATATGTTAAGGAAAGATTAGTTGGTCACAGGAAGAAATTTTGAAGACTTGAAGTTTTCAGTCATAATATCCCCACCAACTATCAGCAAAGCTGTAATAGAAACCTGTGAAACCTTTATATATGATGATATAATAAATTAATAAAGTTTTATTTCATAAAAACATATTTTCCAAAGGACCTTTGTGAGGTATTACTGAACTGATTATTGATGGAAATATTGGCGCCGCCTCTACACGGTCAATATTATTGTCAATATCCCCTCAGTATTGATACGCTTTTTTAGTATTGATACCCAAAAATTAGAGAAACTGGATTTCCATCAATACTCCATCACTATCTACCGACAATAGAATTTTTTCACCTTACACTATCAATATTTTTATCAATATGCTAAGGTATTGTCAATATTATTGATCGTGTAGGAGCCGCTTTAGACTTGAGCTGATCTGTAATGTTTGGCGTGATGTGTGTGTATAGGTAGCTTGTGGCGTGAGCGTTTTAGCGAAAAGGGCTTGTATGTTCGTTTGAGATAGAATATAAGAATATAATCAAGAATGCACCACTGATTATGAAATAAATATATTTTCTAACTGAATTTAAATAGCTTTATAATATCACAGCGATTAAGTATAAATCAATTAATTAATCTAGATTAAATGCTAAACTCTTATGTTTTAACTTATAACTGGCACTGATTTGAAGAGGGCGATTCCTGAAGTGTTCTGGCTTTGGAAGCAGAATGCGACTTAGTTGATTGAAGGCTAAGTTAAGACTGTGTACTCTTTGAAAGCTAATGTTAGACTTGTAATGTATTGGTATGATGTGTATAGGTAGTTTGTGGCGTGAGCGTTTTAGCGAAAAGGGCTTGTATGTATATACAGTTAAGAGAGAAGTATTAGTAATAATTAAGAGATCACACTGCTTTTATAAATACATATATTATTCTTTAAGCAAGTTTAAGTATATTACAATAATCACACTGTATCTTAATAAAATAAAGTTTATCTAGAATAAAGGCAAATATCCATCATTGGCACTGAGCAATTCCTGAAGTGTACTGTTCTGGCTTTGGAAGCAGAATGCGACTTAGTTGATTGAAGGCTAAGTTAAGACTGTGTACTCTTTGAAAGCTAATGTTAGACTCTATTCTTTGGAATTGCTCTCTCTCTCGCGGGGGAATTCTCTTATACAAAAGAGTTACCCTAACGGGATTTTGTGCCTTTGTTTAACGATCCCAATTTACAGTACCTGACACTAAAATACACTCTTTTTGAAGTTAAATTCTCAGCACTAAGATTATTATAAAATATTAACAAAAATACAATTTTGGATACTATAAAATATTCTAAACTCTAAACTATTATTTTTCGATTTCGTTCTTCCACTACATTTTGCTAGACAATTGATACTTTGCAGGGTTGTCTGCCATACTTTATCAGTGTGATTATTAAAATTATATCGAATTCGAATGTCACCCCTAAATATTTTAATTCCTCAACCATAATATCCTTTTCTCCATTCATATATAAGCTCACTTCTTCTTCTGGTTCGCTTTTTCTTTTAAACAAGAGAATTTATGACTTATTCGGATTGAATTTAATTTTGTTTTTCTTCGCCCAATAATTGAATGCATTGTTTCATTACAGATAGCGGCAGTGACAGAAAGTCGTGTGAATATTCATAGTAGATTTGTTTAAATACCTTTGAAATATACTTTAATTTAAACGATTGGTTCTCACGCGTTGGTCTAGTGGCTAGCGAACTCGCCTTTCGTGCGAGAATTCAGGGTTCGATTCCGTGTGAGGGCAAAGTCGGTGTTGACCCAGCAGCGTGATAAAAAGTGGGAATCTACAGTTAGTAGCGTCCTAGTTAGCGAAGGCCGGAATTAAACGGCGTGGGAACTGCCGCGTGCTTACCACACGCCCTCCTATTCAAACGCCATTTGGCAAGTCTTGGATCTTCATGGGCTATTGGGCCATAGGGCTTTTTTTTTTGTTTTTGTTTTTTTAACGATTGAGACATTTCTTATTCGTAACAATCCATTAAGACAGAATAAATAGCTAGGTCCGTCTAAATAATATATCGCATTTTCAGGCATACTTCCGCAAAAAAAAAAAAATTATCTTCAAAAAGACAGGAATAACTGAAGGAAGCAAAATTGTTCTGGTGAATTATTCCTACTTTTTTTCGCACTAATTATTATTAGTAAAATGTTTTCCACACCAAATTGCAGTTTTCAAATATTTTTATTTTTATTTAATCCATACCGTTTTTCTGGAAAATGATTACTATAATTATTTTCAAATACTTTGTAAACTACTTATTTAAGTTTTAGTCAACAAAAAACTTTCTTTTCAAGTTTATCTTCAGCACATAATATTGATTGATTCGATTGATTTAGAAGAACAACTAGTCCGGAAAAATTGATCAGTTGGAAAATATACTTTCCTATAATAATATTTCGGCAACACCACACTCACACAAAAAAAAACTTTAAATATAAAATAAAATTGTTTAATATCTTTGATATGGGACTAGATAAACTTTGTTATATTAATAATGGAGCAAAAAGTGAGAAATAATGATGAAAATAAAGCAGACTATTTTGTAAAATTGTTAAAATATTTACATTAATGGTTGAATAGATAATCTAAAAGATAAAATTGTTTTGTATTATTTTATATTAATTTCATTTCTTGACAAAAACAAGAATAAAAAATTTTACCGGACAGATATATCATGAAACTTTTACTGGGACGTGAAAAAAAAAAAACCGGTCAATTCTAATCTTAGCAATTAAGGAAAATATAAGAAATATTGGAAACATAGATATTACCATTAAAATAATGGTAAATGGTTATAAATAACATCGAAAGCATAGATTACCCACAGAACTCCGTATGAAAATTTCCTCCACAAAAGCCCCACATTTGTAATTTACATGGTCTGGATTTTGTATAAATTCATTATAACATGAACAATTTGGGGATATTTATCAACTTACGACTATATAGATATTGCCTAAAAAAGACCATGTTTTCTTATTAGTACAAAGGTAGCCATTTCCTCACTCTTTTGAACGTTTGATTTATTCAAAGATACACGACAGGGTCGATGAAGTGTCCATGACATTTAATTTACTATTTAACATTTTTGATACCAATATAAAATTTAGCAGTTATACGCGGGACTCGAACTGGGGACCTCCTACTTACTAGCCCTTGCTCATAACCACTACACCAACACCCGCACCACTCTTCCGATTAATAACACATCGAAAGTAGATGTTCACAAATTAGCAGTAAAAAAAAAAAATGTATCTTAGCTAAACTGTAACTGCATATTAAAAAATCTGGTGTGAAACACTCACACAACTTTCTTTTAGTCCTGTTCTCAAAATTATAATTGACAAAAGTTATAGTTTGTGTAACAAATATAACGAAATTCGTCGAAAACGGAAAAAGCTGTTCAGTATAAGCGCACTTCCGGCTTACTAATTTTCTTAAAACTTGGAATTTTGGCAATCTGTTTATTTTTAATTAATTTTGTTTGAATGAATCAACTATGATACCACTTTAGGGGAAGCTGTAATCCCACCCCTCCCCTAAAACTGCCCTTACATGAATTTTTCCAGAGAAATGTCTTAAATAAAAGATGTAGATCTTTGCATTTTTATTTTGTATACGAAGTTTCAAGAAAATCGTCGGAGCCATTTTTGAGAAAATCGCGAAAAAATGAAAGAATCATTTAGTAAAGTGTCAAAACAAACGCACTTCCGGTTATCTGATTCTTTGAAACTCGGAATTTCAACATCATATTTAATTTTAATTAACATTATTTAGATGACAGTATTGTCTAATAAACTGAAATAGCACTTTAGATGGAAATCTAAAACCCCTCCCCCAGAAGTGCCCTTAAATGAATTTTCCTGGAGAAATGTTTCAAATAAAAGTTGTAGCTCTATGTATGTAGTTGATATACTAATTTAATAGAAAATCGTCGGAGCCATTTTTGAACAAATCGCAAAAACTTAAAAACACCAACTAGTAAAGTGGTACTTCCGGTTGAGGAATATTGACACATAACGCACGGTGATACCCAAGGTGATACCTAAACGTAATATCAAGTTTGAACTTTCTACGATTTTTCGTTTTTGAGCTATGCTGCTCACATAATACACACACACACACACATACCATTTGCTAAAAACCACTTTTTTGGACTCAGGGGACCTCAAAACGGATATTTTCTATTTTTTTTTTCTTGTTTTTTTTTTATTGTCTGTGGGGAGGGACCAAGCCCCTATGCTATCCAAAGCCCTTCAGGGCCCATAAAGCTACCCCAAAGTTCAGAGCCTTTTGAGTGCACTGTCGGCCTCCAGATAGTGTTCTCTCGTTACAGACAACCATCACCGGACAGTGAGCTGTAAGAGGCTCCTAGGAAGAAAAAAACCTAAGGGCAGCAGCTGGACTCGAACCCGCGACCGCCGCATTGCTAGACCAGCGCGCTACCACTGAGCTAATCCCTTCCCTCTTTGTAGGGTTAAATTCTAAATGTTATATGGGGTTGGTTCATTGTTATTAGCATTCTCTTCTGAACTTCAATGAACTCTCTTTCATACCTTCTACCTCTGAGTTTAAATTTGTCATTTTTATTAAGGAAATTTTCATTAGATTACACTTATATAAATTGGCTGGAAATTCCTAAGGATCGAATAAACTTTCACTTATTTATCTATGGTATGGAGTAATATAGGGGCCCATTTAAAAGTCGTTTATGATTGCAAAATGACACGAACCAAAATAAATAAATAAATAAATAAATAAAAATAAAAAAACACAACCTAAAGGGCAAATAATGGACTTTTATAGAGATTCTTGACAGTTGAATTGTTGAAGCATTTTTTTTTTTCGATAGCAGTTCCAAGTTTCCAATAGCTCCATCTGTACATAATGGTTTTTATATATGAGCTCGAATTGAGGGTAGAAAATGGTACGTACACACCAAGTCTGCCATATATTGATCACCAAGTTTTTTTTTTTCCACCTAAAGCTCCCCTATTTGTGAAGTAAATATTTATACATCGTATGGTTTACTTTTAAGCTTCCTTCCGCTAGCTTATACTTCCGCTTGGAAAAAATATTTCAAACACAAAAAAAAAATGTTTTGTAATTTTAGAAGAAGAAATAAAATTATTTTTGACGATTTCCTAAGCAAAGTTAAAATTGATATTATCGATTGAATAAATAAAAGGGTAAATCGTAAAATCCCCACTACGTTTATTTGAGAATTATAAATAATAATTTCATTTTAATAAGTCAAAAAGATAATTAAAATAATCAAGTAAATCAGTAACGGGAACTTAGTTGGTTTGGAACAATCCAAAACTTACCTTTTATATGAATCTATCATTAATAGTGTAGGATGAGAATTTGACTGGAAACACATAATTGAATATCCCTTTGGTTGCGTCTAGCTGACCGATTGTGGATAATGAAGGAAGTAAAATATAGAGAAAAAAAAATCTGGTGTATAAAACACTCACACAACTTTCATCTTACTGCAATTTACGAAAATATAAATTGAGAAATTTACAGAAATTCGTCAGTTTTTTTTTGTTTTTTTTATGAAGAAAATCACAAAAACTGTTGAATAAAAACGCGCTTCCGGTTTACTAATTTTCTTAAAACTTGAAATTTTGGCAATGTATTTATTTCTAAATAATTCTGTTTATATGGTAGAATTGTATGACCAACTAAGATAGCACTTTAGAGGAAAACATAACCCCCACCTCTCCTCCAAGATTCCACTGTAAGTTGAATTTACCCGGAAAATTGATTCAAATAAAAATTTGTAGCTCACATTATTAGTTGAATGAAAATCGACGGAGCCGTTTTAGAGAAAATAGCAGAAAACTTAAAAATACTTTTCAATAAAAACGCACTTCCGGCTCATCTGATTTTCTTCAAACTCGTAATTTCGACAACATATTTAATTCTATTTAATATTATTTAGATGATAGAATTGTTGTTATAAACTGAAATAGCATTTTAGAAAACAACCTAACCTCCATCTCTCACCCCAAAAAGTACCCTTAAATGAATTTTCCCGGTGGAAATGTTTTCATATAGCCGTTTTAAAGAAAATAGTAGTAGAAAACTGAAAACTACTTTTCAAAATTTTATTAAACAATTCGATAATAATTTATAAAATAACCTATGGAGGGAAAATTAGTAGAAAAAAAAAAAAAAAAAAATTGTTAAATAGATTTTTCATAGAAATAATTAGGTATAAATAATTAGCCAATCACAGTGTAGAAGTGAAGGTGTCATATGTGGGCGTGGTCAACATGATAATTCTAATATTCTGATTGGCTTAGCATACAACCACATTTCATATCTTCACTTCTACACTGTAGATTGGCTAATTATTTATAGCTAATTATTTCTTTGAAAAAAAAGAAAAAAACAGTTTAGAATTTTTATACTAATTTTCCCTCCATAGATATTTTATAAGTTATCAAATTGTGCAATAAAAATTTGTTATAAAAAAAAAAAAGGGCAAAAATCAAGTTATTTTTAACGTCATATTTACTGTTTTACATCATTAATGTGAGATATAAAGAAAAAAACGCAGAAATCTCGTAGGATTATTGAAAAAGAAGACATACGATAATAATGCAGAATTGCAAGATGCAATTTTGTCAGCCATTTTGTATTTGGCCGTTTTTTACTAATGGAACAAATTAAAATTTGACATTAAACACAATTTTCACAACAATTTTATTATTCAATGTTCAATATAATTAGTTTAAAGAAAATCGTAAGAGCTGTTTTAGTGAAAATAGTAGAAAAACTGAAAAATATTTTTCATTCCGGTCAATCGATTTTTTTTTTAAAAAAAACTCGGAATTTCGACACCATATTGAATTCTAATTAATATTATTTAAATTATATTAATCATTTCCCCCAACCCTCCTCCAAAAGTATCCTTAAAAGAATTTTCCTGGAGAAATATTTCAAATAAAAATTACTAGGCGTAAGAGAAAGTAAGAGAAAGCATGTTTTACAAATGAAATCAGTGTTTTTTTTAAATCAAGAGTTTTGGTTGTTCCTATTTTTTTATTGTAAAACAAGTTAAAATAATCAGACATCTTTAAATTATTAAATATTCAGCATATGTAAAACAAACTTAAGTATTTAATTTTTGTGAAGTACCTAAATCAAAAAATAAATAAAAAATACAAAAGAAGAAATGAACAACAAGAGAGAGAAGAAGAATGATCAGGAATGAATAAATAATGAAGACCCCAGGTGTATTGGATACAAGAACAAAGTGTACAACTTGGAATTGTCCCAAGTTGTACGGTTAAGTCCTTTGTTATATATTCGTCCACCAATCTCCCTCTAACCACCACCAAGCAAATCATTCCTCCTCCTTCTTACTGGGTTCCACTATTACGGACATTACGAAATTCCCTCTACTCACTCGTCGCAGTTGTATTATGTGTTTTTGTATATGTGTGTGTGTGTCTTTGTATCTTGGTTTGATTTAATTTAAGGTTGTAATCAGTGTTAATGTGAAGGTAGTTATAATATATAAACACCACTACTAGATCTTGTACACTTGTTCACTATTATAAAGTATCATAATTGTAAATTATATCTTCTTTCAATGGCTATGCACCCAATTTTATGTGGAAATCAGATTTACTACGTAGAAGTTTATTAAACTTCCAGTAGGGTTGTACTCTGTTGTGTTATCTGCAATCACAGACTAATTTGTAGACGGTAACAATAAAAACAAATTATAAAGAAAACAATATAAACAATAGTTATATTGGTGTATAGAGGAGTATATATTGGATGAATAATTACATAATTGTAAATCAGGTACGCTGACATAATTGCATTCAGGGACAACTGTAAAATATCGTGGATCATAGACCGTACAGTGCGCTTTGAGTGTAACGACCTAGAGCAAGCCACAAAGGTACATGATGAAAAGAAGGCCACATACGAAAGGTGCACTCCTTTCTATAAAGAAAAGTTCAGAGAGCGATCCGGGGAAAGGGAATATGTGGTCCATGGACTTTGGTTCGGAGCCCGTGGAACTTGTCCCCAGGAAAACTTGGGACTTCCTCGAGGGTATGGGCACTGAACCGAGACATTTGACTTTCCTAGCAGAACCAATCATTATCGATTCTCTAGGAATAATTAATCACCACATATATGGCTGACCTCTTAAGGGAAAGTTAAACATAGAGCAAATTAATTGCCAAATAGACTACGCCTTATCCCATAGGTTGCGTGTTTGTTACTAATTTTATATGGACTTTGCTCTACAATTTGGCTACTCAGGTTGTCTTAAATATTAACACCTTTTCTACCGCTTAAGGGATGTCGACGAGACTGATTATCAAAGCTTTGTGCTTAGCAACTCAAAGTAGTTGAACAGCCCCAATTTTGTTTCATAAAGTGCATTCTTCTCTGGCCGGCCGTTGCTAATCAAACAAGCAAAAATTTGTTGGCTAGGGCCTATGAAAAAAAATCTTTTATCATTAAAAGTTTATTCGTCGTTTCAGACACTTTTGGTGTCCTTCCTCATGTACTGTTAAGGAAAACTGTGTTTTTATTTGTCTTTCTGTCTTTTTAATCTGTAATGAAGTAAAAAATTATTGAAGACTTTTCTATTTTTTACTTTCTCGAACTCCTAAAAAAAGATGCCTTGTGATCGATGCCAGATTTTCAAAATTGAGTTTTTACACCGGAAATACATGTTTTAGGGTCCCCGTGAATACGAAAAACAATGTTTTTAACGGAAAGATCTGTATACAAGCGCGTGTGTGTCTGCTTTAAAATAATATATCTCAAAAATGAAAAGTCATGGGAAGTTCAAACTTGATATTTCGTATAAGCACTATCGACTGCTGATTCGAATTTTTTTTTTTTTTTTTTTTTTTTTTTTAATTTTTCGTGATTTTCTCAAAAACAGATTCAACGATTTTCATTAAACTTCTGTATACTATCTTCACAAATGGAATCTCTATTATACTTTTATTTTTAATATTTTCCAGGGAAAATTGATTTTTTTGAAAGTTCTGTGGAAATAGTAGCGTTATGCTTTCCACTAAGTACCACATCCGTATAATATGTACTGAATACCTACATAATATTAATAATACACATTAGAAGCAAATTAGAATTGCAAATTTGAAGAAAATCTGAACACGGCAAATGCGATTTTACAAAAAAGAGTTTTTTTGTGTTTTTTTTTTACTTTCTCTTACTCCTAGTAAGGCCCGCAAGGAGTATCTGTTGCATGCAGTTACTTGGAGAGTAGGGATCCTACGGGTTACCACAGCTCAGTACTCCATGCACTTCGTCAGAACAGTACACGATACACTTAAACTACATACACTTTACACTTTATAGACAAGGACAAAGATACACAGTATACAAACGAGGGTCTCCGTCCCTAGTTAATTGGCGCAAGCCAAGGAAGAAGGAAGGGATTAGCTCAGTGATAGCGCGCTGAACTAGCAACGCGGAGGTCCCAGGTTCGAGTCCAGCATGCTGCTCTTGGATTTTCACTTCCTAGGAGTGCAATGTGATAACAAGAAGGAAAATATATAATTTTTAATTATAAAAATTATAAGTAGTGGTGCCAGCCAGTCGCTATTATTCAGGTCAAGAGCTGCGGTCAGTGCACGGTCAAAGGGACCGCCAAACCGCCAAAGACACACCGCTTTCAAAAGGGTCATTATACGGTCAGTAGCCACAGAAGCTGCCTGGCCAATATACAAGGGTCAACAAATCACTCAAAAGACCACCTGGCTACAATCTTTTGATAACCGCCAATAAACAAACACTCAAAAGACCACCTGGCTACAGTCTTTTGATAACCACCATCACCTGTTGCCCGACCTATTCAAGACCTAGGGTCAACACACGGCAAGAGATGTTTTAGTGTGACCCGTAATTATACACTTGTCAATGTGTGAGTGATGGCAATATAACGTCTCTCCTCAGGAAGAGGGGAGGATTATTCTTCAGTATTTTATCAGCGTATCATCAAGATTCTACGAGTGACATAGTTTATACGTCGGAGTGCGTCCCTATCTAAGTATTTAAACATATATTTATTCATCAATCATTATAATTGTGCATTCTAATTACCATTTAAATCATTTTAAATTAATTGTAGTTATATCTTTTCTAACGCTTAAATTATTGTTAAATATATATCTATTTTCGTAAATTAGTAGTTCATATTCCGAGTAACAACTCTCTAAAAATCTCTAACTCCCAACTATTCATCGCATCATAACCCTCACCAAGACATCTGACCCCACTACAGGAGCCTCTGCAGCTCACTGTCTGGTGATGAGCAGGGTTGTCTGTAGCTAAAAAAACACTGCTTGGAGGCCGGCAGAGCATTGAGAAGACTCCGGGGGTTCAATAGACCCTTCAGGTTACAAGTGCAATAATCTCCTACAACAATTTACTCCTAGTAAGAGGAAGTGTACTGTAATCGTGTCAAATTTTCTATATCGAGTTTTCACCGGAAATATCCGTTTTGAAGTCCCCTGAGTCCAAAAAAGTGGTTTTTAGCAAATTGTCTGTGTGTGTGTGTGTTTTGTATGTGAACAGCATAGCTCAAAAACTAAAAACCGTTGAAAGTTGATATTCCGATTAGATATCACCATGGCATCAGACAGTATGTTATCTGTCAAAATTCCTCAACCAGAAGTATCACTTGAATAGTTTTTTTTTTTTTCTACTTTTTTCTCAAAAATGGCTCAGACAATTTTCTTCAAACTTCTTATATAAACTAAACATACAAAGATCTACAACATTTATTTTAAACATTTCTATGGAAAAATTCATTTAAATAGCACTTTTAGGGGAAAGGGTGGGTTTATGTTTGTCTCTAAAGTGTTATTATAGTTGATTATACCATTCTATCAT
Organism: Triatoma infestans; assembly: GCA_011037195.1. Lineage (NCBI taxonomy): Eukaryota > Metazoa > Arthropoda > Insecta > Hemiptera > Reduviidae > Triatoma > Triatoma infestans. The sequence continues at coordinate 426,429 of JAAEAF010000042.1, forward strand.
CCAAACAAAATTAATTAGAAATAAATAGATGGCCAAAATTCCTAGTTTCAAGAAAATTAGCAAACCGGAAGTGCGCTTTTACTGAACAGTTTTTTTTTTTCAGTTTCTGACGAATTTCATTAAATTTGGTACACAAACTATAAAATTTGTCAATTATAATTTTGAGAACTGGATGAAGAGAAAGTTGTGTGAGTGTTTCACACCAGATTTTTTTTTTTTTGTAATTTTCTCAAAAACGGCTAACAATGATTTTTCCTTAAACTTTGAATAATCACTACATAGATAAAATACCAAAACTTTTATTTAAATGATATTCCCGGAAAGTCTGATGTTAGGTAGTTCTGCGGAGTTTTTTGCGTTAAATTTCAAATATTATTTGAGTTCCTTTAATGTTATTAATGCTGTCTTCTGGAACACAATGTAACTACATTGAAGTGATTACCTGAGCCAGGGGACCTACCTACTATATAACGCTCCACCCTTCTATATTTGTGTTAGAACTTGGAAAAAATTGAAGTATTTTGAAATGTTGAATGTGTGGATGGGTCCGCATTGCTGGATAACATCTGGTATTTTACACGTCGTATCATGCTATATTTATTATATTCCTGACCGGTTTCGGTGTAAGGACTTTTATCCTTCGTCAGAACAAATTCACCAAGTTTGTGTAGAGAGAGAGTTTACTTCAACGTAATGTTTCTGTTACACTCGACACTTGTTGGTTTGTTTGTTTGTATACATGTGGGGAGGTTATAAGGTTATTTTGTTACTATGTTTGTGTTGTGTTTAATGACAAAATGGAATTATTATAAATTATGATTAGACATTAAAAAATAGTGTATAGTTATAAAGTATTCTTCAAATCATGGCTATTTAGTATACACTATTTTCTAATGTCTAATCATAATGTATAATAATTCCATTTTGTCATTAAATACATACAGACACACACATATATATTAACATAACTTTATAAGCTCCCCACATATATACAACCAACAAACCAACAAGTGTGAGTGTAACAGAAACATTACGTTGAAGTAAACTCTCTCTCTACACAAACTTGGTGAATTTGCTGTCACGATGGATGAAAAATCTGAAACCGGTCAGGAACCAAAATGAATATGCATGCTATGGACAAATAAAATACCATATATTTTGAATTGAACTAATGCTTCAGCCTTACTAATTTATTTTCCTTTTTATTGCGTGTGTATTTTTTTTATTTGAACTTCATTTTCGACCAATAGGAAAAGCTCTACGTTTCGGCAATTAGCGACGCCATTATTCAAGAGCAATATTATTATTATTGTTATTATTATTATTTGTTTCAAAAATCCTTTTATTCTTCTCTCTCAATTTCACGTTTTGGTGGCTTGTGTTCTGCCCATCTTGTAATTTATTTTTCAATATATGATTTTATGATTTAGGCTGATTTTAATGTATATTTTGAAATTCGGGGGGGGGAGGGGGAGAGAATCAAATAAAAAAAGACACCTAATAAAGGAAAATAAATTTGTAAGGTTGAAGAGCATTGGTTCAAATCATTTCTGAATTGTTCCTAGAATTTCCAAATATACATTAAAAATCAGCCGAAATCATATATTGAAAAATAAAGTTCAAAGTTTAAAAAAAAAGTATTTGTTAATTTTATAATTGTGTTAAATGCAATAAGAAAATTAGTCGTGTGATTATTTCACACAAGATTTATGTTTTTTTTTCTAATATTTTGCTAATAAAATCACACGACCCCAAATTCATAAAGACCATACACGGAAATCAGATTTTTTTTTTTTATTCGTATACGTTGAATATTCAAAAATATTCATTTCCGCAACTTTAAAAAAAAAAAATATATAATTTCCCAAAAACTTTATACAAACAAAAAATTTGTTCTTACATGAGTAAAAGAGGAAACCATGAGATGAATTTTAATACAGAGGAAAATTGAATGATTACTTATAGAATTATCTAGATAAACTACTCTGGGGAATGAAACAGAGGTACAAACCGTATTTTGTTATCGTCTATAAATGGTTTGTCTCCAGTAAGCTACAGTTCTCCTGTCAAACCCATTCTCTGGCTAAAAACCCCATTCCCTCATCCTCATGAAATAACTAAAGCCGCTTGCCATGGGGTTTTAACGTTTGTGTATGGTGGTGGGTTTGTCTCAAAACTTTAGCTTGACATAGCCTGAGCCTTAATCACACTAATGGTTTCCTTCCTTCCAACACCGGTTTTTATCATTTCCTTTTTCTGCACACTTCTTTATATTCTTCATATTTTTTTTTTTTTTTTTTTTAAAGCTACTTTTCTTTTTTTTTGGAAAAAAAGCTTTTCAACCTTTTATTTTTAACTTAAAAATAAAAAATTTTATAAAAGCAGTTTTGTTGCAACAAAATATACTTGTGTATCTTCCCTTTAATTTTTACCACTTACTTTTAAGTTTTATTTTTTTTTGAAAAATTAGTACCCTTGGATATACTCATTTTTACTTTCTCTTAATTCTAGTAAGAGGAAATACAGGGATAGCGGTAGATTTTCTAAATTCGAGTTTTCATTGGAAATGCAGGTTTCGAAATTCCTACAGTACGAAAAAAAATGTTTTGAGCTAATGTTCTGTAAGTGTACGCATGTGTGAACAAAAAATATCTCAACAAAGAATCGTCACAGGAAGCAAAAACTTGGTATTCTGTTTAGGTGCTACCACTTCATCTGAGACAAAGAAGGTTTCGAAAAAATCCATCAACTGGAAGTTCGACTTTATGGAATGTTTTTTTTTTTTTTTTTTTACTTTTTACTTACTACAATTTGATCTTAGCCTTCTTCTTCAAGGGATTTGCCAATGATTTTATATACTGATGACATTGTTTTGTTATCGTCCACCCCTACTGATGCCCAATTACAAGTTGAAGACCCTCAAAGAGTACTGTGACGTCAATGGCCTATCGGTCAATACTGACAAAACATTTGTTGTACCTTTCAAAAGTGGCTCCAAGAGTTGATAAATTAAAAAAACATCTGTACTACAATAAAACAGAAAATAGAGTATACAAACTCTATTGTTTACTTGGGGGTAACTCTTTCACATACCGGTAAGTTTCGTAAAGCTTGTGACGCTTCAGTAGCTAAATTCAATTATTGCCAATGCTGTGGGTGTTGAATATTCTTAAGGAGAAGCAAATCAGATTCATGGTCAACAAAAGTTCAATTATTCAATGTTTTAGCAGTGAGTGTACTTTTTTTCATTTAGGGGAAGTGTGGGCTGCTGAGTATTATAGTATTTTTAGAAAAATGCCAGTTAAAGTTTCTGAAGTCTGTCCTTTGTTTACCTCGAGTTACACCAAATTGTGCTGTTCGAATTGAGGCTGGGTTTGTTCACTGCCAACTGAAAATTTTTACCAGAATGATGGATTGGGTTAATTACCATATTAAATATGGATAATGATTGTTTTACCTAAGGTGGTATATTTCAGATTGGTTGAGCTTGCTGATGTTAATTTACCTTTCAACTGGTTTTGTCAGTTGAAATCTTATTTCCAATGTGTTGATGGGGATTATTTGTTGCATAACCATGATGTCTATCAATTAATATATCATAGAGAAACGAGCTTATAGAAGCATTCGAAATGAGATTGGTTAGTACAGGAGACATTGAGTCAGTATTGAATTCTTTCTTCAATAAGTAATGTAATGCCTATTTTTTCAGGCGGGCTTAACGTCCAGCTACCAAATTAGGTGTCGTGGACGGAAGCGGAAGCACCTACTTTATTGTTAACGTTTTTCATACCAATATAAAATTTAGCAGTTATACGCGGGACTTGAACTGGGGTCCTCCCAGTTACAAGTCCATTGCTCATAACCACTACACTAACACCAGCCCCATTAATTCTTCCTTCAATAGACACTATCGTTTGTGTAGCAGTCTGAAGTTTGATGAAGAATATCTTCATTATTTATGTCATATCAATAAACTCAGAGTCATTTCCACAGCTAAGGCTATTTAATAAGAAATTTCCATCAATTTTTTTTGAACCGTAAACGTTATAATTTTTAGGCCCAACAAGCAGTGCTCCTTATGTCCGCTAAAGGAATCTGATGATATTTATTATCAGTTCCTGTTTCATTGTAAAAAATTTAGTGATGTAAGAATGAAATATCTTTCCAGATTTCTGCCATCTTCCTATGTAAAAGAGGAGGAGGCGATGGAATGTTTGTTCTATAACATAAATTTGGATAATAAATACTTATTAATAGAGCGCTTTCATTTAAGGAGCAGGCAAATCTATAATTTGTTTTATGGTTTTGCACTAAGTTGTGCTTTTTGCAAAGCGGTATTTTTGTTGTTTTTATTTAGAAGTTAAGTTTAATTTGCTAACTGTTAAATTGTTGAATTCTGTATATTCCTCACCCTTGCCATAAAGATATGTATCTTTGGAGGAATTAAATATTCATTCATTCATTCATTTTTTTTTTTTTTACTTTAGTTATTCGCGATTTTTCCGAAAATGGATACTTTGTATCTGTACACATAAATACCTATCGTATACAACTCCCAACCCAAAGTGTAAGAGTGTAACAAAACATTATTACGTTGAAATGATCTCTCTCTCCGCGAACTTGGTGAATTTGCTTTGACGATGGATGAAAATCAAATCTGAAACCGGTCAGAAACAAAATCAATATACATGCTACGACGGATTATAAATATCAGATAAATACCTAAAGTACCACTTGAGCACAATATATATGGTTTTACCACCTACAAATTTATTAATATACATTAGAAGCCTTGCTATAATTCCAAATTTGAAGACAATCGATTAACCGGAAGTGCGATTTTACAGAACAGGTTTTTTTTGTTTAATGTTTTGGGAATCTTCTCGAAAACGATTACAACCTTTTTTTTTTCTTTAAACTTAGAATACTGAACTGCACAGATATAAAAACCTATTTCATTTTAATTTTGAAATTTTTATCTGAAAAAAAAATTGTTTTTAAAGTGATTCTAAGAAATAGGAGACGTGAATAACTTAAATACAGTAAACTCCCGATTATCCGGTTTGCGGATTATCCGTGAGTGAATGTAATTTAAAATACTTGGGAATACATTAATAGGTTATCTCATTAATGAAACAACATTACCGCAATGACCTTATTAAAAAAGCCTTTTTAATGAAGGTGATGATTTGATTAAATTTTGGGGAAAAAAAAATGACAATACTCGCAGTGGTCGGCAAACTCGTCATCCAAAAGAGCCAAATATAAACAATACAAAATTGAAGTTGATTCAAAGAGCCATTTTTTTTAAACTTAACCTTTGCTTTAGTAGAGACATTTTTATGGAAATAATTAGGATTAAAAGTACACTCTCGAGCTTGCCTTTGCTAAATATGTCTTAGCATATTTACTATTTAATAGTACTATTTAATGTACTAACGGTACATTAAATAAAACTTGTATCATACTTATATAAAGATAATATTTATTTAAAAATATAACAAGTTAAATAATATAAAAGGTATCCTTAAAAAAAACTACAAATACTCCATTAATGTGAACAATGGTCTTGCATTTCCTTGGAAAGTAAGGGTAAGTCAGGTTTGTATGTTGTTGTTTTTTAATTTTAGGCACGATTCCAAGTTCTCATCGATAAGCCGATTTCTTAATTTACTCTTGATAAAGTTCATACTTGAAAATGATTGTTCGCATAAATATGTAGACCCAAATAAGGAAAGAATAGCAAACGCTAGTTTCTTCAGTTGATCATAATACTATTCCAGATGTTAAAAATCAGCATATCTTCCCTCCCCAAATCTTTCAAAGCAGACCGCTTGTGCTGTAAACTTAATTCACATTTATTTTTCTCCAATAGCTCTAAATCGGCACAAAAACGCTCGAATTTTGAGCTCCACAATTCTTTCTTTTTTAAATCCAGCAACTGCATTTCAAAGCGGCCAAAGTATCAAAGGGACAAAATATTAAAGGGCGAAAAATTTATTTCTGTTACCTTGGCATTCAGAGGTTTTTTGCTAACGTCTAACGTCGCTTTGCTGTTTCTAAAATCTTTGAACCTGCCGAGAAAAGCTTCCTTCATATTAACAGTGTTGTTCTGAAATAGCAAATGTCAAATATTAGACTTATTTTCTAGACAATATTTCAATAGGCATGGAAAGTGAATCAGAGTTTCTCGTTCAAAATCTTCGGCAAAAAGCGACAATTTGTTTTCGAATAAAATTACTATAATAAGTACAAATAGTTGAAATACATTTCGGTGCGGAGCAATTCGACGGAGATAATGATACACATGACTGCGAGCGACTATCCGTGCTATTGTTGGTTTCTAAAAATGTGCCTCTTTTCTGTAGGCTTGCGTTTCAAAAATGTTTACTCGTCTCTTACAAGGCAAGTTAATAAATAATATTCCGTGCCTGCACTAAACATTTCGTGAAAGAGCCGCAGCCAAGGAGTCAAAGAGCCGCGTTTTGCCGGTGTACATGGTGTAACTCAATCTTGCAACAAAATAAAGCCAATAATACTCGTTTGATCGTGGAGGAAAATTCAAACAATTGTAGAAGGTGATTTTTTTTTTTGGATACTATCTAACCCGAGACAAGTAAAATAGTATCTGAAATGAGTGAGCTAATGGCAAAATTTACATGGCTGTTGAAAATGTTGATAGAGAAAATATTGTGGAGTGGTTAGAACATGATTCATGTGATGGAGGTTTTGCAAATAATGTGTGACGCGGATATTATTTCCGATCTCATTCAACCAGAAGAGCAAGAAAATGAAGCTGAAAATGGAGAAGAAAAAATTATCAATCGCATTAATCCACAACACGGCTCTGTATTCTGTTGACACTTTGTTGGAGTACAACGACCAATTGGAATTCGAATATAACGACATAATAGTTCTTAGAAAAATTCTAACTGATATTAAAACAATCATTAAAAGATTCCTTTACAAACAAACCAAAATCACAGATTTTCTTAATAATAATGAGCATGCAAACATGTTAAAATAATTGTCTGCCTTAGAAATGTATAAATATGTTGTATTTTAGAAATAAATAATTATAGTTCGGATTATCCGTGTTTTTCCGATTATCCATGCCGTCTCGCCCCAACATCCCTTAGTAAGAGGAGGAAGTATTTTGCAAATAGTATCAAAGTTTCAAAATTGGATTTTCACCAAGAAATACATGGTTTTTTAGGTCCCCTGAGTACGAATACAAGTGTTTTTAGCGAATGATTTGTATGTAAGCGTGTGAACAAAATAATTGAAATCCCAAAAACGAAAAATCGCAGTAAGTATTTATTGATCATTGATGAATTATGATATGAAGAAATTTGGTGAGGATCGGTCAGAAGAAAAAGAAACATTCAATTATGCCAATGTTTCGTGCCAAGAGTTTCCTGTCTTTATCAAGGCTTTAATATATAGATAGTCGTGAAGATGTGGAGAAAGAATGTTTAAACATACATATTTGTTACATCATACAAACATACAAAAGAAAATTAAAAATTACTAGTTAATTGACATCATTTTTGAAAATAATTTTTTTTTTCTGTTCTCCTCAAACTTAGTATATCGTTTCGCTACTATCACAGCATCTGACATGAAAGTTTCGGGCAAAATCCATCAACCAACCGGAAGTACAATTTTACTCAATTTTTTTTTTTATTATTATTATTATTATTATTAATTTTTCGCGATTTTCTTTAAACTATCTACACACGTACATAAATACCTATAACATTTTGAAAAATCTCCATCAAAATTGATTTTTTTGGTGTGTTCCGGGGGTGGGGGGGGAACAATAGCGTTATGCTTTCCTCTAATGTGCCATCTCAGTACAATGTAAGGGTTTTATCACCTATTATATAATATTAATATACATAAAAAGCAACGACAAAATACTAAATTTAAAGAAAAATCAGTTAACCCGGAGGTGCGTCTTTATAGAATAGGTTTATGAGTTTTTTGGAGTATTCTCGAAAATGGCTACAACGATTTCCTTTAAACTTAAAATGCTCTCACTGCACAGACAAAATCGTATAATTTTTTTTTTTTTTTAAACATATTGATTTTAGAGAGGGTTTTTTTGGGGGGGGAAGCCTCTCAGTTAGGTTTAAATTTTAAACTGCCGCTACAAGGTCTTGCAACAGTGGGCGCCCACAATGTCCACTCCTATCATTTTTCGTTATAGCCAGCCTATCTAAAAATTTTTTCTTTATATCTCACATTAATGATATAAAACAGTAAATATTATATTAGTAAAAAATATAGAAGTGAAGGTGTAAAATATGGGTATATGCTAAGCCAATCAGAATGAATTATCATGTTGACCACGCCCACATTTGACTACTTTACTTTTCCTCTCTATAATTGGCTAATTATTTAGATATAATTGTTCCTATGAAAAATCTAGTTTAGAATTTCTTTTTTCACTAATTTCCCCTCCGTAAGTATTTTATAAATTGTCGAATTATGCAATAAAATGTTTTTTATAAAAAAAAAAAAAAATGCAAAAAATCAAATAATTTCTAACATATTTATTTACTGTTTCATAAAATTAATCTCTATAAATAAAAATTCAGCATCCGTATGTTTGTGGCCCCAAAATCTCGAAAAGTAGTCGATAGATTAATTTGAAATTTTTACACAATGTTACATTTCTATATAAGAGTGTTTATATATACTTTTTCTTCCGAAGTTCCCAGGTAAACGGGAAATTCCGAGCGTTTCATGAGTTTGGCAGAAATAGACAGACGCAGACGCCATTGCGATCGTGGCACGCTCTCTGCCGAAAATATTCTGCACAGAATACGTCAAGAAATGCAATTGTGGCTTGGATTTCATAGAAGTAATATACAATGAAGCGCTAATCTTGAGGATCTTTGTCTTGCAATGTGTGGCAAGTTGTTGGCACTATTGAGAGTACATTACCGAATAGGTCGATCAATGCAACATTCGAGAGAGAACTGCTCAGAGAGCAATCATACACCAGAAATGACTTCAGTGTATTCGTCCAAGAAAATACACTGAAACTCCTTCAAGAACAAAAGATAACATTTGATACCATCATATAAGCTGTGACCAACCAATCCGGTGGATTTACTTTTTGACACTCCAGATGGAAGTGGAAAAACTTCTTAATTTCCTTAATCCTGGCTAAAATCCGTTCAAATGACCATATTGCGTTAGCCCTTGCTTCTTCAGCTAATGCTGCAACGTTGATAGAAGGAGGTAGAAAAGCGCATTCAGCTCTTAAAAACATTCTTTCAATTAAATCATGTTTTCTTTCTTTCCACAGCAACGCAAAATTAAATTGAATGATGTGTTTTCTTGCTGGATCTATGAGAACAGATCACACTTCTATTTACTTCCCTAACAATTAAAATCGGACTTAGCCACAGCTAAGCGTGGCCGGGTTTAGCTAGTGTGAGATATAAAGTAAAAACGTAGAAATTTCATAACACTATTGATAGAAGGCGTAAGATAATAATGCAGAACTGCAAGATGCAATCAATGTAAGTCCGCCATTTTGTATTTGGGCATTCATCTAATGGCCAATGGAGTAAGACAAATTTGTGTGTTGTAAAGTGTTTCACACTAAATTTTTTAATTATTATTACTATATTGTCTCTTCTGAAACTGTTTATTTTTTTTTCTCTCCCTCAGGGTAGATTTAATGAACCAAATTAACTTAATTGGTTACTTTTAGGAGAATAAATAAACCAAGACCAAGCTTTTCTTCTGTCTTTATGTAATTGAGATAAAACCAAGAGACAACTGGGAGAGATAGTTTAAATACATCGTTCAGTATAATGGAGATATTTTAATTAATATTTACATTAAACATGATGTTAAAATCTCTTCTACATCAGAATTTTCCATCCTTTTATCAAGAGTTTAAACGAGACCTGCTTCCCCATCCGGTTTTACAACTTAAACATTAAACTATATTCATGGAAGTAGGAGAATATGAGTATAGGCATTTATGTGATCGTTTTTAAACAGTTTCATTAAATAATTCCTTAATATATTTTCTAGTTGCGAACGAATCCAAAATATGTTCTGGTTTCTCTTACTGATATAACAAAAAGCATTGGAATGATGTCAAATTTTCTTGGGCATTCTTGAAGTCTTCTGAACATGAAAAAGTGTTTGTTAGAAATTGTTCTATATTATATACTAGTGTAAGGGTGTGATGATGTAGGGGTAGTGAACCCCCACCACTCATCCACTCTAGCGGAGAGAAACAGCCCCTCTCGCACAGAGAGGAGAGGTTCGGCCAGTGGATATATATATGAGAGAGAGAGACAGTCGAGGATCATTCTGTTAAATTCAGTCTTACACATCAGACATCATTCTGTTGATTCACACTCCGTACATATCATTTAGCCACATCAGTCTGTCAGTTCAGTTCAGTTCTAAACTCTAAAGTGTAAGTTTATCAATTATATATCTTACCTTTTAATGAGAAACGGCTGGGTTTCGATAACGCTGCCACCAATGTAAGGGTGTTGTAAGGAGATGTTGGTTGTTGATGATGAAAGAATAAACACCTTAATATTTGGTTTAAGATATATAATTGATATATTTATATATAATATCTGACTGCCAAAGACTTACACTTACAGTTTAGAACTGAACTGAAGTGACAGACTGCCGGTGGCGAAATGTATTACGAGATGTGAATCAACAGAATGATGTCTGATGTGTAAGACTGAATTTAACAGAATGATCCTCGACTGTCTCTCTCTCATATATATATATATATCCACTAGCCGAACCTCTCCTCTCTGTGCGAGAGGGGCTGTTTCTCTCCGCTAGAGTGGATGAGTGGTGGGGGTTCACTACCCCTACACTAGTAACAGGTTTTGTGAAACTGAATACACAAGGCTCCTCATGACTGCACTTTACACAATCTGTATTTACATACTTAATGAGGGGATAAGAGTATGAGGAAGCCCACATTGAACGAGCAAAGAGTGAATGATGTTGGCTGATGGTATGGAATGTTAGCGAAAGCTAGCTTGAACGGTGTAACTAGATGGAACTCTTGTGTCTTGCCTCATCTTACGATCGACTAGTTATTGTGACTGAGTTGATATAAATGGATGTGAGAAGGAGAGAGAATGGATTTTAGAGAAATAAACTAAATGATATGCTGAACACTGCATAATAAATAGAACACATAAACTGCAAGGACTGTACAGTTAAATAGAAGTTAGGTAGCAAGAGAATAATAAAGAGACAGACTGGCTGAATTATTAGTAGTAAGTACATAGGTTGCTGACTGGATGTACTGTTGTAGAACTGTCTTGAAATGATTTATTTTTGGAGGTTGCGGGGGGAGGGGGGAATAGTGTCAAACTTTTCTCTAAAGTACCATTTCTGTACAATGTACGTGTGGCTTTTATCACCTTTAAACTAGGAATACTGCCTAGATATAGACTTATCCACTTATTTTTGATAATTTTTTTCCGAAACAATTTATTTGTGTTTATAAAAACAAAATCACTATGGCGCAACAGCTCATGAAGGGCCAAGGCTTGCCAGTCGGCGATTTGAATAGGGGTAAGCACGCCTGTTCCCACGCCTGTTCCCACGCCGTTTAGTTCCGACCTTCGCTACCTAGGGTTACTAAATGTAGCTTCCCACTTTTCATCACGACGCTAGGTCAACACCGACTTTGCCCTCACGGGAATCGAACGTTGAATTCTTGCACGAAAGGCGAGTGCGCTAGCCACTAGGCCAATGCGTGAGGCTTGTGGTTATAGTTCAGCGGAATTTCAGTTGGTTGACCATTATTGCCACTCTCTTCTGGACTACAATGTAATCATTTCTACTTCTAGGCTGCGCAGATGAGTAAAATTTGAGGTTTAAACATATTTGCACAAGTTCCAAAAATTACCTTCACTCTTCGTCGAATTACTCTTTCCCCAGTCTATTACAACTTAATTTCCTTACCAGTGGTCAACGTTGCCCGCTACCTTGGGTTTTACTTAGAGCGAAGCCTTACCTGGAATCCTCATACACGACTTGAAAGAATAGAACTAAACGGACGCTTTCGACAACTAAAAAGACTACTGGATAATAGATCTAAACTCTGTCTAGACAACAAAGGAGTAATTTATACATCTATTTTAAAGCCTATCTGGGCGTATGGGATGATAGAACTATGGGGTTCAACCAAACGCTCAAATCTCCAAAGACTCGAATCACTTACAATCTAGAATCCTCCGTAACATTGTATACGCTAATTTTTACGTCCTTAACCGAACCATACCATATACCTTTCATTGCTGAAATCGCCCAAAACCGTTACAGGAAATTCCATATTAACCTACAGTATCATCCAATTCAACACCTATCTTCCTGAACTCTTCCTAATAACCCACCTAGACGTCTTAAAAAACATGGCCTCGTGATCTCCACTCAAGTGAACAGAGTGAATAGTATTTTTCTGTAATTTTGGAGTGGTTACCAATGGATAGCTTCTCCACTCATTATGTATTTATACATGATTGTAGCATAAATAAAGATTAAAAAAATATATTTTACATGTAAATGTATTAACTTGAGGTAGCCGACACCCTGGCAAAAGAAGGCGCTGTATCTCCTCTTATTGGGCCAGAGCCCTTTTGTGGAATCAGTGACCAAGTATTTCTAGAAGAAATCAAGAAGGAGGAGGTGGCTGAAAGAGCTCGTCTCTGGAACACCATTCCGGGACTGAGGCAGGCCAAGGTCTGTCTGGGTGGCTATTACCAGAAAAGGTCGAAAGCCGTCATCAGTTTGAGTAAGAATAGGATCCGTATTCTTTACGGATTCCTTACAGGGCATTGCAGACTCAGGGGACACCTGAAGAAGCTTGGCCTAGAAGATGACGGCGCATGCAGATTCCGTGGAGAAATAGAAGAAACTCCGATACATCTCCTCACGGACTGTGATGCCGTCATTCAAAAAAGATTCAGTAGTCTGGGTTGTTACCAGATAGGGGAGGAAGAAATACCTACCCTAGAACCTTCCAGGATCCTGGGATTCCTCTGGGAGCTAAACCTGGAGAGGGTGCTATAGATGAGCTAGAGGGGGTACAATAGATCAAACATAAATGGTCGCGGTACAGAACCCTCAAAAAAAAAAAAACTGTATTAACTACAGTAGCAAAAAGTGGGTAAATCACGCTAGATTTTTATTCCGCCATTTAAGACCTTGTAGCATACTATCTCTACTTTGTTCATCCCTACCAATTCACTCCAACAAATCTAGATGATCCCCGCCCCCCCATTAAAACTTTCATCCCACTTTTTCCACTTGCCTTTCCAACCTCTCAGCACACTCTAGAGTCTACTCTCTGCTGGCATCTCTCCAACCTTACACCCTTGAAAACTCTTAAGAATAAAAAAAAAAGTCTATGCAACGTGTACTTAACCACTCCAAACTCCTTTTTTCTATTTAACCATATTATTCATCGTGACGTGCACAATGTGACTGCATAAAGTGCCGTACTAGGGAGGTCTAGGTGACAGGGCCAAGCATTTCTATAGCAAATGTGCGGAACTAACCACAGCAATTTCTATAGCAAAATTTAAATTTTACCAATCCTTTTTTTCCTTTCTACGAATTTAAAGATTTTAATAATTTCTTATCTTTTATGGTCCTTTTATTTTCACTTACTCCTAATAAATGGAAGTATTTCGATGTGCCAGATTTTCGAAATTCAGTTTTCACCCGAAATACATGTTTTTGGGGGCCAATGAGTGCGAAAACAAGTTTTTAGCAAATGGTCTGATCATACAGGATGTCCCATTAAAAGGGCCACTTTTGAAATAACTCTTAAAACATATCTAAAAACTGAACATAACGTTTGTTGAAGTATTTTCGCTCTAGTTTATGATGGTGTTGATGTTTTTAGATTTTCTTGCCGCCTTACACTTTAAATCGGTGGTTGAAAGTGGCGATTTCCTTTGCATCCCCACATTTTACTACTGTATTGAAAACTATTTAAAAAATGAAGAAAAATGCCGTTAATTTTACTTCAATATTTCAAAACGTACCGAGATATTCAATCATAAATATTCAATTGTCCTCGCTTTTTTTTCCTATTTCTCTGTTTCATAAACTAAAATTAAAAGCGGATTTTCTTATTAATTTCGAATAAATAAGTGAGTTGAAATGCTGACAACACTTAAAACCTATTTTAGAACCATAAGGGACTTAAAAATCAGGTAAAACATCATTAAAACAAAACAATTATCCAGTGTATTTACAAAAATCGATAAAAAAAATACTTCCTATTTATTCAAAATGACTTCCTCGGCTTAAACGGCACAAGCGCAGTCGCTGCCCAACATATGAAGTTCCTAATCGTATTATGTCTGCCGGAATTGCTAAGTAGGTTTGGATTAAGTCTTCACTAAAGGCTTCTGGAGTTGTTGGTTTCTTGGTTGGAAAAAATCAAGAGGGCTTAAATCTGGCTGTATGGAAGGCCAGCTTGCCGGTTCCAATCAGCTGTTACTGAACATCTCATTCACTTCTCTCCTCGCCACTAAGGCATAGAGTTCGTGACAGCCATCTTGTTGGAACCAAATTCTTGATCTGACATTCCATGGGACATCCTCCACCAACTGTTGTAACTCTTGGCGAATAACATTAGCGTATTCTTGTTCATTTAAGGTACCTGGCGGAAAGTATGGTCCAATAGTTTTGTCTTCAACCATTCCGCAACAAACATTAACAGGCAGATGTTCAGTAACCGCTGGATCGTGAGTTAGGGACCGGTAAGCCGGCCTTCCAGATCGCTAGATTTAGCACCTCTTGGTTTCTTTCATTGGAGATATCTCAAAAGAAAAAATATGTGTATCAGAGACATGTTCCGTGGTAGCCTGCCATACACTCTGAGTGAATAAACTGAATTTGCACTGTGCAAGTCTGTGTTATCACACTGTCTGGCAAACGCATCCTGAAGATGGGCGAACGCCCGAAACCGGTCGATGACCACAAAATGAAGCAGGCTACCATGGGAAATGACTCTGATGCTTTCCAGCTCTGCGGAACCAACCATCACAAAAAAAAATAGATGCCAAGGAACCAACAACTCAAAAAGCCTCTTGTGAAGACTTAATCCAAACCTGCTTAGCAATTACGGCAGACATGATACGATTGGCAACTTCATATGTTGGCGACTTCGATTGTTCCGGTTAAGCCGAGGAGGTCATTTTGAATAAATAGGAATTTTTTTTTTTTTTTTATAGATTTTTGTAAATAAAACTGGAATATGTTTTGTTTTAATGATGTTTCCGTGACTTGTAAAGCCAGTATGGTTCTAAAATAGGTTTTAAGTGTTGTCAGCATTTGAACTCTGTTATTTATTCGAAATTAATAAGAAAATCCGCTTTTAATTTTAGTTTATGAAACCAAGAAATAGTGGGGAAAAAATGCGGAAAATTTATTGGTTGAATATCTCGGCAACGGTTTGATATATTAAAGTGAAATTAACGGCATTTATCTTCATTTTCAATACAGTAGTAAAATGTGGGGAGGGGTCAAAAGGAAATCGCCACTTGCACCACTGATTTAAAGTGTAAGGCGGCAATAAAATCAAAAAACATTAATACTATCATAAACTAGAGCGAAAATACTTCAACAAACGTTATGTTCACTTTTTAGATATCTTGCATCGTTTAAGAGTTATTTCAAAAGTTGCCCGCTTAAATAGGATACCATGTATATATATTAATGACTATCACTTATATTTGAAACGTTTTCTCTGGAAAATCTGATTTTTTTCTGGGTGACTGGGGGGGGGGAAATTAGCGTGAAGTCATGGACGATTTCTAGATAATCGCGATATGAAACAGAAAAGAACCATCAGTAAAGTCACACTTTAACATGTTCTTATTATTTCAGATTAGCTGTTCTTAAATTATTCCAGGTAATTTTCTCCATCAATCACTTGTAATCAATCCCATTTTTTCCCAGATAATTGTCGACAGCTTTCTAATTAATTACGATGTAAAACTTATTTAAAGCTGTCAATACTTCGTTTATAAGTTAAATTAAATTTAATGTATAAGATGTATAAGATAGGTACTTATTGTTTATTAAATACTTATAAATAACTAGAGCTAAATATCCTCACAAGAAAAAACCAAAAAATGAATCTGTCATAAAAGTTTATCAATTATATACTTGAATATATTTAATACAAGCCACTAAGATATAATGTGCGAACACTAAAACAAAGATTCATTAAAGTTATTTACTAAGCCTATTAATGAGTTTACATAAATTAGCATTATATATTTAGACATATAATACGTTATTTTTCATATTAATATGTATGATAATAAAGGATTATTCAATAATGAGATTACGTATTTATGATTTTAATTATAAATTACTTTCTCTTAATTCGTCAAATCTATGGAACGGAAGTGTTAAATAAATGGATTTTTTTTTTTTTTTTTTTAGTTTTTCGCGAAGAAAGTTCGAACGATTTTCTTTAAATTTTGCAGACTACCTACAAAGTAAAGGCCTATCATTTTTTGTTTTAAATATTCTACCAAGAAAATTATTTTTATTATTTTTTTTTTTTTTTGCAGTGGTGTAGAGATTTGCTAAGAAAGGTTTCTGCACCAATTCAACAATGTCTTCTTTTGAAACACTATATAAACAGTATAACAGTATTCAATAAATAATGTTTTAGCCATCAGCGCTCTTTGAAACCAGCGAACAGATAAAGAGTTTGGCAATAATAGTGATAAGTGGGAGCTTGCTGGACTTCCACTGGGAAATCCCAAGTTCAGGCACTGTTGCCGTAGCTTTCCTCTTTCTAGGAACCTCTACTGCTCAGTGACCAATGATGAGAGTGTCGTCTGTTACAGCAGAACACTGCTCGGAGGCCGGCAATGCACCGAGATGAATCCAGGCGCCAGTTACCACAGATATTAACGCGCAAAAAAATATATAATATAATTATTTTTTTTATTCTTTTTTTAATTACTTATTGTATTAAGGCGTGTGGCAACATCTATGGGCATTGGTGTCATTGGAGCCTTCTCAATGCTCTGCCGACTTCCGGGCAGTATACTGTTGAATCTCTTAGGTGAAGAAAACCTGAGAGCAGCACTGACTGCCTGGTCCACGAACCAGGGCCTCAGGGTGGAAGTTCAGCGCGCCTACCATCACCATTAAAATGAAATAGCTTTGATATCGCTTTAGCTTTTATTTTACAAGAAATACAAGCCCAACATAATATCAATGTCTAAAAAAAACCTGGCGAGGTTTAAAGTTAATAAAAAAATTTAAAACAAGAAGCTAAATTTTTGGAAAATGTAGTATGTATACTGTGTGGTCGAAGTTTAAAAAGAAAGAAAAAAAAAAAATCTTCCAGCATTTTTTCTGGAAAATCCTGGAAAGTGAAAAAAAAAAGATGTTCTGAAAAAGTCGCACTTTTTGACCAAAATCCTGATGACGAATACGGTAAAGTCATGACTAAAACGGAAAAATCAAGCAAGTAAGCTTCTTGCAAATTCATACTTTATGGGATACAGTAAACCTCCGCTAATCCGGCATGTCTTGGGATTGTACGGTGCCGGATTTCCTGAGCGTCGTACGAAAATAGCGCAAAACAGGTTTTATACACGCAAAAAACGAAGACGTGGAGACTGCCTGTAAATTTGGCTTAAGTGCTTTTCTAAGAAATGTATACTGCATGTGGAAAAAGAATGATAAAGGAGACGATTAAAATACAACAGTTATCTACAGTCTATATTGTTAAACATATGTACATATGTACATACATATTTCATTTGAAAAAAAGACCTAATGTCTCTTTGTTTTTTTGGAATAAGATATCTTCTTCAAAAATTCATTTCGTACTATACGTAAGTTAACAAGTTCTGACGCATGTAGGTGTTGCGTCAGCAAACCTTATGAACGTGCCGATAGCGGCACTTGCTTTACTCCACGTAGACGGGAATGTTGCATTATCATGAGCTCCCTCTTCGTCATCTGATTCAACATCCACAGGCTGAGGTTCTGACTGAAGCCCTAACACACTTTCTATAAGCAGTTCATCAGTAATTTCTTCCATGATCAATATCTACCCACCAACCCAAAACCGTCGCTTACAACAATTCCTTTATTTCATCTTAAGAACTGTGTTTCACCAAATCCATAACTGCTTCATTCTGGACTGTAACAGTAGAGTCTTCTTCTTCATCGTAGGCTTTGGGCCAAAGTTTTCGCCAAGACTTTGTGAAGAGTAGTAGGCCTGGACTTTATTCCACGCTAAAGCGATTCTAAAAAATTGCATCTTTAATGTTAAATTTCTTTTGAAATTCAACCACCATAAAGTCTGTAATTGAAGGAAAACCCTTGATGGAAAGAAGCAATGTCAAAATATTTAAAGTTTTGTAACAATCCCTGATCCATTGGTTGAATCAAGGGAGTGATCTTTCAACGGGCCACTCTGCAGTTGTCTAGCAACAGCACAACTTTTACTACCTTCAGATAAACCACTTTTTTTTCCAGATTATCTTTTACAGACGGAACGAAGTGATGAGAAAAAAAAACAATCGTTGAACAAATATGAATTCATCCAGCGATGGCCTGAGCCCCGTAAAAACTACAGGCAAGTTTTTAATGACTTTCAAAGAAGGTCTTCATAGCTTTGTTGTCCGAACTCTTCCCGAGCGTTTTTCCGAACTTTTTTCCTAAAACTAAACTGCGACCAAAAATAAACCTTTTAAAGTCGCATTTTTTTTTTTTTTCAAGATCGATGCTGGGATTATTGAAAGTGCCGGACGCTTTGGCTAAAAACATTTTTCCGTTTTTCGTATTTAGGTTTTCAAAATATTTATTTTCAGAAATTTTGAAAAGTTGATAGTGTATTGGCAACTCTTACTTAAGAGAAAATAAAAAAAAATATCCTCTTGACTCTCTTTAAGATACATTAATAATAAAAAAACAACTTCAAGAAATATATAATAATTATTGAATAATAATTTAACAATAAATAATTATAACCAGAAACTGTTTTATAACATTGTGTAAAACATTAACTTTTGTTTTATAAAAGATTTACAATTGTTTTACTAACAAGTAACAAGTATTCATTTCTTGAATAAGAGTATTAAACATTTTTCTCTTTGTCGCCCTTTTCTGGTTGTTACTTATTGTGTTCCCGCTTCCTATTGAAATCTTTTCTTTTTTTTTTTTATTTCAAAGTTATAAAACCCTTTTATTTTGACTTTGTTTTCTGCAAAATACCATTTTTTTTTTTACAATTCCCACCTCTTTCTACTCTTTTTACATTCACTAAGAGGAAGTAATACGTGTCAAATTTTTAAAATGAATTTTAACCGGAAATACATGTTTTAAGTATGAAAACTATGTTTTTTAGCGGGAATATGTTTTGATTTCCGGCAAAATTAATTAACCGGAAATGTGCGACCGACTTAACTGATTT